>CM046063.1:29561754-30137121 GCA_025215515.1 Schistosoma japonicum
ACGCGATGCATTTTCTGTACATATATGTTTCATTTTCAAGATGAAGCATTTATCTTAAGAAAATGGGCATAATTAGAATAAACATAGTTCCGATGACGACTTTAATAGTTTTTCAGAAGTTATGATTTTTATAACTATGCGACGTAACTTATCTAGTAAAGCCTGACTGTAGGTTCTACCTTGGTGTAGTGGTCGAACTCGCTTCTCGTGTTTAACTAACCAAGTTATACTGGTTAGATCATTTGTTCCTCTACGTCCCACCACTCCAGGTAGGTTAGTTAAAAAGAGTTAAGACTTAAATCAGAGGATGTAGTAGTTGTTTTAATTGTACAGGAGTGTGACTGCAATAAGGTGTTTCTCTCAGATAGCCATCACTGCTGTAATGCTGTCTTCTTACAAAGGAGGTATAGGGTTTAAAATTGTCAAACCTGGAAGTTGACACCTCACCTTACTCTATGGTTTTCATCTCCAGTGGTATGGCTTTAACAAACATGGCGCTAACATATCACTCACTAAAAGGCCGTATGTGATTGGTCTCAAACAGTCGTCCTGTGATCACTATAGTCACACTTCCAGGTCAAGACCATTCCTCACCCGATCTCAGATACCTAAAGAAGATTAATTCATTCATGTTATCAAGGAAGTCAAGAAGTGATAATTGCTTTCATGTCTCTAACATCAACCCTACATTTTTTTTCCGACTTCCTCCAGTGACGATTCAAGTTTACAAAATAATTTCCAAAGTCTAATAAAACCACATTCCAAACTACACACTGGAGCCTTCAATATATAAACCCTCTGCTGAATGGAGTAGGAGGTGTTACTAGGTAATGTAATCAATGTGAAATTTTTATCTGCTCTCACCCTAGATGTTTAGAACGATGAACGGATCACTTTGAAAAGCAGTTCACTTAGCTTTCACCTACTCTACAGTTAGATGCTATTTTTCTGTGATCCTAACAATTCTGGTGTATGTAACTCTATATCTGAGATTGTCAGCTGATAAGACAATTTAGTGTGAAATTTTCTACATAGCTTATGATACAGCGTAATTTATGTTTATATTATTTTGTGGCGCGTAGTGTTTTGAAATTTGAGGGCGCAATATCTTCATCAAATGCTGTAATCAGTTTTAGTGACATATTTTTTCTTAATTTTACTTCCAGATGAACCCTATTTACACTGTTATGGGTTACTGTCTGCACTTCCCCCACTGTATGTATTAATTACAAGGACTATACGCATTTATATTTTACACTGTAGACTAATTATCTGGTAATTCTACTATTGTTGTAAGTGTTTGTTGATTGTACAACACTTTGTATCTAATTCATCAGTCATATGTTAAGTTGTTCTACTGCAAACTAGTTAAATTGTGTATAGCGTAATTTTTTTAAAAACTTCCCTTATTTCGAATAAAGTATGTTTATGTATCAAAAAGATTGTTTCTAGTTTTATGGATAACAATTTTATGTATTGCTTTTGATACTGGAGTTGATACTTCGTTCTTCTTCTTTATATTCAAAAGATTGTTTCCTTTGTCCTCCTAACATACAAAGATGCTACTCAATGCACTAATTCTACCCTTGCATCTCTTATGTATGTCATTCAAATCACATGCTATTATTATCGACCAGTGTGTAATCAATCTTTGGATATTATTAAATAGGCTTATACGTATCTGTAATTAGTATATTTCTGTTAAGAGATATATATTGTAAGTACGGTTATTTATCACTATTATGTAACAATTTGAATTTCAACAAACTTTTTAGATGTGGTTTACACATTATTTTTATGCTTTGTAGAGTGTGCATATACAGCTAAATATCGATGAATGTGTGTTGTACTTTTTATTTGTTATCAGTGTGTATAACAATGGAATGAAGTATGAAAAGTAAAACGGGTTTACGTTCATGTTGTACAGCTTGTTCGATTATTATATTCTAGTTACACTTCTGGAATCAATCTGCTGCTCTAACGCTATCGGTCAGGCTCCTGTATCGATAACCACTAATCCATCTATGGAAGCGGAGATTCGCTCTGAAATGTCGATAAGCCAGGATAATTGACTCACAAGTTTTTTTTTAAGGTTTGACATGAGCTTCTGAACAGATAACTAGTAAGATTTGTAAGGCGGAGCTCGTTACATGGTTTGGGACTAAATAAACTAGCTGAAACAACCACATACTTCTCAATATTGTTTGAAATTCATCGCTTCGGTAAATATTGAAGTGACTACTGTACGTTGTATGACCTAACGGTACAGAACAAAATATAAATTTCAAAAAGGTATGACCTAACATTTTGGTCCCCTGACATTGTATTACATAGCATAGCAAGATGTTACTAACAGGATGAAAAGGAGGGTTACAAAATAATAAAACTTGTGATAGTGAATACATTACTTTAATTTTATGGTTTGAAAGACGAGTGGCATGAAGAGACTGAGAATATATGAATTTTTAAAATTCATAATTCAGTAGCTATAAATACAACACAAGAAATTTATGAAGCATAAAGGTCGGATAATAACGTGTTGTATTCATTAGTACAAGGCAGTCAAAAATATTATGAGTTGACTTAAAATACAAATTAAATATATAAGATGTAAACGTGACATTAAGTGCATTCTGAAGGTGAATAGTTTATTCTTTATGGGATTAGAAATATATGATAAGCAGAATTTAGTACCAATTCACTTAATAAACTCATTTCACATAAATATACATCATACCGCTTAGAGAGTGGAATATTAATTCAGTAACATTCAATAAAGTATCTCCAATCAATATCGATAATTCAATTTAAATCCGATTAAAATCTGCATACTAATAGTCGGTAATTACTAATCAAGAGTATTCAATGCAGAAAGGCTAGGTTTATTGAGATAAATCAGAAAGAAGTTTATTCAACGCCCTGTTAATTGTGGTATTGTCATAATCGATAACAGAGTGAGTTTATAAATGTCTTATTGTTCCCCTTTTCTTTATTGGATCATTGCAAATTCGTTGTCTTCTTTGCTTTAATGTATTTTTCACATTCAGTTCAGCCATGCACAGCTATCATTAAAATTCGACATCTGCATTTCTTGTGATAGATAGTGTTATCCATCATTTCTATAATTACTTATAGAATTTCATACAATTAGTTCCTTTTACGAATTTTAATAAAGCATGAACGAAAATTGACGCAGAATAATATAAATTCATTTTTTATTTCATTGGTTCTCGTCAGGTGTATTACAATCGTAATTCCTTATTAAATTGTAACATCATAATAAGTAATCATAGGGATTGGAAATAGAACTGAATTAACATGGGATACTTGTTCAATGTGCATGTACACATATATAGGCGTAAATGTGTGTGAAAGGTCATTTAGGAGAGGAAACGGTGGTTGTACCTCACTTACTAATTAATACCGCTAAATACGAGTTATTTTGTCAACATTATTTACTTTGTTAAACGACATATGGATATTCAAATAAGTTTGATCTGTATAGATAAACAGACTGCGAAGTACTAATGTCATCAACTGGCTGTTGGTTTTTATCAGCCTTAGGGTAATTAGTATATTCGAGGACATCAATTAACTTCAAAGAAAGTGGGAAAATGTCCCACTTCTCTCAATCAGATTGTTACGATCATTTCATTAAAGTTATACACGGCATAGAGCTTGGCACATATGTACGTTAGCTGAAGTTACCAGAGCACATTCGGACGACAAATCCAAATTAATAAGACTAATAAAGAGTGAATTCACATTAGCAGTTTCTGATCATGAAGAACCCAGTCAAGTAATCTAAACCTATTTATAAGGCTGAGACCAGATCATTGCTTGATACCACGTTTCGCCTTCTCGCCTCCAGTTTTCTTCGAACTTACGTCTACGCCAGCCAAAAGTAAAACTTCAGGAATCGCCTCTTGAATCTAGTCACTATTCACTACATAATTACTATTAGCTTAAGATAACTGCGATGAAATTCTAAGTTTCTTGTTCTGTTTTTCAGCCATCAAATCTCGCTGATGTTACCGGAGCGATAATTATAAAACGATATTGTGCACTAATTATAGAATATAGAGTAATGTTCACAAACTTATATACATCATTTTGTTAAACAAGTATGTGAGATTTTGAAGTTAGAGTTGCAAATTGTTCCAGTTATTTGGAGAGGTTGACAAACAACAAAACAGAACTGATCTAGAAAGTCTACTTGGTGATGATATACATACATCATCATATAACGGGTCGAATTAGATTGCACCCGCATGTTTCATTATGACCATTAGATATGTTCATTGGTTATATACTTTTTATTGTGTTTTTTAAACTTCACTTTTTTATTGAAAAGGCATGAAGTGGATCGGAGTTCCAGGTAACGAAAACAAAGCGGTTGATGACAATGTGAAGATTGCATATGTCGGATACTGGTGATCGACGTGGTATACCAATATTTGACAGACACTTATGGATAAAGGTCTATTAGTTGAGTCTTTAGACCAAACTGTGATTAAGTGTTTACACTTTGGACTGATTTACTCTAGTCGCAATATTTGTTTGTTATTTAGTCAACACTACAAGAAACAGACACTTTCAACCACATTTGATATTAATCAGCTTGAAAAGAAAGTAATCAGCATCGACTTATTATTGCAAAGTTATGAATGTCAAATTAATTTAGTTCTCAGATTGTTCTGATTATTTGCAATTATTTGTCCACGCCTAAATGTTTGAACAATGCTAACATAGATTTATGGATATGTGAAAGATTATTTTCATAGAGAAAACGCAGTGTTTATATGTGAAAGTATCTATAATTTACAAAATGTACAATTCACATAGCTGAAATACAATGGTTTAATCGATTTACCATAACTTGAAGAATATGCTCCAATTTTTGGTTAGTTTTGCATGTAACCGACTAGAAAAATATTTACAAAAGAGAATTACATTTCAGTGAATCATATGATAAATGTAAGTAATTGCTTACAATACTTGTGGCTAATGGTGTAATCCAGGAGTTTTATCCTATTTAAGAGTCACTCCAGTGATGATTACACTCACACACTCAAACTCACTACTTTTGGCTTTACATAAAAAACACGTTTACAACCGAGTTATTGAGTCCATATAACCACTAATTTGTTGGGTAGGATTTTTATATTATTAGCAAGAGTATATATATATTATCCCCTTATCAGGAGTGATCTTTGATCAGTCTTTGGTATATGTACACCTTGACCTGACTATTGATATAACTATTTTATAACAAGCTATCGAATATTATATTATATCACAATGGTTAAAGACGGGAACAAGGGACAGAAGAAATGAAAAAAAAAAACGAATATATTATCACTTACTAAGTCGCACAGATTTATTTCAGCTACATGAGAATCAATATGTACTATGACATGATTTGCATCCGGTTCAATTTTCTCTTCTTCTAAACAATCAATACCAAATGCATCTTGAAGTGTTACCTCAAGAGCAGATCGAAACTGTTCTTTATTCGGTTCAATAAGATGAGGTAAACCTAGGTGAAGTTAAATTAAAAAGAAGGAAAATATTGTTGTTGCACAAAAATAGAATAGTACATTTAAAAAGTGTAAACTCTGTCCGAAAATAATAACCAGCAACTAATCAATGCTTCTTAAGGTTGCTGATCACTGAATAGGATAATTAATGAACAGATACATCTCAAGTAGTCCTGTTCAGGAAACAAAGGCTGTAGTTCATTGGACAATAATTTATGATGTAATCTCAATAGACAGAAAATATCACATACAATAGTATTCATATTTGGCTATTCTGAGGCAGTGGATCATTTTACACAACATACACAGTTTTCCCAACGCAAAGGAAATTGTACTGCTCATTTCTTATTAAGATGATTTTATCTAAAAATGATTAAAGCTATGTGATTAAGTTCAGGTAACCTAACGTCGACCAAATACAGCTACTGAAATAAGCAACTTTTGAAAACAAATAAATAATCAAAATGTGTAAAGTAAATCAGAGTGAGATTTAGCAACAGTTGAAATACTTAATATTTACACAGGATAGTAACTAATCTACAGCTTCGTATTATCTAGGTTAAGAGTAAAGTGGGAAAAACTTCAGTGCTTAGACTTACGACATGACGTAACTTTATGCCTACATTTCTAAACAACTTGAATATCTCCAAGTTTTGTAGATAAGGATTTCTGTACAGTGATAATTGGTAATTTAACACCCTGTGAAGTGGAAAAATACTTTTCGTCCCAAAGTTAGTCTTGTTTTCCTAGTGTCTCATTTGTATTGCTCATTTTTCGTTTATTGACAAGGTAAAAATTGAAGCTATATAATTAAAGTACACAGATTGATATGCCAGGCACCTAAGGAAGATTGATTATCTTCAAGAACTGTTTTCCTGTAAACTATTTCAGTATTTTTGGTTATACTAAAGGTGAACATTTTATTTCTATTATTATTGAGTAGCCCCCTGCCCTATCCTCCCATTCGACACATTAACTGTTAGTAAATCGTTTCTCATTATGAACTACGGTTAATTCATTTTGCGTATGTTACTTCAGTTCACATTCACTATTTCTCCTACTTTGTATTAATATTAACTTCCTAATTGGTTGACTGTGTGGTCAGATTTTAGGTATATATAAAGGAATGAGTGAAATATAATATGATTCTGTCTAGTTGGTCTGTCGTCTCGTGTTTTTCTATCTCCTGTTTGGGACTGAATGGACATAGGGTAGACGCGCAGTGATCGACTAGGCACCCAATTGGCTTTCGATACCAAACAGTTTTTTATGTCATAACACAGATCTCAAGTATAAACAGGAAATATTTACTTGAAGTAATTGATTTCTTTTGAAATTAATGCGTTCTAACATTGAATTATGTAAGTCATCTGGTAGAACAAACTTGATCGCATTATTTCGAAAGATTATTAATCATAAGTAACAAAGAAACGAAAAAAAGCAACTATAACACACCTCTTGGTGGCATCCCTTGCATAGCAGCACGCAAAATAACATTCTGTACCGCATCTGCATACATGTCACTTGTAGGATTGGACTGCCACTGAAATTAACATGAATATGATAAATATTCACAGTAATGCAAATGTGTTACTATAGAACTATTTTGTAAAAAATATCAACGTAAGGAACTCCATGCAGACAATTTATAGTTTTCTAGTAAATTTATTTCGATTAGTCTAATGAAATGAACTTTATTCTTGAAATTGGTTCAGTAGGTTCAACATGAATTCAAAAGATAATATGAGTATGCCATGTTTGAAATTTACGACATCCTTAAATTTACCGTAAATTGATATACCCGTATTCAAATCCCACCAATCAATCAACGGATCTTTAGAAACAACGATATAAACCAAATAACCCCCGTGTGTCGTGACGAAGAATTTGTAATTATTTGTCTGGAATATAGACTAAAAGCATACCGTAGTCAATATTGCTACTGATAGTGGTAGACTACATTAAATCACTATCCTGATACACAAGAGTATCTAATTCTTTCATTATTGTTTTTATTACGTTAATTTTGAGGTCTGGAGTCCTAGAATTACTGCCAATTCAAATCTCGGATAAAGGAGGGTTGGGCATAGGGTTAGTAACCCATCCTGTAGGAAGCAACCTTGCCAACAAACGCTAACCAGAAAAAGTCATTTAAGCTCTGCTCTGGGAGCTGGAAAGTCTTCATTTCGAAGAGCTATGAAGCCATATAGCGAAAGCCAAGTTTCTCCGGAAGTCACGAGGCCGATGCTCCTCCTGACAACCACATCAACAATTAATATAGGTACATGGAATGTTCTCGTGATGTGGGAGACCGGAAGAAGCATCCAAGTAATTGAGGAAATGAAAAGATACAACCTGGAGATAATTGGAATGAGTGAAACGGATTGGTTACAAACTGGACAGCAAAGATTAGAGTCGAGTGAGGTACTGTTATACTCCAATCACAAAGAAAAAAACGCCTCGCACACAAGGAGCAGCACTATTGCTGTTCCACGCAGCATTAAAAGTACTTGTAGAATGGGAGCCCAATGGATCAAGGATCAAAAAAGTATCCTTCAAGACAAAGGAAGAGGAAATCACAATGAATATCACCTAGTGCCATGCGCCCACCAATGTCAGCCACGAAGACGAAGACCAGTTTTGTAAGACTGCAGTCAATCATCGAGAAATGCTCAGCCAAGAACCTGACTACTCTGATGGGAGACCTAAACGCCAAGGTTGGAATGAACAACACCAATCATAACGACATAATGGTACGACATGGACCGGGAAAAGGGACAAAAACGGTGAGATTTGCTAACTTATATGCCTTCGACAAAATGACTATAGGTGGAACCATGTTTTGTAACAAATGCATAGACAAAGATATATGAATTTCACCAGACTCCGCTATAATGAACAAAATCGACATCTTCATCAAGAAAAATTTCAGATCACAGTAAGTGAGAACTACGGAAGCATCACTCTACCTTAAATACTGGGAAAAGTCCTCAATAGAATGTTGTTGGACCAAATGAAAGATTCAATAAACTCCCAGTTTTGAGATCAACAGACAGGATTCCGGAATGATTGATCGTAATGGCCGAATCAGGACACTATGGTTCATAATTGAACAGTCACCACTTTACATCTACTTCCTGGTCCGTTCTTCGCCAAACAGAGCCAACGACCAATTGGGAAGTTTCTAGAATACTCTATACCGATGTTTATATAACTCTAGTGTAATTATTTGCTTTGCTTTTGTTTTTTGCCACCTGCTGTTATTTTCTCAATACATCTCGGTACCTGCTTTACTCTTGTTCTGATTTTGGATCAAGTCGCAATCGTTGTCGAACCGTAGAATGCTAAGCGGGATTAATATTACCGGGACTAATAGAGATAACACAACTTAGCAACAAACATTGGTTGATCTATTAAGGAGTAAGCGTAGCGTACAAATCGACGAATTCAGTAAAATTAATTCTATGCAAACCAGAAGAAAAGATAACAAAAGAAGAGAAACCGAACGTTATCCACAAAATAAATTGCTTCAACTAGGCTGAACATTTCATCGGACAAAGCCGCTGACTATTATATCAGGCGGTTCAAGAAGAGTAACTAACTTCCTGAACCGTTTTTCAAAAGACTGCTTTATTTATTTTGAGTATACGTAAATCGATTAGTTTATTCCTATAATCGTCAATGTCCCTATCGCCCTAATCTCTCATTAGACGCGTAAACTGTTATAATATCTTTTGTCATTCAGGTACTATAATCAATTCATTATGTATGTGTACCATCAGTTCCTAGTCAAAATTGTCTCCGTTTTCTATAAATGTTATTTTTCCGATTGGTATGCTGCGTGGTCAAGTTTTGTATGTATATGAACGGATGAGTGAAACAATCTGATTGTCTGGCAGTTGGCTCAATTGTCTTGTGTTCTTCATCCCGGCATTGGAGACTAGTGGTCAGAGGGCAGAATTGTGTGCACAATCATTGACATTATCGAAGTCCCTGTTTTACATATATTGCGATTGGCAGATTTTTCAAGACATAACACCGACAAGTAAGTCTCTGTCTACATGGACAACAATTAACCGCCAAACGCCACAAAATATCTCTTATATCAATGAAGACTGACGATTATAGACACAGGTTAAACTAGGAAAACGTTGTGACTTCAGAAAGAGGAAATACAAAGAAGACTGAAGACTTTTTAGAAACTTGACATTTAGGTCAATCGGCAGTTAATAAACACATTGAAATAGATGCAATTATTCAACCAACCAAAAAAGCAATAAGGGACTTCAATGCTACGAATCAGGTTAAGGCAAATCAAAATAAATGTGAAAAAAGACAGAACAAGTATCAACAACAATCAGTTAAATAAACGACAGGAAGAAAAAGCTACCAGTCACTTGTGAAGAAAATCTCGCTGCACATTTTTAACAGTAGTTTGCTCCAATGAAGTTATCCAGAGTGACAATGAAAACCCTACCACTAAACTAACAGGCTCAGAGAGCGCAATGTAACCAAAAAGACTTTGTTTTGCTACGAATCTGTTGTTTTACGAAGTGATTAGAAGTAAACTACACCAGGATCGGCACCAGCTTCTGTTCTTAGGTATGTTTGCCAAAGTCTTAAGCTACTGAGTTGCACCACCTCGGGAACCCCAACCAAGGAGTCATGATAAACCGATAGAGGCCAGGCTTGAACAGCTTTTTCGTACCGCGACGCCAATTCATAGAAGGGTCACCTTTAAGTTAGTCCTAAGATCGGCAAATAATGTCAGAAGGGAAATGTAATCGGTGCAAATATCTCTGATGGAAAAAAACCTAGTACGTTTAGTGTAGTACATAAACTTACTTCCATAGTAATTTGTTGTGGTCGCCACGTAATATTAATTGCATCAAATACACGATATTGAACATTATCTGATTTTTGTGATATCAGCTCTACACTACCAGCAAGTAAAGCCAAGTGAAATTTTAAAAGATTTGCACTTCCAGTAAATGGAATAGAAATAACCTGATTTACTACAGTTGTAGCTAGTTCAGTGTATGCTGAGAGAAAAGTAAGAAAAAAAAGATATAATACTAACAACGATTTGGACAATATTTACATGTACGTTTAACTGTCTCACAAAACCATATACAAATTACTTAACTATGTTCAAAACGATGCTTCAATGTGAAAGTTATATGCAATATTCAGCTGTTTATATAAGATCGTATGTACCGGGTTTTAAAATTGACGGTTAAATACATCAGTCGATGAACCATATATTTAGTCTGATAAACTAACTTTAACCCATAGTACACAATTAAAAAGGTATCTCCCGACAATTATTTAAATGTAAACGGAATATATGTTTTGGCATATTCGGATAAATCGAAGAAACTTTCAAGATCCCTAACATTCGATCACGTTTTAATTCCATCTCTTTACATTCAAAATATTAACAAGGAAACAACATAAATCTACTTACTCGGTAATTCACCAGGTGTCAAAATATGATAGGCAAAATTCTTCTTCACGAGCACACCAGAAATAGTTTGACCTTCTTTAGGGGCACTATGAGCAAGACTGCCTAAAATCTTGGCCACTTTTTCACCACGAAAACGTAGATTAACTGGAACACAATTTTTAGGAGTAAATATTTCCATTCTACAGGTCTCATCATCTTCGTATTCCCTTTGTAAAGCACCACATAACCGTAGCATTTCATTTTGTTCTCCATGAACTAATACCTGAAATGTACAGATAAATTAGGCAAGTTTTGGAAAGATTTTGGACCAAAGAGACGATTAATACCGCACAAAGCCTACAGTAATATTGCACGAGATTAGGTTTTCACTCTTCAAATTAGCACAAAAAAGCAGGACATCATAAACAATCAAAAACATAGATAAAAAAGAGATCTGTTACATATTTCAACAAACCAGTAAATTTTCATGAATCACACTGTAAATTATATCTATTTTTTGAATATGAAGTGGTAACTGGGTAGTGGGGGGCCTTTAAAATCCGCTCCATCTACTTATACTTAAGGATCCGGAGAGTATCACTTACCATCATACTTTAAGTATGAATCTAAGCCAAGTGGAAGAATCTATACCTACCAAATCAGTTAAAAAACCCAATGAACGATATTGTTGTCAATCGACTGCCTCAGTTTTCGTAAGTGGGATAAGGATTCCATCTGTAGTTGAAAGTTGAGTGCTTTAGTCACTAGACAATGTCTCTATAATAAATGACGAGAAAGTAACCAGCATATACGTAAATGTACATAGTGAATGGATTTGAGATGCTGTGAGAGATGTTAACTAACATTGACCAACGTTTTAGATCATTTACTTTTACTGGTTCTAGAGTGTTAATTAATTAGTCTACGCAATTTAAACTACCATTAAAAAGCTCCTGAATAATATAAAACAAATACACCTTAGAATTCCCTATATATTTAGATAACTAACATTCAATAAGTCCAGTGTTTAATACATCTAAATAATGGATGTGGAATAAAATGCTACTAATTAACTAAATAGGGACTGCTCACTGTTTTCAGTTGACCAAATGACAACTTTGTTCACTAATTAGTGCATCACAATTAGGATATTGAAATAATTATAATTTGGAATGAATAGGAAACCATTGGGATATAATCGGATTCCCGAAATGGTTAGAAGTTCAACATATGAAGGCTTCTATTTACAAGTCCGTTGGGGGGGGGAATTTCGCTTGTTGAGACGTTACCTTTTAACCGTCAAAACAGATAGTTATAGAATCACTAAATTGACATATCTCTTGAGTTTCTGAAAAGAATTATTCTCATGAAGTCAATAGACAGTAATAAATTCAATTTTGAAAACATCTCTGATCAAAGTTCACTGATTATGATGTGCACAATATTTACTACTGAATAAGTTAACAGGAATCAAAGTCGGCTGTAAGCTGAACATAACGATACTGAATGCCATGATGAACATTAAGAATGTGAATCTTAAATAACAATATTTAAAAACGCAAATTATTGGTGCGTGTAAGAACACAAAATCTATCAATCTAGAGGACAAAAAATTAACAACCAAATGGATAGAGTCGTGTGTCTCCCTGTGAGCTCTATTAGTAAACTCACAAAGTAAAATAAAAGAAGGTTCAAAACTGAAACTGAGCACTTGATAGTCAGGCTAACAAACTGTATACTATTTTCTAACAATAATAGTTTAAAGAGTCGTTATCAGTTAACACGAACACAATAGATAAGTATTTCACGAAATAGAAAACAGAATTCAGTGGGCAACAACAAAGTTAGACATTTTAAGAGGAAGAAGTTGCAAAGAGGATAAAATATTTGAGTTAGAAGATTAGGAAACTTACGACATAACTTGGCTTTAGTTCTCTGATAAATGCACTCGTTTGTTGATAGTCAGTATGAGCAGAGAAACTAATATAATCCACTGAACATTTTAATGGCAACATTTGACCTGACATTGTTGGTACTTCAGCTGGTAATGACAAGATTTGTTTAGCCAAAGTACCCTCAACACAGTAGCCGGCAATAATCACACCATTGCGCTTGTCTGTGCACCAATTTTCAAATAATTCTCGACTAAGACCAGATTGCATCATTCCAGGACTAGCCATAACTACACACGGACCAGAATCATCAAAATGTTCGATACTCTATAATATGGAAATTAATTATTACAAAGTGCCTCGAAATTACTCACCTTTAAATTTGATATATGTCGAAAACAGAATGGATTGTTGTTGGCTAATTGATTACGAATCCGCTCGTTCATAGCATAGATATACGTTTGGTACACAGCCATACATTTCCGTGCAAGCTGACTAGCATAATAAATGGGTATGTCGTGAAGTTCTGGATGGTTTTCCCAGTATTCATCAAGAATCAACATTAATTCTTGAGCTCTACCAAGTGCGAATGCTGGGATTAAACAACGCCCCCCACGAGTGACAATATCATGAACTAAGCTAGTAAACCTAGCTTCCCTTTCTTCTCGTTTATCATGAATGTGGATACCATAAGTGGCTTCGGTTATCAGAACATCAGGGCGTATTGGAGGAACTTCAGCGCACATTAAATGTCTATCCTCCTGCCGGCTGAAATCTCCAGTATACAAAATCTAAATCAACTCTATGAAAGTTGTTTGCAAAAGAAGACAAACTTTTACACCAGCAATTTCTATTAAAAACATAGCCGCACCTAATACATGTCCCGCATGAAAAGCAGAAAATTTTATTCCGTTAACTTCTAGTTCTTGGTGAAAATCTATGGTCTCAATGTGGTCCAAGCTAGCAACTATGTCTCGATCACTGTACAATGCTTGATCGGGTAAGCCACCAGAATTACTAAATACAATATCTATAGGATGTTAAACACTTACCTAACGCGAACGAAGTCAGCAAGGAAATAACGATAAATGGCCTTTGTTGCATGTGTCATGTAACACTTCAACTTAGCTCCAGTCTTCAGAAGCAAATGTGGAAGACCTCCACAATGATCAAGATGGAAACTATGAATCTTCGTAATTGAAAATAAATTACTTACTGGCTAATTAAAACGAGATCTGTTGATTGGATATCCGGAATTGCGTCAATAAATGGTAAGCTTTCTCGGTTCCGTAAACCAGGGTGTATACCGCAGTCTAACTGTGAAAATATTGTTATACAAGATAGGGAAACACCTTACAATTATCTTCTTTCCCTTAAATGTCAAAAGTATGCATGATCTTCCAACTTCCTGACCAGCCCCACTGAAATAATAAATCAAAGAAGGGCTACTGTATTTAATTGGAGACTTCAAATGATTTCAATAATCACAAAATTTAAGTAATCTCATTGCGTTGTTCACTGGATAAGTAATCTTCATCCTAACTAAACGCATTAAAATGCTAGTACTAGGATGATCTGGGGAATTTATTTACATAAAAAGGGTTAAATGATTTAGATAATATAGTCATATGTAACGATGTATTTCCCTTCTGAATAAGAGAATTAAAAAATTAAGTGCGAATAACTAGAATTATCCCGAATCGTATTTGACGTTGAAGAAACTCAACAACTTTAGGCATTGAAACGTGCTGCTAAAGAACAATGCCAGACAGACAGATACAACGTAGGACCAGGCACATAAGTGCATCGGTCCAAGTTGCCACACCTCAACAGCATAGCAAGACGATCACCGAATTCATAGAATCAGTTACTTTAATGGTAGTAATATATAAAAGGAAGATTGCATATAAGGATATAATATGTAGAGAAAAAAAAAGAAAAGAAATTAGTTTGTATGAAGAAAGGTAGAGTAATTTTAGTCTCAAGGTGTACGTGAAGACAAAGAATGTATACAATTACGCCATTGTGATTGATTCTGAGCCATGTCACCAAGAGTCTCCAACCACTGGGTACGGCAGTCACGCGGACCCCAACCAGGTAGTCGACATCTACCAATGTGGCTCAGACCAGAAGTTAGTGACTTCAACGACTGATGCCACGTTTTGGTTTGGCCGCCCCTAACCCTTTTCCAACCCACCCCAATACTAGTCACATTGAGCGACGTGGTAACCGGTGTTCGGACATACGTAACACATGCCCCAACCATCTCAGTCGATGAAGTTTCATAACCTCATCAACAGGTTTATCATTATTCCCTAATACCCTTCGTCTAACCTCATTATTAGTTACCCGGAGATCCCAGCAGGTACGAGATATATTTCTAAGACATCTGTGATCAAATGCTAGTAACCTACGAGTGTCTTCTACCCTTAATGGCCATGTTTCACAGCCGTAAAGTAGAACAGGACGAATTGCTGTGTAATATACTCGTCCTTTAGTTGATAGACGGATATCACGCCTACGCCATAGATGACGTAAGTTGGCAAAAGCCAAACGAGCCTTTCGAATTCGTGCAGAAATTTTGTCAGACACCAACCCATTAGGGCTGATCAGACTTCCAAGATAAGTGAAGTTATCAACGCATTCAACTTCTTCACTCCCTATTCTTAGTTCAGGGGTTGACGCAGGCCAGTCCTGAAGTAACAATTTACACTTAGAGGGGGAGGAACGCATCCCAAACATCCTGGCATTGTTGCTCAGTGCGACCAGAAGACTCTGCATCTTATCAGTGTCTTCACCAAACAGGAAGAACAATGCCATTAAAGAAGGATCTATGTACGAGCTAGGCTTCGCACTTGATTCCCGAAAATACTTTCACAGACTTAAGTCTGATTCCATTTATTTCGATCGACGACAGTAGCCACCATCATTATCCTTCGTGTAAATAACTCACTGATGAACAAATTTTAGCGTCAGCACTGAGCAGAGTCCTTTAATAATATTAATTGCAAGGGATATATAAACATTTTTAAATATCTCGACAGTGATCTTGTTATTGATCTCTTATTTCTAATAGTATAACTCACGATCACTACAGATATAAATATCTGGTGCCGGTGAATTCAAAAGTTTCTAAGGCGTAGAAAGGGCATGAAGTGAATTTTTCAACAATCGAAACGCTAGTGATCATATCAAGTTGCAATATCTTAAAAAGCGGTATGACAGATGGGTCTTGATTAACTAAGTATTTTAACTAAGATGATTATACTTATAATCCGATACTACTTTCCGTTTTAGTAGAGTAACAATAAAAATAAATATACCTGTCCGTAAAAGATTATCTCTGTTATAATGAATATATCCCTCACGATCCCACGCAGTTATCAAATATTACTTATTTCAACTAATAAAAACAGTATAAAAATATTCTATACATTTCCTTCGTCAAAGAAGTTATTAAATCATCTGCTGAAATCACGTTCACGTATTTCATTTGATAATACAATTTAGTGATAATATTTGGTTACTTAAAATGAAGTTGGGTAAGGTTCAAATCCATAACATATGGAAAAAAAAGTCGAGTTCTTTAGCAACTGAGCTTGTGCCTGGATCTTAATGTCGAGTCTATTACTCATGCCCAGCATATGTAAGACAGATAGTTGAATGAACACTTAAACCACTAGTAAATTATAACGCAATTGACCTCAGTCAAACACTGAGCAAGAAATAATATGGCCCTGTACATAGACATGTCTAGGATATTAATTTATTATTTAAAAACCATGGATTGGAAAGGTAACCATACTGTCTACATGATGGACCTGACTATTAATCATCTGAAGGCGACACCAGACAACAGAAAATCACTAAGCAGTATAGGCTACGAATGTATAATGTCACACCGGATTTCGAAGTCATTATTATTATACAATGATATTGCTGAAATGGAGGCTAGACAAAATGTACTGATACGACACATGAAACGTTGACTTTGTTGACATGGGACTGGAAAGATAATACTTCAAGACAAAGTACTGGGACTATAAATCGACATTGACGGTGAAATTTAGTAGAATAAGTGTGGTGATGTCCATGAAAGTTATATCTAGTGAAGCGATCAGGATCCATATCATAACCATTACTTAATTCTAAAATATTATAACTGGTATCGTGTTCAAGATTACTACAAGATTCGGTATTACAATCGAAGTAGTATATATCCATTAGTAAATACTACTACTGGAATCCATTACTGCCAATATATTATTTCACAATGCGGGATTTCTTTGATGAATTAGATACTGTAAGTTCCCTCACACAAATACCGAATTATATCAAAGAATTCTAAGACTAGTGTTCCACCGAAAAATAGTCAGCGAGAACAAAGTCGCTTTTTTTCTACTCTTTTTTGAGCAGAAATAGTATTCTACCATAAAATGTATGTCCGGACACTTACCGTGAGCCAGTCCTATGAAGAACTAAAAAGACATTATTGCAATTTTATTGCCTAAAAACTCTATAGCTGGAAGATTGATGCTAAGCCTTTTCACAAATTACTTTGATAAGTCCTGCAATTCTGATGAATGCAATTATCCCTATGAAGTAACTAAGTTTAATTCACGTTCTAATGTCATTTGTAATGAATCAAGCGGTCCACCTAGACGATATAATAATTGGCGACAGAGATTCAGCGGTCGGATAAAGAATCCAAACCACCTATCACAACAGGTCAAACCTGATAAGTGAGTAAAGCGATGATATTCAATAATATTGTAGTAAGTGAATCCCTAAGACTACAGAACCTGACATAGTTATATGGTAACGAGTGAAATTACTTCGGTTATATAATATAAAGTACGTTAAAGCAGCTATTGAACTATCAGTTATTATGTTCCACTTAAAATCAGCCCAAAGACATCCGATGTATGATGAAAGGTGTCTATTATTTGCATATGAGATTCAAGACAACCTGCTTTAAAAACGAGTGACCAAAGCGATAAACTTTTCACACAGGGGCAACTTACTACATAGGCACGTGCCATCGTTTACAGTGTTGTAGTTTCAACTGGGATTAGAATTCTATGTGGCATGGAATAGTACAAATTTTATATACGAAGCGTTTGGTGAAATGACTTGAGTTAAAAGAGGATTTCCAGTCAAATATCTGCATTATGTGGTACAAAACTAACTCAGCCACACAAATTTAGTGTGACAACTAAGGATAATGGCTTACTCACTACAATTATTCGAATTACCAAGTTTCCAAATTTATACATGATGAATTACATAGGGAACCAGTTTTTTTCATAAACGTGACTCATGAGACACATTGCAAAGAAAGGTTATGATCACAAGGGGTGAGCAATAGTAAGGAAAAATCGTCCAAATAAACAAAATTAATCAAGCATTTTAATAGATATTCGTGATAAAAAAAAGATGTCACGCAATTAATCTTTATAAAAAAGTGATCTTTTAATTCGCTCATTTTAAGCAGTATATGGAGCTGCTGCAAGCTATACAAACACAGTGCTATAAAACGTAAAATAGACCGCAATTTAAAAGTGGATCCACTTCTTACAGAGGCATGATTGTCAGTTTATCACTTTCCTCATAAGCATCTGATTGGTCCATCATGTAGCGCACAAGTTACAATTAGCGCATAAAACCCAAATATCCAATGGATCATAAATATTTAAATAGTCCAAATAACTGTGAACGGAATAGAAGAAGCTTTTGATTTACACACTACTGTACCCGGTATAAATTGGTCGCTGATTTCAGTGGACAGCGACCTAGGTAGATAAAACTTGTATAGATAAAAGTGCTAGCAGGTTATCAATAACATTTGATCTCATTCCTTAAAAATAAATCGGTTTTTCACCTTGAAAGTCTTTAGAACTTCTGTGAAATAATTCGACTGTCATGGAATTACAGAACGTAACATTTGTTTCAAACGTTTTCAGCAGACTTCACACTTCGCTTGACAGAATTAGCGAATTGATCATTAAGAGTTAGGTACTTATTTTCTGAAACCGATGGACCCCAAAAGCTAAAAATTGAGCGAAGTAGTGACTTAGCGGCTGCTCCTACAATATTATTTTACAGTAACTGTGGCGATTATGTAGGCACCAGTTTTTCATTAGAAACATTCATCAGAAAACACCAGTATGTTCTGTTCGGTTAAAGGAGTCCATACTAAACCTGTTCTGGGCACAAAATGGCATGAAGCTATGTAAGAGCTTTTTAATTTTTTTATCGGAAATGGTTATCCTTTTAAATTAAAGTTCAGATTAAATGTTACTAGTGATCAGTCAGGGTAGTAAGGCTTATGAGCTATGTAACGCTGTTTGTACACGCAAGCTAACCACTGTGAACTACAGTTTATCTGAGTAGGATTTATATGAAAAGAGAGCCAGTGTAACGGTATGGTTTTCTTCGCACCTGTATCTAGATATTGGGCTAAGTTATTTGTCTTTAATGGAACTTCATAATTCAGTGACCAGAATATCCAATATCTAATTGATGAGCTATTATAAACCAACTAATTTCCTCTTGCTTAGGTTTTGAATGCCATGGCATTTGTCCCAATTCTTTAGTTTCTTACAATAAAAGGTGATTAGTTCACAAAAACTCTGGTCCTAGCATCTTAGCTATCTCCTTAACATATGCTTTAAATTTTGTTTAATATATTTCGCAGAAATCTTTTTGATTTTTCTTTTTTCCGCTTTTTTATTTGCAATATCATCACTCATTTTACCTTCTTTCCTCGTATATATACATATGTAGGCTGAGATCCACTTGTTCGTCGTCCTGGGCAGCCAGGTTGATGAATGAAGTTTTAAAGATTACTACAGAATTAATAACGAGAGATGAGCTGTAATTCAGGTGGGATAAGCTTCGTAAGGTGATATTACATTTATGGTTCTGCAGAATGAGTCAGTAGAACTTGTTGTTAGCCTCCATTGAAAGAGGCTTCTGTTGCAAAGTTGTGAAACATATGGTCATCTAATCTTCTCTAAAACTCCAGAATATAGGGCATACAGTTATTGCACCAGGCAATACTTAAGGATGAAGCAAATTCTTAACGACAAGGAATTTTTTTTCGCCTAGGTTCGTAACCTCCAATGAACAATGAATTGGTAGTTTCTTTGTGGTATAAGTGTGCATGGCGTAGCAGATACACTCTTATTTTATCTGGGTGTGTTCAGTCGGTAAGTCACTTACCCCCTTAACACCCTTCGTCTCCAGGAAAGGGAATTATTTGTTCTTGCCTCTGTACTTTCTTTAAGAAGATAAAATCTTTTTTTCATTGGTATAGGATGTCACCGTTGTGAATTTCCAAGTAAAATCTAAAGTACTTTCTAAATATTGTCAATGCAGTTCTAGTGTTTTTCTCATAGTCCAGTCTTTTGGTGGAGAAGTTTGGATAATGAATTAAGTGTACATTCTAACCTCGCTAGGTTCCAATGCACTTGCGTCAACTCTATTCATTTTATATAGGGTAGGTAGCTGAAATGACAGAGATGCCAAAAATAAGTAAGTATGTAAGTGCTCCATTGTGAGGCTGAGAAAATTAATTTTATTGGTGCCAGGTCGATAATCGTGAATTAATATAGCTTAGTGAACATCTATTTTAGACAAAATAAACAAAAGTTACCAAATGCATGGACGTGTATACCTTACCGGATCATTGATAAATGTCGCGGTCATTGTTGTATAAGCTATATTTATTTTAAATTTTTTTAACAAACAAACAAAATTGTTTCTTTTGCGTCAGGACTACCTAAACATTTCTAGTCTTCTTGAACAATCACTTGTTATAATTTGAAAAAATTGTTAGTTGGTTGAACGACTGCCAATCACTTGTGCCTAGTCGGTACTTGCGCGTCTGCTTTTATCTCTGAATTCCAAACCAAAATAAGAAGTACACGAGCCCATAGATCAACCGGACAGAATCCCATTATATTTCGAGCATTTCTTTATATATACATAAAATCAGACCGCACAGCAAACCAATTAGGGAATTAGCGAAATGCCGATAGAAGGAAATAGAGGTAGTGAATAGGAATAACTTGTACACAACTAAATAAATGTAGTCCACAATAAAAGACAATATTATAACAGTTAATATCCTAAACGAGAGGATAAGGTAAGAGAAACGTAAAAATAATAGCAACAAAATGTTTACTTTACACACAGGATGAATAAAAAAATTCTCTTATAACACAGTTCTTAGAGTTTGTTGAACTTCTATAGCGGTCCGAGCTAACATTACTATTTGTAGCGATTAATTAAAACAATTAAAAACAAAATATATTGTATCGATCAAAGAGCTTTACTTAATTTGCTTTCTAAGCATCGCATACTACATCATGTAGTCTTATATAAATTTCAATTTATTCAAACGTGGTAAAGCACAGTCAAGATAATTCATTTGTTTCTCCACGACTGAATTCATAGACCGTTTCGCACAGTGTATAGTCTTTCGAAAACTCGATTTAATGATCCGCTACCTAATCTTTATTTAGAGTTATTCAAATAATTTTTGGCAATCTCGCTCCATAGATCTCGATAATCATTTGTTATCATAGTTTCGTAAACGTATTGCATACCCTATTCGTGGAGTACAGTTATGATTGGTCTCACAAAACTAGGACCAATCATTCTCAGACGTATTGCAATTCTCTTTGCATGATTTAATATTGTTTAGCCTCATTACTTAAGAATTCCGTCGAAAGTAATACTACTATCAACCGATAATACAGATGGCTCAAGCGCGACACTACAAAGGCTAATAAATTATATGCAACTTTAACAGTTTTGTAAGTGAAGTGGACCCGGATATATGACCAAGTTTCGCTTGTCGTATAACCAAAGCCACTTCTATCGAATGGACCCCACTCTTACGAATGATAAATCAGAAGGCACTGATGGATGGAATCGAAATTATATTTTATCGTAAACAGAGCTTTAGTGGGATAGCAAAGTCTAGGCTGGCAAACTAGAGAGAGATGCTACCCACGGTGGTTCGAGTCGTGATCTGGTGAAGATGCGTGACCGCGCGCCTTCAACTAGTTGTGTCCGCTAAAACAAACATGGTCAGCATCAATGTCGAGAGCTTATGCAACTATTTATTCTGGGGATTATTTACCGCTACATAAACAGGAATCAAAATGGTCAAAACAGAGTCCCTAGTTCAAATGATTTTCACATTCAAATGTCAAAAAAATTTGCATTCCAACTCGTAGGGATAAAGGCTCTAGTCATAAACAATTGGGCACTACATTAACAATCTAAAACAAAAAAATCGAAATAAGTCGATCAGGCTCTATAGTGGTTAGAACTTTCACTTTAAAAATGCATTAAAACAAATTTATAGTAAAATTTATTTGCAAAATAAATGTTAAGATGCTGTAGTAACTGAGCAGCAACCAGGAGTTTTGAAAACTCAAACACCAGAAACTACAAAGGAGTTAATAAATTTGACTTCGTTTATGGCAAAACGGCGAATGGCAGCCATCATTGCCTTTAACTATCAAAGAAATAAGGTACATCGTGTTCCTAGCGCACTACTCTGGTTAGCCTCTATGATTTCAGATGCGAACACATGGCATGTTACTAGCCCTGTTTTGCATTGATATGAACATTAAGCTCTCAAACAAATTGACGAAAATAAGTAAAATCATTAGTTAACTTACACGTAAAGAAGGTTTCTTCGTCAAATTTACCTCTCCAAACTGCCACAACAAGAGCAGCAGATTTTTGGTAGCATTCGAAAACAACACAGAAGACGAACTACCATTCTCTCGAAATCCGATTCTGGAAATCACCAGAGCCTGTGACAAATCATTTATATCTTTGAAAGAAAAGCCCCATCCGACTAACTGTAAGGTCATTAAACTGTGCAGTGGGCTTTTACATTCCCTCAGTTCACAGATGATATGTAGACCTCCTAGAAACCAATATGAACTAAGCTTTCTCAGCATGCGTTTTTTCATTCGACTATGTCGAAATTAAAACTGCAGTTTCTTCAGTGTTACGTGTGTGGCTGAATGTTTAAAAAATATTTAAGAAACTGATTGAAATGGGGAGGGGAGGGAATTCTACGACTAGAATTTAAGTGATCAAGTGGTACTGATGATTAATTGTTTGCCTGAGTTCGATTCCATTGTGGCATCAAGGATGTGAACCACTAAAAAGCTTCATAACAGGATTAAATATCTGTCCATTATTCCTCAGTTACCAGTGGTACTCAAATTGGATCAGTGTGTGACGAACACAAACAACAAAAGCAACTGATCGTGATCATTAAGATTGCTAAAGTGAATTTTTTTATAATAGGAAATTTTAGAACTGTGTTATATGAATAAATTCACTCAAGTGTGTAGATATTATTTTAAGGTTATAACCAATGTAATATATGAGTGTACCAACTCTTCAGCGTTGTCACTAGTAATGGGTGGTATTATGAATTTGATTCCTGTAGTGTCAGTCTAGGCTTAATCATAAGAATAAGCAAGTTCGAGTGCACCATTGTTCAGTGTGACGGACAAAGTTGTTCTAGGAAGCGAAATTCTAATAACTAATTAATATATTCTATGTCTAATTTAATTCGAATTTAGAATGAAACAGACGCATTCATTGTTCATCTTCACTAGATTGTATAAAACTATATAATAAACGTAATATATTTAATGTTTTTCTTCAAACTTTTAAAACCTTGGAGGTTAGGACGATGGGAACATCGCAGTAACATAGATAAAATAATCCATTAACACAGACTTAAAGTAAATGAAATCGTCTTCAGAAAAACATTCCGAAAAGTTAATTGCTTTTCTTAAATCACTCAATATGACTGAAATCGAAGATCATCCTTAAGTTTCTAAGCGTTTTAGTCATTTGAAAATTCAAATCATCTTCACATGCGAGAAAACAACCTGTCACGGTGATTGTTAACGGTGTGATAATCTTCTATCTTCTTAATTTTGTATCTGCTTCTGATCATTTTTAATTTATTGCATTGTAGTTATTTAATCCTAATTGATCTTATATTTTTATACATAGATGCTTTAATGAGTTCTTCGACAATTGCATCAGACTTCTGAGATCAATTATCTTCGAAGTTTATAAAAGGAACTGATCCACCAAAGTTCTTGATACCTGCGATGTTGTACCATAGGAAGAGGTTGTATTACATTGCTAGTGTTCAGATTGTAAAGAGGTTGGGTACAGTAGTATTAATCAGTTCACCTCCTAGTAAACCAATTTAACTGAAATTACCCTCATATCGCATGGTGTATTGATAACTGTGCGTGAAAAAAATTATAAAATTAACAAATTGTCTTACATTATACTTACTATGAATAATGCACACCAAAATAATCTTAAGTGATTGGAAGAATTAAATACAGAACAAGTTTTCATAAATAAGTAGTTGTAACTACTTTTTTAAGTCTTTTTCGTTGTATTTATATTCACTAAGAGATAGAAATAAAATTTATCCCCAATAGAATACAGTCATTGTTTGACATATCTTAATAGCATATTCACCATCCAATTTTCTGTATACAATTCATTATAGTAATATTCTAACTTTGGTATATATATATATATATATATATATATATATATATATATATATATATATATATATACTGTTGTTGGTGGTGACGTTTATCGAGAGATAGTGTTTCTATTCATTTAAAATACTTTACTCAGATGTACTTAAATCTTAGGATTGATATCAGTCTTTGGTGGCGTCATGGATAAGCAAAGCTGACAAGTCTCATACTAAGACAAGATAGTTGTTTAGTGCTTCTTAGTGGTAGTTAATTGTCTAATTTAGACCAAGTCGTGATGAAATTAATGATCAGTCGTTGTTTTACTTTTGATAAATACATTTAGTTTATATATATATATATATATATATATATATATATATATATGTCGACCACGTGTGAAACTAAACTTGATAGTTATTTCTTTGTATATGAATTGTTACTATGCTTTGTAATCTGAAGTCTGTCTGTTTAAACAATATTTTTCAATTAATCTGCATTAGCTCCACCGAAAATTACAAGTTAAGAAGTTTTCATGACTGTTAATGAATGGCGTACAGGACATGTGATTTCCGGTTAGTTTTTATTAGTGATATGTAGTTATTTCGTTATAAAGTAATACAGATTGCTTTCATTATTGTTATATTCCATTATTAATTTTAATTGCTTCCTTTAATAATAAATCATGCATCTGTAAGTGCTATTAAGCATTTAAGCTAGGCAATCTAGTCTTTATCTACTAGAGTAAAACTTTGCATTGAATACCTACTAAATGGATAGCATGATAACAACAACAGTAGATTACAAAATTCAACAATACCAGCACACATTCTGTACTATCAATAAATAAGGGGTTAGTGCTAAATAATCTTCAGAAGTATTTCCCAGAATTATAGTGCAAAGCTTTAAACAGTGGAAGTTCAATCATATAATACATGAGTCACAAACCACTGACAAAAATGTTCGATGGTAAGGGGTCAAGGCTTCAACATCGCCATTTGACTAAAATTAGGAATATATCCCACTGAATGCCGATTCAGTTAAAGACCTAAAGATATTCGATTTGATGATTTATGAAATTGTAGATGGACACTGATAAAAAGTTTTATATTGGAACCTAATAGCTGTCTACTACTACCTGATTTTTATTCATTTTCTGACAGCTATCGCATCGTCATTAAGTAATTTATATTTCAATGAAAATGTCCAGAAAAATTTTAAGAACTAATGAGAGAAATGTATTACTTATTAGAGGAATAAATAACATTTTTAATAGAATTATCACAGATAACTCTGCATGAAGTTAGTGTACACTAGGTTATTTCGTTTTTAAATACAGGAATGTTTAGAGAATGTGGTAATCCAATGAAATTCATAAGTTGTTGGATTCATTTAGGCATTTGGTAATGAAAAATGGCGAAATGGACTAATTCTTCTTACTTTATTTTCTTCATTATAGTTCGACATTAGTATGTAGGGTTATTAAGTAAACAATAATCAAGTTTAATTCAGAATAGGCTTGTATTAGATATGTACCCGTTGCACAAGCGTGACTGTCTGGACACAGTAGCCTAGTGGTGAACGCGGTGGCGTTTGACACGAAGCGGACTGAGTTCGAATCCCAGTGTAAACATCAACATTGGGATGCAGGTACATCCAGCCGACGAGTCCCAAATAGGACGAAACGCGCGTCCTGGATTCCACTTGCCAGTCACAATCCAACTTAAATAATCAAGTTTGCCCTGATTAGTCAGTATCATTTATATAAGTGTAGATATACGTATTAAGGAAAAAATAATCAAGAAACGGGATTAAAAATAAGAAATAAATAGATAATCATTGGTCATCTGGTCAGTGTCACTGATGATCAAGCGTTCACCGTGAGATCAGGAGATACTGGGTTTGATTCCTTGGAGGAGTCGAGGAGTCACACTACGGATAAATCCCACACTAGAATGAAACAGTTACTCACCCTTCCTTATCTTCACTTCGTACCCAAGTGACATCAATGTGTGATGAATACAAACAGCTTAGACTAATTAATATCTTCACAAGACCATCTCAATTTAACTGTAATGACAATAACTGAGTTGATCAATCGTTATACTTTATGAGTTCTTTTACATACTAATCAATTCATAGTTTATTGTACGTTCAAGCTGATAACATTCCGTTAGAACTTTCAATATCCATCATGACAGACACAATTTTCATGTTCGGGGGTCTCTAAAATTGGTCACAATATTTTGCAAAGTATCATCAAAGCCTAAATGCTCATCTAAAGTTGCATCTCATAAGCCACGGTAATTTACAGATAGCCTTCCATTCTAGTACTTCATTCATGACTGCATGACATTTGTTATTAATTAATAACAAGACATTTCCAATTATTTTTTTTATTTATATACTGTATAGTAACGCATTTGATTAAATGTTATTTTGGATTAGTTTACCACTAGTTTCATTTGTGACTGCTGAATTACTTAAAAACTGGAAACTGAATTCTTATATGATTAGTTCATACTTTATTGTCATCGATAAAACTATCATATTAACGTACGATCACCAGTAATGTAGCGAGTAAGAATTCATCACGCTGACTAAGCTAGCAACTTAATCAAGGACTAAGTAACATGTAAAACTCATATAGCTGAGAAGAAATAAAGTTTACTTAGTTAATTTTCATGTCTTTTAACATAACTTCATAAAACCGAGGTGTTTTGTAGAGATTTATATTAAGCTTAGCTTTCCAGTACTCCTTGGTTCTCAATGGTACTTACCAACACCAATCTGGGATGAATCCAATCAAATAAATCCATGTAGTTAGGAGGTATTTGTGAATAAGTTGGCTCATTGTGTAGCTATCAACTGACTACTATGGTATAATTATTAATCAGTATTCTGTTACACATTTTCACAACAAAAATGAATCACATAAACCAATTATATGCCCTATTATGTAAAAATTATTAGCTTATTAAAGAAGTACATTGTTTTACTGTATTCATCTATTCTCACCTCGTGTACATAAAGTTGTTTGAATGAAATATCATATTTTTTTACTACTTATGTAGGATAACAAAGAATACAATTGACTAAATTATCTCTGTTGAATAGTGTTAAATGATCCTGAATAACGTATTCACTTGTTATATGAGCCTATGTAAAGATTAGAAAATTTATCATAATAACATGAAGAAACTATGTTAACATAATATGGTTAGTGAAGTAAATGTCATGAAATGATCATTTACCAATAACTGGTTACACTCAAATCTTTCATTATTATTATTATTATTATTATTATTATTATTATTCTTTTAACTCCGCCTTCAGCTCTCCTAGGGTTACTGCCGGTCCCAAGCCCAGGAAAAGGAGGAGGGTTAGGCATAGAGCTAGCATCCCTATCCCGAAACAGCAGCTTGCTGAAAAAACGCTAATCAGATTAAACAAACTAAAAAAATTAAACTCAGCCCTGAGAGTGGAAGGAGTGTTTATGACACTTCATGATGAAAACCGAGGTTCTTCGAAAGTCATGAGGCCGATGTCCCCTCTTCTAACAACCGGAGCAAAAAATTTTATAGGTACATGGAATGTTCGGACAATGTGGAAGACCAGGAACATCAATCAGATAGCAACAGAAATGAAGAGATATAACCTGACAGTGCTCGGAATCAGCGAAACCTATTAGACCCAAATTAGGCAGAAAACATGCGCTACGAAAGAGTTGCTACTATACTCAGAGCACGAAGAGGAAAATGCCCCCACACACCCAAGGAATCGCTCTGAACCTGTCCAAGAAAGCGCGCAGTTCACTTGTAGGATAGGAACCACATGGACCAAGGATCATCAAAGCATCTTTCAAGACAATGAGGAAGGGGATTACAATGCACGTCATCCAATGTTATGCACAGACCAACGACGAGGACGAAGTTCAGTTTTATGATAGGCTGCAATCAATTATAGCGAAGTGTTCAGAAAAGGATCTGACAATCTTAATGGGGGACCTAAACGCCAAAGTCGGAATAGACAACACCAGATATGAAGATACCATGGGACTACAGGGACTGTGATAAAGAAAGGAGAATGGTGAAAGATTTACGAACCTATTTGCTTTCAACGAAATGGTTATAAGTGGCAAAATATTCTCCCACAAACTGATACACAGATCATACTACATAGAATCAAATCGATCATATATGCTTCAATAAAAAATTCAGAAGATCAGTGGAGAATGTGAGAACCAGGAGAGAAGCTGACATAGCTTCAAATCACCATTTGGTGTTAGCCAAAATGAAACTGAAGCTAAAGAAGCAATGGATAACTGGAGTAGAATCATTACAACGGTTCAATACAACCTCTCTTCAAGATACTGATAAACTCAAGGAATCCAAAATAACTCTCAACAACAGGTTTCATGCCTTACAATATCTGCTGTAAGAAGAAACCACTGTGGAGGAAAACTGGAAAGGAATCAAAGAGGTACCGACTTCAACTTGTTAAGAGGCTCTGGGCAGCAAGAAACACTATTATAAGGAATGGATCTCCACTGAGAACCTGGGCAAAATTCGGCAAAAAAGAAACAAGAAATCAAAAATCAACAACAGCTGAACAAGAGCGGAGAAAATGAAGGCACAGAAGCAAATAAACAAGTAAAGAGAAGCATTAGAGTTGACAAACGGAAGTATATCAAAGGCCTTACAACGACAGTGGTAAAAGCTGCAAGCAAAGGAATACGAAACAGCTGTTGACACAACAAAGAAACTGGCATGCAAATATCATAAATCCGAACGACCGTTCAAGAATAAAGAAGGCAAGCCAATCACCGAGATTCAATAACAAAGGAACAGATAGGTAGAACACCTTGAAGAACTCTTTAATAGGCCAGCTTCCTTGAACCCATCGGACATCGAAGCAGCATCTACGGACCTCCCGATAGATATCAGTTCACTAACGATGAAAGAAATCAAGATAGCTATCAGGCAGATTAAAAGGGAGAAAGCAACAGGACCTGACAATATACCAGCCAAGCAATTAAGTCAGACAGATGTAACGGCAAGAATGCTCCACGTTTTATTTAAGAGGATCTGGGAGGAAGAACAACATATGAGACTCCAAACAACTGTCAACCAAGTACATAGTCAGACTCTTCAATTCGAACGTCAAGACAGTTCTGCAGTATGGAGCTGAAACTTGAAGAACTACTGCAAACATCCTCAGGAGAGTACAGGTATTCATAAACAACTATCTACGCAAGATACTTGTATTATTTTGTCGAAGTATTTTAAACAATCTAAATAATTAATAAAATTCAATCATGGTTATGTTATATTAATCATTATGAAAGCAACCAGTAATTCCTTACGAATATATTAATATAGCATTTGCTATTAGGCAAACTACAAGTAATTAAGCTTAGACTACTCGATACACGTGAAGTTTTACTGACATCTCAATAAATCACTGAAGTTCTGTTGAACAATTAGAACGAAGGTAAATAAATGTTTTGAAAGTAACTTATCGTTATCTATAAACCAGTAGTATGTAATTTACAAGGTAGTATTCGAGTAATAACTTTAATGTCATTCTGACGGACTAAATATATAAAAATAAATTCAATTGGTTTTTGATACACATTGAATAATACGAAAATGTTCAAAGCATATTCAAAGTAATCCGGCTTAAAAAAATCTGTAGTTAGAAAAAAGTTCGTTATAGTGATAATGACAGATGATTGATTAAAAGTCAAAGGAAAAAGTAGTCACAAATTATTTTCATTACGAAGTGATATCACCTCTGAAAAGTTATTACTTCTTACCTTGAACCTCCTGAGCAAATTACGTATTCAATATCTATAAATTGGTGTACCCGAAAATCTACAACTTTTAGAGATGACAATAATACATCAAAATACTAAATCCGCACATAATAATTCATCTGTATAATCATTGATCAATTCATAGTATAAAACACTTCTGTCATCACATGCTTTTACTTGACACTTCACTACACTTCACTACATGATCATCTACATAAATTAAAAAAATTATATTACAAAACTAAAAGTAATTTATTATACAAGTACACAGTTGTATCCATGTAATCAACAGATTTGTTCTTTTTGATATCAACTAATGCTCAACTTAACACATTAAACTATAGAACATGATTTACATTCAACAATTTGAACATTTCATTCTAGAATTCATCTCACTAGAAAATACTATTTTATCTATTAAAATTTTTAATAAAAATAAAAAAAAATTTTTTACATATTCAGTTGATTCAAATCATTTTATTACTTTTGTTTTTTTCTTTTCTTTTCTTTGTATTTTGTTAACAACATTGAGAGTAAATTTGTTTTCTCTGTTTTTTTTCTTCTTTTTTTTTACATGGATTAAAACCTGTTTTGCTTTCTGGTTTAATAAAACAAACTGACAGATAAATTGTTAATTTAAACTTGAATTATTTCTAAAAAAAAATGAATATTAATTTATTCAGGTTAATTTAAAAATAACTTTACTATAATTTCTGAATGAATAAATGAGTTTAGTTAAAGTGAAAGTATAATGGTGTATTCAATAGACAATGTGAATGTTACTACAGATTAGTATTATTATTATTATTGTTCCTTTTTTCTATTAATAATTTCATTATTTTCATATTCAAATTAAAGTTCTACATAACTAGTATAAATAGGATACTAAAAGAAGTGAAGAGAAAACAAAAGAAGTAACGAGAAAACTTTCGGAGAAATTATGAGAAATATTGTAGTGGTAAATAATCCTCTTAAATAAATTGTTGCATTGGCTCTCGACATTGATGTTGATCATGTTTGTTTTAGCGGACATGACTAATTGAAGGAGCGTGGTCACGCATCACCACCAGATCACGACACGACTCACCGTGGGAAGTATCTCTTTTTAGTTTGCCAGCCTAGACCTTGCCATCTCGTTGATACTCTATTAACGATCAAATATAACTTCTATCCTTCGTTGCTTTCTGATTCCTTCTTATCCGTAAGAGCTAGATCAGTTGATAGAAGTTGCTCTGGTTGTACAACAAACGTAACTTGGTCATATACCGGGGTGCACGTCAATATACTTATCTTTATTTTGTTCTGATTTGCTACATTATGTTGAATTGCCACATTTTAACTTTGATTTTGTGCTAAATAATGAAATAATATTTACAAAAAGGTAAGTAAGATTAGTATAAGATTGTAAAATAAGTGAATGAATATACTACTTCGGTGTATAGATTTAATGTAGATAATTAGTATTCAGTATTTGATTTTCGTATAGATCTAAATTCCTTTCTAATTTTATACATTGATTGCTCACTTGTAATTATCACCTTCATGACTTCTTTGCTATTAATATTTTGTTTATATTTGTTAAATGTGAGGTTATCAACATGGATTGATCACTGAATAGTTATCAATATGATTAACAGATAATAGTTTATTAATCAAGTTTCAGTGTGGTTACTAGTTCAAATGATTTGACAATGAATACACTGTTATTTTAATGATAAGTATTCGGAGTTAATCAATTACTACTAGACCTGTTTCTGTTCGTTTTCAATCATCTGATGTCAGGACACTTATCCTTTGTATTTTGCTTTCTCGACCGTTCTCCTTTTCCATTTCAATTCGATAAGTGTGAAATTCGAGATATTAACCTCAATGATATATCTTATTCTATATGATCGGTTAACTTATTTTATGCTTAAAGATAGTAAATTAATCAAAAATTTAATAGTCGTTTATGAGTCTAATAGTCGTATACAAATAACTAAGTATACTTACATTTCTTTTACTTTCGATAATTTCGTCCCAGCTTAGAATTTGAGCTGTAGAAACCCCCTCATATCTTTAAGTAACTACTCCTTGCTAAATATGTCAATCACAAAAAAACACGTTTAGGTGATTACGATTTCTATCTTGTTTCATTTGTTCTATTTAATTGTCCTTAAAACCTGGAGAAGTCTCTCCCCAACTCCTTTAATTAAGTTTTACTAATTTCCATGAAACTAATTTACGGTATCATGTTGTTATTTTATTACAGATAAGATAAAAAATTATCCATACAGCGATGAAAATATTTTCTGATGGACTGATGTTTTCAGCTGTAATCCTAACTTAAATAACAAACAGTGCAGAATTTTGATAATGAAAGTGAACATCGCAACCACTATATTTTGATCGACAGAATTTAACTGGGAATTAGATCGATCTTGGTTAGATAATAGTGAAAACCACTGAGGACTGTAGAAGCGTTTTGTTCTAGTATGGGTGTTGTCAACAGTGTCCACCTTTTCTTCCTCCAAGAAATAAATGCCAAGACTTTCAGGTTTTACAGAGTATGCTTAACCAATAGTATGACGATCATCCATTGGTAGCTAGCTGTCATATACCCTAAATGTTTGAACTCCATTAATCATGACTCCTTACTAAACAGTTAGGCATTGACAACGAGACCTAAAGATACAGAGTACAATTCCCTGGCGGAGCAATAAGGGCACAATACATATATGTCTAATACTAGAACAAAACATCTGTCCAGTACTCCTTGATTTTTAATGATACCTAAATGATATCAATCTGTAGTAAATAAAAACAACCAAATTTATTCAAAAATCAATTTTCATCCAAAATAAATTTGTTCGCGTTTATTTAAATTTATTACAAACAAACAAAAAAGCCAACAAATAAAAATTGTTTAATAACAATCTCAATTTATCATTGAAAGAAAAGGGAAAAATTCAATAATTTAAATTTATAGTGACAATTAAATTCACATGGTTATCAAGAGAATGATGTTTCGACGAATAAATTCTCATCAACTTCTACCATTATGAATTCAAAATTAATGATCACAAAAGAATAGATAAATCACTATGAAGAAACTTGATAATGAAACCTACTTAGACAAGACAATATAGAAACTTCCTTAGCTTTATTCCTCTATAGTATAAGAAGGATTTATTGAAAACCCTCTACTACAGAATAATGACAATATATTCTCCTAATACAGTAGACAAAGAAACAAAAGTTTCATAAGAAGCTCTCAGAGAGAATGGTTTCCCAGTAAAGTTTATAAACAAATACAGTCTTAAAAGTAGATAGAGTGGAGATCTCCAATGTAATTAAAAACCATTCATAGGTGATGCACCCAGTGAAATGTTAGTGTCAAGGTTACGCAGAGTCATTCGAAGAAAATTCAAAACAGGAGAACTAGCTGGTGTTCACTATCCTCCCAATAGTGACACCGAGACCGTAGGAAAAGCCACCCGAGTTTGCCACCTCAAATTTTATCTATCACTTTAACCGCTTCTATAGCGCAGGTTACACTCTCAGATTCTTAAGAAATTTACTCTTCCGTGCTCATGAGCACCATCTAGCATGACTATCGAACGTGGCTTATCGAAAGCCTGAACAGTTTGACATTAGCTCAATTAAATTCACATGGTTCATACAACGAGTACCAATCCTTAACGGCAATCTATCGTGTACATAGATATCTACCAAGCCCGGTTAGATTTTAGGTCCTCCAAATGTCACAGACGATAGCCACACGGTTAAAAAAGGCTACTACTCTGTATATAGAGTAAATGCATTCAGCCTTTTGCTTTAGCCATCTCAAAGCCAACGAAGACAATTTTCCCCCTAATTATGCAGTAACTTAATCCGACTAATGTGCATATAGCCTTCTCTTTGTGTAATTTCATAAGTTTATCCTTTTTTTGTGTACTATTTGTTTGTTCTTACCGATCACAAATCTTCACACTTATTTTCATTAGTGTTAGTTTAAATTTCATTCAGTTCAATCTTCGATTTTCTACTTAATTCGTATACTTTCACAATATTATGTAACCTTTTCTAAAATTAAACAACTGAACTGATTACAATTCTCTCTATTGTTATTATGTGATGCATTTTATCAATCACTAACCGCACTTTACAAATTCTTATTTAATTATGGTGGTTTGTGGGGATTCGTAATAAATTTTAGTTTATTGAATTTGTCTCAGATTGATGTTGGTATCGTACTGCTGGAAACCAGGTAACATTGCTGAGCTGTTTCGTCCAAGTGTATAACTCCTATGTGGCAGTGTATACTCTAGATTCTGACCCACGAGGCTTCAGGTTGGCGAACACCTAACCCTTAGCACCACTAGGTTAGCATACAATCAAATTATGATATAGTATAGTGAGCTTCCATTGTCATCAGTTATAACTATGTCACTCCCGACAAGTCTAAACTCTACCAGTCACCCCTTGTCACCTATATGTGTCCATACATTCTGATTAATGATCTGATTATTTCAGTTGTCGAGTAAACTTAAGCGAATCAACCATTATATAATTTTTATTATTGGAACATTAATAATCGTAATTTACAAATACAATTCGAAATTCATATGAAATAATCCTTTATATGTAAATGATGTATTTACCTCAGAATCGAATATTTTTGGGATCATTAATAAAATTTCAGTTAGCCAAAATCAATTGATTGAATCCGGTTTTATTTTAATTTTCCATTTCTTCAATTATAAAGTCACTGAAGCATATTAAGATAAAAATGAGATGATGATTATTCCATAATAATATTATTGAATTGATGTGGCATTTGAAGGGATTGGTATTAGATTTAGTTGATTAGATTCGTTACAGATTGATGATAGCACAAAAGCACTGTACAGCTATTTCTTCCTAGTTTAGGAGGTTATCAGATGTGAACATTCATGTTACCGTCGGTGAATTGAACCCAGGACCTACAGGTCATACATCAAACACTTAACCATCAATACTACGAAGACGGTGTTCAGTTGTAGAATTCCCATCCATACATTTTGTTACAATAGTCATTTTAAAAGGTTCTTTAATCACTAAATTCTTCACACTAATTTAAGCGAATATGTTCTGAGAAATTATAAACCACAGTAAAGATCAATAGTTTCACTTATTTGATTGATAGATTTATTATCAAAGTCACCGATAATATTCGTTTATAATGCAGGCTTAGTATTGAACTTCATTTTTTACCAAAAGGATTAATCATTAATGTGTACATTTTACGTAACTATTTAACTTAATAAGTTATATTTAAGTTGGATTGTGACTGGCAAGTGGAATTCAGGACGCGCGTTTCGTCCTATTTGGGACTCATCGACTGGATGTACTTGCATCCCAATGTTGATGTTCTCACTGGGATTCGAACTCACTCCACTTCGTGTCAAACGCCACCGCGTTCACCACTAGGCTACTGTGTTTAGACAGTCATACTTGTGCAACGGGTACATATGTAATTCAGAATAGGCTTGTATCTTCCTTTGTGTAATACCGCTATATAGAGGCAATCCGCTCAGGTTGCCCATATGGCAACAGAGGCTGACCAGTTTCAGTCCATTACAAATCAACGGGAAGATACAAGCCTATTCTGTATTTAACTTAACCTTTATATCTATCTTTCATATGTTAATTTATATTCAAAGACAAATATTGTCTCAATAGATTACGTAATAAACGAATACAGGATTTCTACAAAGATTTTATCAAATATCTTGATTTATTATTTATTCCTAAGTAATCGACTAGTGTAACAATTATTTTTCTTTACATTGTTGAAGAACACTTAGTTAATTAACTAGAGTTCTGTTAATGGAGAATCATTACAAATTATTGATTTTTGACTTACGAGTAACTTTGTTAAAGAATTAATTCACTGAAATAGTATACTTTAATAATTTTATAGAAAGTATCTAAATAGAAACATGACCTATCAACAGGCTTGATAAACCTCAATATATTAATCTTACTAAATGAATCATTAGTTTTGTTAATTTAAAGAATGATTGGCTATTATAAACTAATGACTAAAGTGAATTACAACGTAATTTATTGTAGATTTTAAGTAAAATACAAATTGAATTGCGATGGTTTGTGGAGATTAAAATATTTAGTTGATTGAATGATATTGGATGATCATCGTGCTATGTGTCACAACTTGATGAAAGTGACCATTCTACCATTGAATGCTAGGCCATTGGTGTAGACGGTTAGATGTTCATCAACCTAGAACAGAATTTGGAATGCTCACAGTCAAAGAGGAGTTGCACACTAGAACTAAACAGCTGTTCAGTGCTCCCTGGTTTTCATTGGTACACTACCAACATCAATCAATGACGTATTCAATCGAATAAAAATACACTTTTTTTCATCATTTCTGATTGGCAGTTTTGTTTGTTGAATGTATTAAAAATTAATGAGTGAAACATTTATCATGTGACCTAGTTACATTTATTTAGTTAGTATTAATTGTTGCCTAGTGTTACAAACTCTTCAATGAAGTAAATGAAAACAAATTCAATTGATACATTATTTTTTTATGTCTTTGATTATAGATTTACTTTTAGTTCATCTGTTTACTTGGCATCATCTAAGATTTCTCACTTGATGAATATTCATATATGTACCTTGCTTAATATTTCTAATCTAATGCTTTGCATAGTTTCTATGGATAAAATTTTCTTAACCTACAATATTCAAAGAATAAAAGAAGCCTCCTCTACCACAGACTATTTGTTTATCTGTAGGATTTACCATTGGTAATAGATCACCCTTTAGTCCTCTCCCAGTAGCTTACTTTTTTGCCAATCTAGAATACACTATACTTAGACCAACAATCGAGTTCGATCTACATTCATGATATTTAGACGACATCATTATCATTTGTGATGAAAATGCTAACCTAAACGATATCCTGAACAAGTTCAATAGCCCTTACTTGTCAATTAATTTCTTTCTACAGTCGAAACTAAATGACAAATTACACATGGACACTCCCCCCCCATTAAAAAAGGGTAAATGGCCCTCAGTAAAATTCACTATACAGAAAAGCGATTTGGAATGGCCAGTATATTAATTTTTAAAGTTAGGTTACGTTGAGCCGAAAAATAAATTTTATGTCTTTTCTTACCACAATAGCCAAACAAGCTTGCAGTAACGGTTTCAGTGATGACGAACTGGAGAAACTAAGGAAAATATTTAATGTTAATTGGTATTCTCCCAGGTCCAAAGCATCTATGAGACGGGTCATCAAACACACCAAAAAAGGTAATGTTTATGAACATTCAATTTAGGAAGATACTTCTGAAGAGACCTTGAAAACATACTTTACAGATCTTAAGAGGAAACCTTCACTTCAGCTGAACTCGGAATCACCTTTTCCAGATATTCTGTGATCCGGTGATGTGTCACAGATAAGCTTTCGCTTCGAACCGAATCAATGTTTATCTAAAAATTTACCTACTCTTATAATGCTGGAAATATTTGAAGTATGAAACGGAATCTATGGAAACACATCTATGAACATTGTCTTGTTTGGATATTTAAAGGCTTGTATAAGTCTGTACACACTTTAATCCTATAGCACCTGGTTAATTCTAGTCACGTTGCTCCACCAGAATCCACTTTCACAGATATCTGTTAATTCAGACAAAATAGCTCAAATGGACTACAAATCAGTAAGCTATATACTGTAAGGCCTGCAGTTATTCACATGTTCATTTGTGGTTTTTGTTTGTAAAAGCACTAAGTTTAATCCTTTATTATACTGTGGCTTCAACACTTCTGTTACTCTTTCCTTCTTCTCTAACGATTATTGTTAATCAGCCACTATTTCGTTCACTATTGTTCTTCATAATCAAACGTGCATCATCCTATCGACTAACAGTATGTTCACTACGTAACATAATCTTTATAATTTGATATTTTCAAACAATTCTGTCCCTTACGTAAGTTCTTCATGGTTTGATATTTCTAGATAATTTTTTCAAATGCATAACGTCTTCATAATTATTGTTTCCAAGTCATTTTTGTCGCATTACCATTTTGTTTTTATTGTGCATATCAAACTAACTTGCAATAATTTTAACATATTTGTTTTATGACGCAACTCATACCTTCATTCCACGATAGGTTAGTACTATGCACAACAAATTACTTATAAAATATGATCATACAGGTTTAGTAGAAGATATTATAGAAAAAAATTTCTTTACCGAACACTAATCTTTTGCAGTTGGATGTCGTGAAGATTGCTGAATGACAATTCGGTTTCCACACATTAGTTTGAATTCGACAATCACTGATCACCTGGAAGCACTGAACAGCAGTCTCATCTTAGTACGGAACTCTTCAACAGTTCTTATCCATGACTTCATCAGGGATAAAAGCCAGGACCTTCTGGCTCTCTGGTGAGCGATTCACCACTAGAGAACTTCATGGATTAAACTGTGGACTCTCAATTTTACATGGTGAGTACAATGATAAACAAGAATCCCTGGACAGTTGTTTCACCTTTTCGTGACACTTCTCAGCTAGGCACATTCACTACTACATCAAGGAATTGAGCCCAAGACATTCAGGTTTCGTGAAGAATATTCACTTATCAGACTACTGAACTAGCATCAAGTGGTTAATATCACTAGTTCTAGTCGATGTACATGCTCGATCTCATTCAGTACCATCGGTGAGTAACTGTATCATATCAGACAAAGATGAATTCCATTAGTCAAATCTCACTAGAGCTCAGTGATTACGACTGTAATTAATCACTAGTTAAAGGATAATGATTGCAATAAGATATTATGAAGATTATTGAATTTCAACTTGACAACAAGAACTTTGTTTTTTTCAAGGTATTTCAATAAAATAATACTCACCTAATTAAAATCCATGGTAATTGTTTTATTGAAGATGTTGTAAACAGTTAAGATAATAACACAATTTCATACACTAAGCTAAACATAAATTTAGTTGTCTTAGCTACCGAAAATATCCATATACGTCTACTACATTAAGAGAATTGTTGCCAAACTTCATATGATTTGAGCAATGGAAAGAAAACAACACTTACAGAATACAATAAATTGATTACATGTTTTGACTTTTGATTAGCTGTAAACAGCTCCATAGTTATAATTAGTAGTAGTAATATTATGAACAACATTTTACATATCATAATCAGTGATATCAAATTCAAAACGAAACATCAAATCATCAAAACAGAAATATGACACAGAAATTAAGACCGATGAGTATTTATATGTGAAATCAAATTCATTTAGAGAAAAGATGATGTGATAAATATTCCGAAACAGAAACAAAATAATTAACAAATGGATGACTATTGAATAAAGTTGGCTGGCCGACGTAATATGAAAACCGATGTCATGAATAAATGTTGATAATATATTCATCAACTTGCTAATTATTTTGTCTCTCAGTGAATATTACTAACACCACCACTTCCCCATATAGTTTTATTTTAACATAGAAATACTCAAATTTGACATTGCCGCTTGATCTAGTTCCGAAAACTATTGGAAACTTTGAATCACTAGATAACTGATTCATCATAGTATTGGACTCTTCGGAAGTGGGTATTTGATATTCACCAGCGAGGTGAATCCAGAACTTACAGGTTTCGCGATGAATGCTTAACAGTTAGAACGTTGAGTCAGCCACTATTTGACGGTTGATATTACCAATCTCAGTCACTTTGTGATACACCTGCAGATCTAATTTAGATCAGTTCGTGATGTAAACTTCAAATTCAACAATCTTTTCAATACCCAAATGTAATAGAAATAATTAACAGTCTTAATTTCTATGTTAAAGATTTGTTGTTGTTTTTGCTTTCAGATTTCACTATTTTGGTTTTGAATTCAGTACAACTGCTTCAAGTAAGTAAAATATTGTTTATATTAATTATAACTATGGAGCTGTTTACAGTAAATCAGAAGTCAAGATATGTAATCAATTTATTTTGTTTTTGTTTAATTTAAATTTAATGAAGTATCATGTAGTTTGAGGTTCTTAATAAATGAGATTTAGAGAATAACAAATATTTGCTTAACAATAATTAACGTTGACATGAGATTCCTTACATTTTGACAGAATTCACGACTAGCGTTCAACCATATTGAAATTAAAATGAATATTTTATGACTGTACTAAGTAATTCAGAATATATTGAAGATGAAAATGTGAAGAAATGAATCTCGACTTTACAATCTAATTTGCAGCATACCATCTGCTTAGTCTGCGAATCATGGTTTTGATCGCATGAGTAATATATAATGCTGATGATAAAATAGGCGTTATAAGGAAACTGTCTAAGCTTGAGTACTTTTTCAAGAAGAGTATTATATGTAAACTATTATATATATAGGGTTGTAAGTGTTGACATTTTGTTTCTACTGATTTTATGTTCCCATCTCTCTAGCTTTCTATATGACCTATTAACTGTTTCTATACCATTTTTGGTTCATGAACCATAATTAGCTGGCGGTGTATGTGTACCCTCAGATTTCTATCACTGTTGATTTTGTTATGTACTGATATTGGTCTCTTCAATTAACTTATTGTATGATCTAGTTTTCTATGTATATAAATGAAAGACTGAGATAAATGTTTGATTTCTTTTATCGGTTTTTCAACTTTGCGTTGTTTCTATTCTCTATGGGAACAGTAAGCATCAGAATAGACGTACGGACATCAATTAGACAGTCTTTTTTTCATCCCTAACTGTATTAGGTTTTTACGAGGTTGTCTCAGAAAATTGTCGACTGTCAACGTCGTAAAAGCTACAGATCGTTAAACTACTTTATTGTTATCGATTTTAATTAATCTCACTTATCAATGTAAAGTATTGTTGGATTACGACTGAACTTCTTGACGAGAATGTATGAAATATATGTCGAAGTGGTAAACAAATGTTAGAAATTTAATTGTTTGTGTTCATCATAGACAAATATTGGTTGGGTAGGACTGCAAATCAGGGAGCATTGAATAGCTACTTCATTGTAGCTTGAGATTCTTCAGGAGAGTCTATCATATAAATCATCAAAATTCAAATAAAATTGCAAGATTACAGAATATTAAAGTGATAGAAAATATATATGAATCGCCTGGATTATCACTAAATATGAGTTTATTACATTATTGTATCTAGTTATGTAATGATCTAAAAACTTGGATGTTTTTAGTATTTTCACTTAATAATTACTTCATTTGAATTCTAGTTTTAATGATAAGTATTTAATGTTAGTGAATATAACATTTAAACAGTAGCGTCAATAAACTGCATCATTTCTAGACAGGATATGAACTTGGGTAAATATAAGTCCATCATTTCATTGAAAGTGAAATTGTTAGTATTGTCAAATCATTCGGTTTATAGTATAGTTTAAGTATACACTTACATATTTTTACGCATGTACACATTATAATTAAACATTTCTGTGTGATTTATCTATCTGTACCTATCACTAGATCAAGTTACATTCTCAGATACTCTAGAAATTAACACCTCCGTGCTCATGAGCACCTTTCAGGATTGTTAAGCAAGAGTGCTGTCAAAAATATCAATAGTTTTATGTTAGTCCATTTAGTCCAGACTGATCATGCAGCTAACATCAATCAATCATTTGCAATAATCTATCGTGTGGATGGTTATCTTCCAAGACCTGATATATTCGAGATCCTTCAAAAAGTAAAAGTGATGACCATGGGGATTAAGATTCCAGAACCGTATTTGGAAAGAAGTATGTTCAATCTTCTGCTTTCCTTTGACCAACCCAAGATCCAATGAGTCAATATTCAACTTAATTACAAGATGACTTATTTGGAATACAAACAACTAAACTTAGTACTAATCTTAACAAGTCACCTAAGTTCAGTTTAAATAATCAGTTCACTATTGAATAGCTTCAGGGTGTTGATTGAAGTTCTAGTGTGAAATCGTAACTGGTGGAGTTCGGACTTGTCAGATGTGAGACAGTTATCACGAATGACAACAGAAAATTGCCGCGCCATATCACAAATCGATGTGTATGGGAATTCCACCATTGGACACTGGCTAGCCCACTGATGCAGAGAGTTAATCATTAGTTGACCTAAAGACCCTGGGTTCAGTGACAGAAACGAGGGTGTGTATTGCTGAGGAGTTTAACACTAAGATTAAACAGCTCTTCAGTACTTACCAGTTTCTACTGGCACCCAACCAACATTAATCTGTAAAAAATTCAAACAACTAAACTTAATGCCTATTTGTATACAACGGCCACAAATCGAATTCTAGAAATATAAGATCTTACATTACGCCATAATTGTTTAAGACAAATCGTTACATTCTAGTTGTTTAGAAGTTCTTTTTTGAATTTATTAATTATTGTCTGTTCTAATGTAACTGTCAATAAGAATGACAATTCAATGTAACCTTTTATGTTATTCAATATACATTTAACTTATTCAATAGTCAAACATCATATAGATACAAATCATAATCATTTGAAAATATTTACAAAAATTGAAAAATAATAATCTAATAATCAATTCTGGTAAATAATTTATGTCACTTTAAATGATTCGCTATTGGAATTTCTTTGTATCCATACGAATTTCTTATTGATGCCTTACAATAAAGCAATAACTAATGGCGTTAAATGAATATTAAGTTTAAGTTGGATTATGACTGGCTAATGGAATCAAGGAGGCGCGTTTCGTCCTATTTGGGACTCATCGGCTGGATGTACTTGCATCCCAATGTTGATGTTCACACTGGGATTCGAACTTAGTCCGCTTCGTGTCAAATGCTACCGCGTTCACCATTAGGCTACTGTGTCCAGACAGTCACACTTGTGCAACGGGTACATATGTAATTCAGAATAGGCTTGTATCTTCCCGTTGATTTTTAATGGACTGAAACTAGTTAGCCTTTGTTGCCAATATGTGCATGTATTATTTAAAAATCTTGATATTTGATATTTTCCTACTGTCTATTTTTCTGATGGAAACAAGATCTGAATAAAGAAAAAAGAAAAGTTCCAGTGTAATGAATTGATATCATCGTTCTAGTTTATCATTATGACACGATTAAAGAATTGCAAAGAATTCTTAAAATAAATAACATGGAATTTAAGCGTTCTACAAAACAACTAACACAATCAATTATTACCTGTTACTCCATGTAAAGCATAGTCCACTGATCAACCTTCTCCGACCAACTCTGCCCTTGGCTTTCCTTTCCAGTTCTTCCCATTTTTTTCCTATCAGCCTCCGATTCCCGAATCAGTGTGTTGTTTGGTCTTTCTCTTATTATTTAGCCTTCAGGATCCCAAGTTAGTGCTTGTCATGTGACGCAGTTTGATAACTTCCTCAATGTATGTCCCATTCACCTCCGGTGTCTTTTGCTGATTTTTTCCTCGGCTAGAAGTTGGTTTGTTCTCCTCCACAGGTGGTTGTTACTGATGGTATCTGACCAACGAATCCGAAGTATCTTCAGCAAAAATGACAACTAACACGCTTCGATGTCATTTTGGTTTTACGAACTGGTCTGAATTAGACTATCATTGTCAACCAAGAAACACTGGACAGTTGTTTCGTCTTAGCATGAGACTTTTTAGCAATGAGCATCCATGATCATATCCAGAGGTCGAGCAGATAACCTTCTAGTTTTAAAGCAATCACTTATCCTTTTCGATGTACATTGGTTAAAACAGAAGTAAATTTCCTTCCCCTCTACAAAATAATCTGTGTTTACAGATTAAGTTGTGTCAAATGTGATGCTTCCTACATCAGTGAGTCCTCTTGAGAAATCATGACTTATTTCAAGGAATATGATAGCCTAACAAAACGACGTTCCATTGATCCTGCAGAGCTGGAATGGTTGGAAGTCGATTTGACAAAAACAGTACATGTTATTTACATTAATCACAAAATCGACGTAAATAACATCCAGCTCATTCAGAAAAGTTTTTCTAACTATATAGAAAGGCGTGTGACTGATGTATTTACATTTTACTAAACTCCATTGCATTCAATAAAAAGGAAGGTCTTATGATTTATTTGACTTGGATTACCTATCCAATCAATTGCATTTAAAGGAGTCACATTCATTCACCACATTTTCCATAACTACTGACAATTAACAAAAACATGCAAAAATGTTTCATCGTTAAGCACTCTGACCCATAATAACATGATTTCAACACGATCAGACTTAGGGTTTGATTGTACTAAATAGCTTAATTTTGATAGGCTTCATTGTATTAGTTAATGAAATTCAGGTTTTTATTATTCTCTAAAGAAGTGGCTGACATTAAGTTGGAAATAGTCCTAAATCTCATTTTCTACCGATTGGATCAGTACAAATATACTACTTAATTCTGTAAACAGGTATTAATGATTATGATGATGATGATAATAATGATGATTAAATGTAGCTATAATGGTAAGTATATCACAATGTGTTGACATACATATACGTTAAATTTGAATATATATAGGCAGTAACACAAAAATATTCAATACAGCAAAAGGATCCTATTCAACTATTTCATGTTATAGACCTACTAAAACATAAATATATATTGAAGCATTTTACTTAAAGGTGATTAAGAAGCATTTATTGTTAAGGTGACTACTTCTTTTGTTATTGTCATATACTCTGAGTGCCTACTTAAGGTAGGTGTTAATGTTAATGTTCATAGTGAGTATTCAATGGTAATTAATCAATCAGTTTGAATGAATGAAACGTTTAGCAAAATTTAATTTTGTAAATTCAATTAATGCATATTGCGTTCCTGATTAAAATCCATAATGTTCATTAATGATTTGCATAGTATACTTGAATTGTTATTCCACTTCGTTAACTTAAATGTAACACTAAAAAAAAACAGGACAAAACTGTATGAAAATTATTTGTTTAACCATCACCATAGTGATTTGTTGCCTGATTATGAGATGTTTATTAGTATAAATAAAATTAGTATAAATAAAAAATAATTATAAAAAAAAATGAAGTGAAATTAAACATTTGTACAATTAATGAGAAATATAAAATAAAGGGCAGTTAAGTAGAAATGTTACTCAAATATTCTAAGTAGTAAATGTACTCACAATACAAGAATGATTATAATAATATGGGAAAGTTATAGGAACATTTGCAAAACTAAAACATCCAATAGATTGATATCTATCTATTTATCTATCTATGGGGTTTACTGAGAGATACTTACTTTGTTACTTGGTGTTTTATATAAAATACATTTGTTGATGTAAATTTTATACTGTTACTTGTGTCTGAATCTGGTTAGCTTTATGTTTTTATTATGTAATGTATGTGTTACCATATTATTTTTAACGAATTTAATTAATTTAAGGTTGTATAAAGCTGATGAGAGACCATGAAATAAAATGAAATTCATGTTTTTTCTGATACGTCTATTGTTCTTTCCCTATTAAAAAAATACAAATTCATATTTTCCACAACATTGTTTACATGTTCAAAAATATGTGCACATGTTTTAAATGAAACTACTTGAAAGGCTAACAATTTAATTATATAATGAAGAAAAAAAGTGATTAATTTGTATTTCATACCAGAAATTAATCTGAGTTAGACAATTACTGAAAACCAGCAAGCATTAAATAGCTAGTTAGTCCTGAAATGAGAAACTTTAGAAACGTGATTCCATGACGGCACCAGAAAATTGAGAAGAATACCTTCAGACTTCGTGGTAAATACTAAGTTATTAGACCACTGAGTCGGATTCCTTACAATTTTATCAAACCTTTATTTAACTGAACAATTCCTTGTATGCGTGAATGTGTTTAACATTGAAATAATTGAATACTCAACATGTTTAGTATGTAAATAAATTTTAAGTTAGTGTATGATGTGAAAACATATCAAGACAGTACTGTCAACTAGCCAGACTAAAAATAATTTCAACTAGGAAAACAGACAATGTTTTAAGCATTCGATCATGATACCATAATAATATATGATTAGTGTTATGTTGAATAAGCTTAATGAAATGATGAAATCATAAAAATTAGAAAGCAGATGATGATGAATAGAGGAAATCAAATAGGATGTATTGATCTTTTCGCTAAGTGTGAACACGCTTAAGCTTTACGTATAAGACTTTTCTAACTGACCAACCTGAAGTTCCTGGGGCAAAATCTAAAGTGTGTAATGTTGAGGAGTCTCATGCTAGGATGAAACATCTGTCCAGTGCTAACTGGTATTCAATGGTACCCTATCAGTATCAATCTGTGACGCATTCCATCAATTAAAAATATTAATTTCCAAAAAATAAACATCTCATGACAAAATATATAAGATTTTGGGATACGCTATTACTAGCGGAAAACACGGGAAGGAAAAATAAGAAGGAGAATTACAGGTAATAAATGAGACTATTCACATGGTAATACCAAGTGAATCACGAATTTCTTTTGTGTGCATAAATTCACGTTTATACGACTAACCGCGAGTGCTTTTGTATAAGGTAGAAGTCTGGCATTAATTAGTCCACTTATTACTAAGAGGGTAACACCAGGATTCACTGTGAGACGTGTATTCATGATATGTCTTCTTATAACACTACTGGATAATCTGGAACCATTTAATACCAAATTCTTTGGAATATATTTTGAGAATTTTCTAGATAATGTTCTCCGTTTTTCCAACATACATGCTAACGCGTTTTCATGCAAAAGATTATAATCTTGGGATAAGGTAATCTTATGTCAGGGAAATATAAAAAAATGTAGAGTATAGGTACACTAGTCAAAATTAGATCATACTAAACATAAAATGACAATTGACTCATTAGGTTTCTCATCGTCTATGTTGAAAGAAAAGTTTGAAGTTTGCTCCGCCTAATGTGTATGGTTATTGATACTGTTGTTTGAATGATCCACAGTTGAAGTAATCTTACTTGATAATTAATAACGCCATAAATCATTGTAAACACTGAATCATCTTTGCTGCATACTTTGTTTAAATTATTTAAGTTAGAATTGAGCTGTTAACTATCGTGACCACAACTTTTGCTTAGTTATACTAGAGAGAAAAACAAATATATGGATCACTTATCATTGTAACCTGTGCCAGATGTACAATGTAATTGATTCATATGAAAGAGGTAGCAAGCCTGAATAATTTATAATTTCATTGAAGTATGATTATCTAGAGGAGGGTTGAAAGCAATTCTAAATGGTCTATTTAACAGAAGAGTAAACAAGTTTGCTAAAAATTAGACTAAGTAATAGAAATAATGAGATAGAGGAACACATAAACTTACCTACTTTTCTTCTCTAGAGGAATTAAGCAATCTAGTGAATAATCTTCACTATACACTAAAAGCTGTATGCTCACCTGAGACTCATGGAAGTGACAGTGGTTTTGAAAGCACTCTCAGTGAGCACCTGGTAAAGTTTATAAACAAACAAAGGGACATAAAATTAAACCAAAGTTAGGTTAAAAAGGTGATAAAAAAAACTACTGTTTATGCAGATACCATACAAAGATTAGGCATTAGGGGAATCTCATTACTGTGATCATATAAAACGATTCATGGGACTTAAAGAACTTAACGACAAGATTATGAAATTTAGTGTTTTACATCCTTTTTGATGTTGGTACCAAAATCGGAAGATGCACCAACTAGGATTGTCAAGTTTTCGTATCTATCATTTGTAAAGTTCTTGTAGAGTCAATTACATTTGGAGGTACACTATAAGTTTACTTTTCTGTGCTTCAGAGTACCTTATCGTAGCCATAATAATAATAGTAACGATTATTATTATTAATAACGGTATAAATGTATAGAACACATTACAAACATTTTATAACAATATGCTCCTTGGTTTTCAATGGTACCCTGCCAACATCAATCTGTGACATATTCAATCAACAGAAAATATCAATCTCTAGAAAGATAACTATCCCAACTGAAATGTGTCAATAGTTAAAGTTACTAAATAAACATGTAGCACGAACGTTTATTGAAGCATTTACACGATTACATAATAAGTGACTTAAACATTTGAAATGGTCACTGAATCGCATTTTTTTTAATATACTGATAACTGTTACTCATCATATTCCGTACATAAATAACAAAATTCCGTTTACAAGATTTATCCGTCAACTAAATTAATTAATTCCTATTTGTGTTTTCTGAACTCTATTTAGGAGGATTCTTCTCATCGTGGTTAATTCATTACGATACACAAGTAACTAAACTGTTAAAAATGCAAACCATGAAAAAGAATATTTGTACCGTAGGGAGTGAACAGAAAATGTATGATGAATACAATAATGTTAAGAAATATTTATATTTTAATAATCAGTAATAAAAAAATTAGCATTTATGATCCCATCAGGGATCAGATCTAGAACCCACTGGCTCCGCGGCGAACGCTTTACCATTAGGCCACAGTCCACAATCTCCACAACACTAAATTATAGCCAATATAAGCTGACTAGTGATTAACTCTTTGAGGTTATTCCTAGAGTTCCATTAAGGAGACCTGACAAATGAAGTTCAACTTTGTCTGACAAGAGGCAGTTACCCAACGATGGAAATGGGTGAGGTCGCACAAACGTATAACGAATTGACTGAGTAAAAAATATCAACCGTTAGGAGCCGACTCAATGTTATTTTGGTAATTTTCACAAAATGACCTGGATATAAGTTTGGTCATGCTTCGCATTAAATAAAGTTGTTTAATTGATTGAATTCATCACAGACTGATGTTGCAAGGGTACCGTTGAAAACTAGGGAGCAACGGATAGCCGCCACGTCCTAGTGTAGAACCCCTACGTGGCAGTGTGCACCCTAGATTCTGCTCCGAGAACTTCAGGTTGGTGAGCACCTAGTCCTCTACACTCCTGGGCTGGCCGGCATCCAGTGGTAGAATTCTCACTCAATACGACGGTGGTTTTCAATTGTACACTACCAACACCAGTGTGTGACGAATTCAATCTATCTCCACAAATCAACTCAATTCAAACAAATTATTTGTTAAAAATCTTTGATAAATCATGGTAAACATCCCACTTTTAAAATAAGCCAGTTCCTACTCTAATAATCCACTAGTATTATCTTTATTTGTTACGTTTATCAATACACATGTAAATTCAATGATGATCATTTCCCTTCACAAGTTTTACTTAGTGACAGTTGTTGCGAAATATATTTATCAAGGAGTTCTTATCGGTTAACTTATTCTACTTAACTACAGTTGAGCATCTTTATGTTCTATTCAGTTAACATAACTCATGATTCATATAAATTCTGACTATAGATAAAGACTGTTCATTGAAACTTTAAGGCTAAAATCAAAATCTAACAAATATCTTGTTATTAAAATCATAAAATAGCAATTCATTCAACATTTGAAGCATAAATTAACATAATTAAAACAGAAAGAAAAAAAGTAATTTCTATGGCATGTGGTAGGTATCATTCACATTGTAGTTGGTTATAAAATCCACGAAGAATGTAGACGTTGTCCAAGTACACTATTTTGTTTGTTAATTTTTGGCAGAATTGTTAATTACATTTGAATACAGTAAATTTTTGTGTAGGTTTTCATAAACTTTCGACAATCTAAATAAAAACGTGTAAGTATCTATGTTTTGTATTAGAGTTTAATAGGGGCCTCAAGTTAATATTTAATAGCCTATTACTATCATAACTAACTGTCAGCTAACATTAAAGTTAGAATTTTCAATATAAATATGAAGACAGTTCTGTTATATGGAGCTGAAACTTGCATGGAGAACTACAAAAAGCACTATCCAAAAGATACAAGTATTTATAAACAACTGTCTATGTAGGATACTTCGGATCCGTTGGCCTAATACCATCAACAACAACCTCCATTGCTAGAGAACAAATCAATCCGTATCCAGCCGAGGAAGAAATTAGGTAAAGACGCTGAAGGGAGGGGTGGATAAGGCACACTGAGGAAACCACCATATTGTGTCACAAGACAAGCAATAACGTGGAATCCTGAAGGCCAGAGGTAAAGAGGAAAATCCAAGAACACATTGCGTCGGGAATTGGAGACAGATATGAAGGGAATGAAGAGCTCTTGGAAAGGGCTGGAAAGAAAAGCTGAGGACAGAGTTGGCTGGAGAATACTGGTCGGCGGTCTATGCTCCGTATGGGGTAACAGGCATTGATTAATTGATATTACTATCATAATTACACAAGATAAATGAATACATTTCATACACTAACAAGACTTGTGCAATTAAATAAAATTTATTTTTATCAGTATTTAAAATGGTAATAATAACAAATTTCTATATGTCAAATATATATATATATATATCCAAACATTTGTTTAAGTTTATTAATCATTGAATAATAGCTAATATCAATTAAGTTTGACTGGATTCGTCTCAGATCTATGTCAGTAGCGTACCACTGAAAATCAGGGAGCATTGAACAAGTACCTCGTCCTAGTATGTGATTCTTCCTTGGCAGTGCGAGGCCTCGTTCCTATCGGTGATCGAGTCAAAAGCCTTCAGGTTGGCAAACAATTAACCTACTGCACTGATAGGCTAACCAGCGTCCAATCTGTAATATATCGCGACGAGCATCCGTTATCATGGTCGAGGTCAATCTTGTCAAGATTCCAGGTGATAGTAGATGATCATCGCCCTACATCGCAAAACGAAATGATGATTAGGCTACCAGTGCAGGTTTGGTGTCCCCTAATCTGAAGGCCGTGGGTTTGATCCTCCCCTCGTGTAGGAATTGACAGTGCTCACTGCTGAAGAGTCCTATACTCGGACAAAACAGTAGTCCAGGGCTTCCTGGTTTTTAATGGTACCCTACTAACACCAATATGTGACGATCCAATCAACTTAGCTTAATACCAAACTTTACAAGAACCCCTCACTTTAACACCCAATTCGTCCAGTTTTTATTGCTAATTGAGTTTTATCAATCAAATTGAAATTTCACTAACGAAATAATCTTTGCTAAAGTAATCCAACTAGAACAAAACTACAGAATAGTGTTTTCTGATGATTATCCTAAATCAATAAACGAAGCAACACCTACTTAATTACACAAAACCATTGTGTAGTTATATCAAATAACCTAATGTGTAATTCTCTTGCGATTAAATAATCATAAAGATTAGACTAAAAACACTTTGTACATCTCAAGAATTTGAAACATGCTTATACCATTTTTCATCCTAAATATGAATGTTACTAAACATTGTTTTTTGTTGTAACATAATATTAGTCCAGACAGCTTATTGATGATTATGGATACTATGTAAATAAGTCAACAGTTTGAAATGAATGATACTTAGAAATATGCTAGTCATGTCTGAAGGACAATAATAGATGTCTGTAGACAAATTCAATTGTAGTTTCCAACTATACTCATTAGTGTCATTTATTAATAGTTCAATACGAAAAAAGAACATCAATTCTACTGTTTATTTCTTGTTCGACATTGAAGTTCTATTCTTTTTGCTGTTACTACATAATAAACAACCGTAGGCAACACAAATGAATGAAGTAATTGCTCTTGGTTATTATTGTCTATTGTTTCTATTGTTTAAAAGTTTGTTTATAACCTATTTAATCAGACGTATAGCAGAACATACTGAATATCATGTATAGGCATTGATAATATGAAAAGGAATTAAGGCGTAAATGAATGAAAACCTGTGAAAATAATAAAATCTGTTTTTTTTAAAAAAAAAAAATAGTGAATTTACGACTGAATTCTGATTTCATGTATTTTATGATAAAAAATAAAAGTCTTTAAATCAGGCAATAATAAAATATGTTATGACTAGTTATCAAGTGAACTAATATTGAATTATTTGAGTGGTAAATTATGTAATCAACGTTAGTCGCCATGCCTTAATTTCAAGCATAAGCCTACTTGAAAAGAACTGACAAATGGAGTAAATCAAATTATAAATAGATTATACAGACAGATAGCGTAAAGTATCTTAGCGATGCCAATTATCAGTTTTTCTAAAATCTCATTGTTTATATATAAAGCATTCTCATTAAGGAATTAACGACATAAACTGATTTCTTGCAAAACAAGAACAATAAACATTGTGAAATGATGTGAATTCATTTCATTTCACGTGCTCTAATTCTTCCAAATACGCACAAAAATCACGTAAATAAGTAAAATATCTTCCGAATGTAACGTCTAATGTAACATAGAGATTACTTGGTTTTAGTAATGAATAATAATCAAAATTGCAAGTTCATATTAATAGGTGGATAAGTGGGTGTGTGTGAGGGGGGGGAGAGTGTTATGACTGAATCAAGTAAACACCATGACAAAAACTGGTATTAATAACCAAAATTACCAATCAGCGTAATAGTGATGACAATAACAGTTTAAGATTGTGTACGTTTGAAATTGATCTGATGATTACGAATAAAAATTGACTGCGAAATTCAGATTTATTTGAATAAACTTCTCTGATTTATTGGAAGGAATAAAATTGATGCGAATATTATGACTCAAAGCCTAGTACATAAAGGCATGCACCAACCACTTCTAGATATGACTTACGAAATGTCCTGATATTTTTGCAAATTTCTATCACTGAATTCATGTAGCTTATATAATTCAAGCTCTAGCTGTACAATCTTTTGGCACTCAGTCAGTCAGTTACAACGTAGAACTTGGTACATGCGAACATCAGTTCAAGTTACCATGCCTCAATTAGCAGATAAAGATTAAATTGTCGGACCAAATCCCAGAGTAGCGGAAGGTAGTAACAGAGTAAGTACTAATGGAAAGGCATAGAGATCAGAGATGAGATTTGAGATAAAAGGTGATTCAGTAAAGAGAAAATTATGAGAAGCTCAAAAATTAGAATTTGGAGGAAGACAAGGAGTGGATGCACCTGCGCCATTGCAATCGATTTTGAGCCATATCACCTAAAGTCTCTCACCATTTGTTACGATCATCGTGTGGGCCCCAACCAGGTAGTCTACATCTATTAACATGGCTCAGCCCAATTGTCAATGACTTCATGGATTGGTGCCATGTTTTCGTTTGGCCACCCCTAGCTTTCTTCCAGCCTACTCCCACACCAGACAACATTGCTCGTCGAGGTAGATGGTGGTCAGGCGTACGCAATACAGGTCCTAACCACCTCAGCTGGTGAAGATTCACTACTTTATTAATAGACTTACCGTATTTACCTAGTACTCTATTCTTAACCCACGCATTGCTTGCTCGGTCGTCCAAGCAAACACGAGCAATGTTTCGGAGACATCTATGATCGAATACTAGGATCCTACGGATATCCTCTATCCTTAAAGGCCATGTTTCACATCCATAAAGTAAAACGGATCTGACTGCCGCACAGTAAACACGTCCTTTCGTCATTAAACGAATGTCTCGCCTACGCCACAAGTGACGCAGGTTGGCAAAAGCTGATAGGGCCTTATGTATATGGGCCGAGATTTCATCGGACACCAGACCGTTAGGACTGATGAGGCTCCCGAGATAAGTAAAACGGTTATCATATTCAATAGTTTCACTCCCTATCACTAACTTTGGTGCCGAATTAAGCCAGTCCTGAAGTAACATTTTACATTTGGATGGAGAGAAACGCATCCCAAACATGCTTACGTTCATGTTTAAGGCAGTCAAAAAATTCTGCATTTTATCAGCATCTTCACTCAGTAGAACTATATCATCGGCATATTCTAAGTCAGTAAGTTTATCTCCTGGAAGGAGGTCAACCCCAGAGAAATCAGACGATGACAAAGTTAACTCTAAAAGTATGTCCATGATAAAATTAAATGAAAATGGGGATAGCGGACAACCTTGACGAACACCACTAGAAGTGGTCAATTCCGAAGACAATCTGCCATAAGCTCTAACACGACATGTGGTGTTCGAGTAGAGAGCTTGTATAAGGTTAATATACTTCTCCGGTACGCAGTAGAATTGTATTTTCTATCTTGCACTCATTGTTTTTTAATTACATGTTAAAATATAATCACTTAAAACTAAACAGCCATTTTTTCAAGTTTTTACTTTTGATGGTATCCCGTCATTCACTTTTAGGGACAGTGACTCAGTGATTTTGAGATTCGGCTTGTGTCCAATAAGTCTCTAAATCTAATTTTGACTCACCAACTTCAATTACGGCAACTAGGTATTATCACTAGTCAGCATACCCAAATTGTGATTCACAGCTAAGCACACTAGTCTGTACTTGGTAATCTAAAATGGATAACTGTTTAGGTTCCATTTAGCAGAGTAAATAGGATGTCTTCTGTTTATAGTCTTTGTGATAACCACAGGTTTTCCTCGTTCGTGTTCGATACAATCTACTGAGTCTGAATGGTTTCATTCCTTATGCTATCGGGTTTTCTTTTACGGTTTTAGAAATTTGCAAAATGGTTCAGATTTAACAGATAATCATGGTAGTAGAATGAATTTGTATATTCCCATTGATTTGTTATAGACTGAAACTGGTCAGTCACTGTTGCTACATGTGCATCCTGTGCGGATCGCCTCGATATAGCGATTATTCGTAATTATCATTTAATTTGTATTGTGACTGGCAAGTGGAATCCAGGACGCGCGTTTCGTCCTATTTGGGACTCATCGGCTGGATGTACCTGCATCCCAATGTTAAATGATAATTACGAATAATCGCTATATCGAGGCGATCCGCACAGGATGCACATATAGCAACAGTGACTGACCAGTTTCAGTCTATAACAAATCAATGGGAATATACAAATTCATTCTACTTCCAATTCGCCCATTGCACAAACGTGACTGTCTGGACTCAGTAGTCTAGTGGTGTACGCGGTGGCGTATGACACGAACCGGACTGAGTTCGAATCCCACTGTGAACATCAACATTGGGATGCAGGTACATCCAGCCGATGAGTCCCAAATAGGACGAAACGCGCGTCCTGGATTCCACTTGCCAGTCACAATACAAATTAAAAGGTAATCAGGGTGTTAATAGTTCAAGCGATGGAAATTTATCAAGACGTCCCCCAATGCCTGGACCACCTAAGAAAATATATCGCTGGTATTCTGAATGCAGGTTAATTGTTTACCATTATTTTTTTATAGCTAAACTTGATCTGTACCTTAGTATCATTGTGATAATGTTGAAAAGTTTCTGTCTATTTATATATCTGGTATTAACGTAAGGTTCATAAGCTTGGTTGTTTGTATTCGTCACAAACTGTTGTTGGTCGAGTACCACCGAAAACCAGGGAGCTCTAGGCAGCTGTTTCGTCCCAGTCTGAGACTCAGCAGTGCCACCCTCGGTTTCACCAGGGAATTAGACCCAGGGCCTTCAGGTTGGCTAACGCTCAACTCTCTGCACCTCTCTCCACAAAACCATCTCAGATTAAGTAAAGTTCATAACGTAGGTAAAATTCTAGCTGTGTAATCACTCAAGAGTGTTATTGTTGAAGTTTGTTTGAAATAAATGATAATTTAGTTGAGAATTTTCTTTTAGTTTTGATGTTTAGGGCGTCAAATCTTTGTAATTATATTTCTTACATAGGCTTCATTTATTGCAATAATGTACTTTTTAGATTTCTAAGCTATTCACAGTGATTAGTTCACAAGCAGTCAAGAGCTGCTTAATAGCAATTTTCATTTTCAATATTAAGTAATATCTCTTAAGAAAGTAAAGTATTCTAATAAGTACATTTGAGAGGCAGAAGTTATAAATTAGTCCAGGATATTCGTAATCAATTTTTTGAGTGAATACTTTCATTTTGTTGAGTTAATTTTACGTAATGACTTCTCACTTACTACATATGATAGTCATTAAGGTAAGATAACGACTCTTGACTGTCAATCACACTTTTCCCTAATAAGAAGTTACCAAACCGTCTTATTCTTAACATAATCTATTCGCATCTTTTATTTCGTCTATAGACAACTTTTTGACAACATCGTCATTTGCCGACTTGAAAGCTATAAGCTATTGAATATCAAAGGTTCTGCTGAAGATTATCTTAGGCGCCTTTTCCCAACTTTAATACAACTTTGGCCTGATGGTTGGATTTCTAATGCGTAAGCCACTATCGTTTTAAATTATTGTAATCACTTCTGGGTTAGTAGTTTTGTGAATATGTCATGGGTCTCCAAATCTTGATCATCATGTCGGTTTTCGAAATTCATCGATTAGTCTCAGGCATAAAGGCTTCCTGTTTCTTTCTCCAAAAATATTAGAAGTGACAATTGCTGAATTGTTCATAAATCAAGATTAGTTACAATAAGGTAGATAAATTCACTTTCTCAAGAAGAGTATTCAATACTATGCTACGCATATCCCTTACGTATTCACTAAATCATTTTCACCAGGACGAAGGCACGATTTGCAAAACAACTAAATTCCCTTTAGTTCATAGTCCCTTCAACTACAAATAGCTCAACATTTACGTTAGACTAATCTATTAGAAATATGTGTGTATTTTTAATTCATGATCGAATAATATTAAAATGAGAATTGTATTTTTAAAAACTGTCTACTGAAATCAATTTCCCCAACAACCCTTTCAATTGTTGGAGACTCCGAGTGACACGGCTCAGAATCGTTCGCAGCGGCACAAGTACATACACTCTGTTAAATCGTGAGCCTGAAATTATTGTGTACCTTTCTTTATGTAGACTAATTTTTCCCTCTGTGTCCGCACTTCTTTCTTACTACAACTTATGTAATCACTACTTCTACTAATTTGGAGTTTATTTTGATGCACTTTTGAGGTGTAGTAACTTTATCTGCTGCGCACACAAACTCGATTCATCTATGCATCTGACTAACTGAACGTTTCGTCCAGCTTCAGGATCCAAGCTGCTGTTATTGTTTCCTTGAAGATGTTTTATATACACCTGACTATTATGAACCTACTCGTTCCCACACTAGATGTAAGTTGTTGTAATCGTGATTCAATGATTAGTGGTAAAATGGCCAGTTAGATTAATCATTACTGCTACCAACAAATAGTGGATTATTGCTTAAAATACGATAACTTCTCTTACTAAATTACAGGCTGAAATCCCGTTACATTTATTTCATTTAGAGCATGGGGCTAGTATCTCTATCAATCGCTCAGAAAAATTTAGTTTGAAGTGGAGTACGCTTGACTTCAGAACTGCATCTGCCTGTTTTATATTTGCAGATTCACGAGTTTGATGTAGTAATTGGTTTATTTCGAAAACTGAAATGTATACTCTCATAAAATATCGATACAAATAATTCTTGTTTATATTTGTTTCTGGTTACCAGTTTCCTATATGCAAACTAAAAATAAGTCTCAAGTGTTACACTGCTAAATTTTCTCTTAAATACTGATGAAAACATTCCATAGTAAATTGTAATTGCGGTACACGTTAGATCTGTTTCGGTGGTGACTGTCGTAAATCAAGTGATGAAGCACTGAAACGAAGAGGGTTCTGAAAACCTGTGTTTAATCTTAAAGCCTCCTAAGCATTCTCTCTCTCTCTCTCTCTCTCTCTATATATATATATATATATATATATATATATATATATATATAAAGATGAAAATGAATTAGTTTTTTTTATCTCTTAGTGCATTATGGCGTACCGCTTTGCCGATTTTCCAGAAGTTTTGTAGTGATCAGTAAGTTTTATTTTGTCAAACAAATGTTGGTATTTCGTTTCTTTATTATCAGTAGACAGAAAAAATTTTCAAAAAAGGAAGTTAATTAGTACCCAAAAGATTTTTCACTGCCAAATGCTCACAGTATAAGCTATCCGACTGTTTTATCACATCGATTTTTCGAACGATGATATCAATATTAGCTCCACTTAGCTGTTTGTAACAAATTCCCATAGTCGGATTTTGGTTTAAGGACCTAGTGTGATTGTGAAGTCGATGACTTTGATTATGCCACTCTGTTTGTTAACTACTGTGTAGTAATCAATATTATGTATACCTGGTCGTCTGGCATTGGTGAAATCTTATTTATCAAGTTACAATACGATACAAGTTTAGATCCCACAACGAGTATCATTTTACTCAGAATCGTGGATTTGTCTTTTCTGTCGAGTACGAACTAGCTTGGCATTTATGTCCAAAGCTTCCTTTTGATTGTTTCCAACCACTTGATAGATTACCTAAACCTACAGAATGTTCGCATATTCCATGTCATTCATTATGATATTTATTTCACGTGGTGTTATGATCGGTGATTTAACCTCCTATAATGTTTACATGTCATCCCACATTTTTATCCACTGCTTAACCGACCGTAGCTGCTACTTTGAAGTAGTAGTCGGGCTTGTCTTTCGTGGTGACCCAACCGAGCTATATTGGCTGGAACGCATGTTCTTCTAGGTCTTACCAGATGAGTTTGTAGGAAAGTGATAGGACTAGGGCAGCAATCTAAGGTTTGAAGACAAAGTTTTACTACTGACTGTACTGGGTCGTTGCAGCACTAAGGCGTTTCCCTTCTCACCAGGGGTTAGAAAAGGTCGACCGTAAAACCTTTCACACTCAACTTTACCTCACGGATTTCTGTTTCCGATTGTTAGGACTTTTGAAGAGCAGAGCTAACACTTCAAAAACTCCTCGTAAAGGACTACGTGGTCGGCTTCAAGCAGTTGTCTCTTGTTCTTTACGACCAATCTCCTAGACCACTAAGACTAAGATCAACACTAACCTAGCTTCCTTTTCAGGTCTCTCAAAAAGTAATCTCGCCAGCCAGGATGTAACAATCACCCTCATACTGCTAACACTATACGAGATCATTTTGACTTTGCTTGGCATAAGTAATAACAGCTAACCTATTAGTATTAAACTTTTTATTACTAATTGATCTATTGAGAAAAACCAATGGAAACTAATTAGTGCTCTATTAATGTTCTTATGTGGATATTTGATTTATGTATTGATTGTGAGACGTCTATTGAGTTTATTTGATTAAACTTAATTTGACAGTAGTGTACTGCTTCATAACACATTTCTGTGTTATTTGAACACAAAACATCAGTTAAAGCAACTATTCAAATGTAGCAATTAACGTTAGAAACTTAAAAAAGCAGTATATGGTAATAAAATGAATATATCTTTTTCACCGTATGAGTCTTATTTATGTCAACTGGTCATCAAAATCACTGATGTGATTTTCGAATAATCTTACTATTATTTACAGATTTCCATTCTTCATCGTATTCTAACCATTTGTGATTGGTAATGAATATTTTACTTGCTTTTGAAAAATTTCACGGTAATGAAATTCGCCCGATCTTATCAGTTTCGTAGAGTAAAATTAGTACATCTATGTGAATAAATGAATGTCTTCTCTTGTCTGTTTGCTATTGTTTTACTTATTTGTTTGTATAATTTTTAACACTATTCTCCCTATGTATAAGGAAGTAGTTCTCATTATATTACTTAATTTTTGTGCAACTTTTGTTATTTTATCGTCTTAGTGGTCTAAGCAACAGCTCTTCAACATCTCAATCCCTTACACGAAGTTTGAACAACAACAACAACCATAGTAATTCTTCCAATATGAACAACGGGAAAAATCACAATCCATCGTCTTCTGCACATACCACATCCCCTCCAGATATTAATGCTCTGTTACAACAAAACTCACCTGTTGTCATTGTACCAGATATTTCTTCGAATATTTCAACCTCAAATATCTCTAAAACAGCCTCAAAGATAACCGATCATGTGCCAAACAGTAGTCCACGTACTAGTTTGTCGGTTGTTTGCAGCCCTAAATCTAGCTCCAATTCGGTTTCTGTCACTAAACATTGTCAATCATTTCCTACATCGCACTTACCTACTCAGCCATTAAGCCGTCCCAATTTCCGGGTTACTCCATCTGCAGTTACTCAAAGTTCAACTAACTCGAAATCTGTCAATACTAAGACTCCAGTAACTGTTTGTGTGGATGCGGGAACGTCTCGCCTGTCATATGTTCTTCAATCGACAACAGCATCTGTATCTCCAAACTCTTTTGTGGTCCCTGTTGTAACTTCAGTATCTCAAACCTCACTGTTTAATCGAACACCTATTTTACAGAATGAGGCTGTGATAAATCGAACAGCTAATACAAATGTACCTCTACGTATTGTTTCATCCAGTGCTAGTAATTCTGCAGCTGCAATTTTGGTGTCTAAGGCACTTCAGCTTAACTCCGAATTGGGGAAGCCTACAGTAATAAATTCAGTTGCTCTTAAAAGGTATGTTATACTAAGCACATCTTATTTAAAGCTGAATGCATAAACTCTTAGATCGTGCATTACTTAATGTGTAATTTGTTTATATCACAATGGTTTCTGTAAAGGAATCATTCTCTGTAATCCAACTTATAGTAATTATTTTAAACCTGTATAACGAGGTACTCCGTATATCGGTCATCAGTGTACGAATATCTGTTGAGATAAATTATCACATCTCATACAAACGCATTAGTTACGAATGTGGAGAACAGAGTTATGGCTAAAAAAACATATACTCCCTATTCTCGTAAGGCTGTGAAAAGGCTATTTCCACTGTGTAGTAATAAAGTCATATTTTGTTGCCATGTAATACATGATTATCTCATCAGTGATACTATTCAAGTATCATTAGTCTGTTGCGCAATAATCTGATAAACAGTTTCGAGATTAATTACGTTACTTTTGTCAAGTACATTTTTTCAAGGTAGTGAACCCTTTTCTCCAAGATGTTTGGGTTTCGTGTTTGTCACAACCAATATTTCTGTGCACGGTTTATACATAATTTTTTACGAACATTAAGTTACATTTATTAATGGCCTTATATGAAGAACATTGTATCCTACTCAATTTTGTAGCACCGATTGACGAGTGTATTTGTTGATATTCCAGACAATCCTATCCTCAGTGTCAGCCTTCTCAGCAAGCTTCAGTTACTCAACCAAAGGTTAGTGAATTTGTAAAGCCAACTGTTTCCTTTAATGATGGATTTCCAAAATCATGTACATCAAACGTACAATCAAATTTGTCTCATGATTCAAACAAACTGAATCAACAGATTGCTTACCAGTCAGCAGCCATCGCTCTATCTTGTCAGCAGATAGACCAGTTACAACATCGAGCATTGTCTAGTACTAGTCGCGTTGGGTTGAATCTGAACCCAACACTTAGTGCAGCAGCAGCTATCCTCTTTCCTCCACAGCCGCCTCCTGCTCATCAGTCGAAATATCAAGACCTATCTTTAGCAAAAGAGCATCTTTACGAAAAAACTCTCGGAAGCTTACCTCCTGTTAACTCTAGTAACAACCATAAATCATGATGAAAACTTCTTAGGTTAGCTGAAGAATTTATCACATAAACATTCAGGTGAGTTCCTCAAGTAACATTTCGTTTAGATTGTATTCATATACTGTAATAGTTTTTAAACTTCCAATGTTTTTAGTATCAAAAGCAATTTTAGTCAACTATGAACGGTGGTTGTAGTAACTACGCCTACATCTTGATCCGACTTCTATTGTTTATTTTGATTGTTTTATATATATATATATATATATATATATATATATATATATATATATATATATATATATATATAATGCAAAGATACTGCATTAAACGATTCACACAAAACAAGACGCGATGCATTTTCTGTACATATAAGTTCCATTTTCAAGATGAAGCAGTTATCTTAGGAAAATGGGCATAATTAGAATAAACATAGTTTCGATGACGATTTTAATAGTTTTGCAGAAGTTATGATTTTAAAAATATGCGACGTAACTTATCTAGTAAAGCCTGACTGTAGGTGCTACCTTGGTGTAGTGGTCGAACTCGCTTCTCGTGGTTAACTAACCAAGTTATGCTTGTTAGATTATTTGTTCCTCTACGTCCCACCACTCCAGGTAGGTTAGTTAAAAAGAGTTGAGACTAAAAGCACTGAGCCTAAAATCAGAGGATGTAGTAGCGGTTTTAATTGTACAGGAGTGTGATGGCGATAAGGTGTTTCTCTCAGATAGCCATCACTGCTGTAATGCTGTCTTCCTACAAAGGAGGGATAGTGTTAAAAATTGTCGAACCTGGAAGTTGACACCTCACCTTACTCTATGGTTTTCATCTCTAGTGGTATGGCTTTAACAAACATGGCTCTAACATATCACTCACTAAAAGGCCGTATGTAATTGGTCCCAAACAGTTGTCCTGTGATCACTATAGTCACGCTTCCAGGTCAAGACCATTCCTCACCCGATCTCAGATACCTGGAGAAGATTAATTCATTCACTTTATCAAGGAAGTCGAGAAGTAATAATTGCTTTCATATCTCTAACAACACTAGTGATTATTGTGTTTATAGTCTCTTCACTCCCTAATATTTTTTCTGTTTCTAACATCAACCCTACATTTATTTTTCCGACTTCCTCCTCATATGCTACCAGTGACGATTTAAGTTTACAAAATAATTTCCGAAGTCTAATAGAACCACATTCCAAACTACACACTGGAGCCTTCAATATATAAACCCTCTGCTGAATGGAGTAGGAGGTGTTACTAGCTAATGTAATCAATGTGAAATTTTTATCTGCTCTCACCTTAGATGTTTAGAACGATGAACGGATCACTTTGAGAAGCAGTTCACTTAGCTTTCACCTACTCTATAGTTAGATACTATTTTTCTGTGATCTTAACAATTCTTGTGTATGTAACTCTATATCTGAGATTGTAAGCTTAATAGACAATTTAGTGTGAAATTTTCTACATAGCTTATGATACAGCTTAATTTATGTTTATATTATTTTGTGGCGCGAAGTGTTTTGAAATTTGAGAGCGTAATATCTTTATCAAATGCTGTAATCAGTTTTGGTGACATATTTTTTCTTAATTTTACTTCCAGATGAACCCTATTTACACTGTTATGGGTTACTGTCTGCACTTCCTCCACTGTATGTATTAATTACAAGGACTATACGCATTTATATTTTACACTGTAGACTAATTATCTGGTAATTCTACTATTGTTGTAAGTGTTTGTTGATTGTACAACACTTTGTATCTAATTCATCAGTCATATGTTAAGTTGTTCTACTGCAAACTAGTTAAATTGTGTATAGCGTAATTTTTTAAAAACTTCCCTTATTTCGAATAAAGTATGTTTATGTATCAAAAAGATTGTTTCTAGTTTTATGGATAACAATTTTATGTATTGCTTTTGATACTGGAGTTGATACTTCGTTCTTCTTCTTTATATTCAAAAGATTGTTTCCTTTGTCCTCCTAACATACAAAGATGCTACTCAATGCACTAATTCTACCCTTGCATCTCTTATGTATGTCATTCAAATCACATGCTATTATTATCGACCAGTGTGTAATCAATCTTTGGATATTATTAAATAGGCTTATACGTATCTGTAATTAGTATATTTCTGTTAAGAGAAGTATATTGTAAGTACGGTTATTTATCACTATTATGTAACAATTTGAATTTCAACAAACTTTTTAGATGTGGTTTACACATTATTTTTATGCTTTGTAGAGTGTGCATATACAGCTAAATATCGATGGATGTGTGTTGTACTTTTTATTTGTTATCAGTGTGTATAACAATGGAATGAAGTATGAAAAGTAAAACGGGTTTACGTTCATGTTGAACAGCTTGTTCGATTATTATATTCTAGTTACACTTCTGGAATCAATCTGCTGCTCTAACGCTATCGGTCAGGCTCCTGTATCGATAACCACTAATCCATCTATGGAAGCGGAGATTCGCTCTGAAATGTCGATAAGCCTGGATAATTGACTCACAAGTTTTTTTTCAAGGTTTGAGATGAGCTTCTGAACAGATAACTAGTAAGATTTGTAAGGCGGAGCTCGTTACATGGTTTGGGACTAAACAGACTAGCTGAAACAACCACATACTTCTCAATATTGTTTGAAATTCATCGCTTCGGTGAATATTGAAGTGACTACTGTACGTTGTATTACCTAACGGTACAGAACAAAATATAAATTTCAAAAAGGTATGACCTAACATTTTGGTCCCCTGACATTGTGTTACATAGCATAGCAAGATGTTACTAACAGGATGAAAAGGAGGATTACGAAATAATAAAAATTGTGATAGTGAATACATTAGTTTAATTTTATGGTTTGAAAGACGAGTAGCATGAAGAGACTGAGAATATATAAATTTTTGAAATTCATAATTCAGTAGCTATAAATATAACACAAGAAATTTATGAAGCATAAAAGTCGGATAGTAACGTGTTGTATTCATTAGTACAAGGCAGTCAAAAATATTATGAGTTGACTTAAAATACAAATTAAATATATAAGATGTAAACGTGACATTAAGTGCATTCTGAAGGTAAATAGTTTATTCTTTATGAGATTAGAAATATATGATAAGCAGAATTTTGTACCAATTCACTTTATAAACTTATTTCACATAAATATACATCATACCGCTTAGAGAGTGGAATATTAATTCAGTCATATTCAATAAAGTATCTCCGATCAATATCGATAATTCAATTTGAATCCGATTAAAATCTGCATACTAATAGTCGGTAATTACTAATCAAGAGTATTCAATGCAGAAAGGCTAGGTTTATTGAGATGAATCAGAAAGAAGTTTATTCAACGCCCTGTTAATTGTGGTATTGTCATAACCGATAACAGAGTGAGTTTATAAATGTCTTATTGTTCTTCTTTATTGGATCATTGCAAATTCTTTGTCTTCTTTGCTTTAATGTATTTTTCACATTCAGTTCAGCCATGCACAGCTATCACTAAAATTCGACATCTGCATTTCTTGTGATAGATAGTGTTATCCATCATTTCTATAATTACTTATAGAATTTCATACAATTAGTTCCTTTTATGAATTTTAATAAAGCATGAACGAAAATTGACGCAGAATAAAATAAATTCATTTTTTATTTCATTGGTTCTCGTCAGGTGCATTACAATCGTAATTCCTTATTAAATTGTAACATCATAATAAGTAATCATAGGGATTGGAAATAGAACTGAATTAACATGGGATACTTGTTCAATGTGCATGTACATATATATAGGCGTAAATGTGTGTGAAAGGTCATTTAGGAGAGGAAACGGTGGTTGTACCTCACTTACTAATTAATACCGCTAAATACGAGTCATTTTGTCAACATTATTTACTTTGTTAAACGACATATGGATATTTTAATAAGTTTGATCTGTATAAATGAACAGACTACGAAGTACTAATTTCATCAACTGGCTGTTGGTTTTTATCAGCCTTGAATGATATACATTTAGGGTAATTAGTATATTCGAAGACATCAATTAACTTCAAAGAAAGTGGGAAAATGTCCCACTTCTCTCAATCAGATTGTTACGATCATTTCATTAAAGTTATACACGGCATAGAGCTTGGCACATATGTACGTTAGCTGAAGTTACCATAGCACATTCGGACGACAAATCCAAATTAATAAGACTAATAAAGAGTGAATTCACATTAGCAGTTTCTGATCATGAGGAACCCAGTCAAGTAATCTAAACTTATTTATAAGGCTTAGACCAGATCATTGCTTGATACCACGTTTTGCCTTCTCGCCTCCAGTTTTCTTCGAACTTACGTCTACGCCAGCCAAAAGTAAAACTTCGGGAATCGCCTCTTGAATCTAGTCACTATTTACTACATAATTACTACTAGCTTAAGATAACTGCGATGAAATTCTAAGTTTCTTGTTCTGTTTTTCAGCCATCAAATCTCGCTGATGTTACCGAAGCGATAATTATAAAACGATATTGTGCACTAATTATAGAATATGGAGTAATGTTCACAAACTTATATACATCATTTTGTTAAACAAGTATGTGAGATTTTGAAGTTAGAGTTGCAAATTGTTCCAATTATTTGGAGAGGTTGACAAACAACAAAACAGAACTGATCTAGAAAGTCTACTTGGTGATGATATACATACATCATCATATAACGGGTCGAATTAGATCGCACCCTCATGTTTCATTATGACCATTAGATATGTTCATTGGCTATATACTTTTTATTGTCTGTTTTTCAAACTTCACTTTTTTATTGAAAAGGTATGAAGTGGATCGAAGTTCCAGGTAACGAAAACAAAGCGGTTGATGAGAATGTGAAGATTGCATATGTCGGATACTGGTGATAGACATAGTATACGAATATTTGACAGATACTTATGGGTAAAGGCCTATCAGTTGAGTCTTTAGACCAAACTGTGATTAAGTGATTACACTTTGGACTGATTTACTTTAGTCGCAATATTTGTTTGTTATTTAGTCAACACTACAAGAAACAGCCACTTTCAACCACATTTGATATTAATCAGCATCGACTTATTATTGCAAAGTTATGAATGTCAAATTAATTCAGTTCTCAGATTGTTCTGATTATTTGCAATTATTTTTCCACGCCTAAATGTTTGAACAATACTAACATAGATTTATGGATATGTGAAAGATGATTTTCATAGAGAAAACGCAGTGTTTATATGTAAAATTATATATAATTTACAAAATGTACAATTACATTCACATAGCTGAAATACAATGGTTTAATCGATTTACCATAACTTGAAGAATATGCTCCAATTTTTGGTTAGTTTTACATGTAACCGACTAGAAAAATATTTACAAAAGAGAATTACATTTCAGTGAATCATATGATAAATGTAAGTAATTCCTTACAATACTTGTGGCTAATGGTGTAATCCAAGAGTTTTATTCTGTTTAAGAGTCACTTCAGTGATGATTACACTCAAACTCACTACTTTTGGCTTTATATAAAAAACACGTTCACAACCGAGTTATTGAGTCCATATAACCACTAATTTGTTGGGTAGGATTTATATATTATTAGCAAGAGTATATAAATACCTTGACCTGACTATTGATATAACTATTTTATAACAAGCTATCGAATATTATATTATATCACAATGGTTAAAGATGACGGGAACAAGGGACAGAAGAAATGAAAAAAAAAACGAATATATTATCACTTACTAAGTCGCACAGATTTATTTCCGCTACATGAGAATCAATATGTACTATGACATGATTTGCATCTGGTTCAATTTTCTCTTCTTCTAAACAATCAATACCGAATGCATCTTGAAGTGTTACCTCAAGAGCAGATCGAAACTGTTCCTTATTCGGTTCAATAAGATGAGGTAAACCTAGGTGAAGTTAAATAAAAAAGGAAGATATTATTGTTGCATAAAAATAGAATAGTACATTTAAAAAGTATAAACTCTGTTCGAAAATAATAACCAGTAATTTATCAATACTTCTTATGGTTGCTGATCACTGAATAGGGTAATTAATGAACAGATACATCTCAAGAAGTCCTATTCAGGAAACAAAGGCTGTAGTTCATTGGACAATAAATTATGATGTAATCTCAAGAGACAAAATATCACATACAATAGTATTTATATTTGGCCATTCTGAGGCAGTGGATCATTTTACACAACATAAACAGTTTCCCCAATGCAAAGGGTATTGTACCGCTCATTTCTTATTAAAATAATTTTATCTAGAAATAACTAAAGCTATATGATCAAGTCCAGGTAACCTAACATCAACCAAATACAGCTACTGAAATAAGTAACTTTTGAAAACAAATAAATAATCAAAATGTGCAAAGTAAATCAGAATGAGCTTAAGCAACAATTGAAATACTTAATATTTACACAGGATAGTAATTAACTAATCTATGGCTTTGTATTATCTAGGTTAAGAGTTAAGTGGGAAAAACTTCAGTGCTCAGACTTACGACATGACGTAACTTTATGCTTACATTTCTAAACAACTTGAATATCTCCAAGATAAGAATTTCTGTACAGTGGTAATTGGTGATTTGACACCCTAAGTGAAGTGGAAAAATACTTTTCGTCCCGAAGTTAGTCTTGTTTTCCTAGTGTCTCATTTGTATTGCTCATTTCTCGTTTATTGACAAGGTAAAAATTGAGGCTATATAATTAAAGTACACAGATTGATATACCAGGCACCTAAAGAAGATTGATTATCTTCGAGAATCGTTTTCCTGTAAACTATTTCAGTATTTTTGGTTATACTGAAGGTGAACATTTTATTTCTATTATTATTCAGTAGCCCCCTGCCCTATCCTCCCATTCGACACATTAACTGTTAGTAAATCATTTCTCATTATGAACTATGGTTAATTCATTTTGCGTATGTTACTTCAGTTCACATTCACTATTTCTTCTACTTTGTATTAATATTAACTTCCTAATTGGTTGACTGTGTGGTCAGATTATATGTATATATAAAGGAATGAGTGAGATATAATATGATTCTGTCTAGTTGGTCTGTCGTCTCGTGTTTTTCTATCTCCGGTTTGGGACTGAATGGACATAGGGTAGACGCGTAGTGATCGACTAGGCACCCAATCGGCTTTCGATACAAAACAGTTTTTAATGTCATAACACAGATCTCAAATATAAACAGGAAATATTCACTTGAAGTAATTGATTTCTTTTAAAATTAATGCGTTCTAACATTGAATTATGTAAGTCATCTGGTAGGACAAACTTGATCGCATTATTTCGAAAGATTATTAATCATAAGTAACAAAGAAACGAAAAAAAAAGCAACAATAACACACCTCTTGGTGGCATCCCTTGCATAGCAGCGCGCAAAATAACATTCTGTACCGCATCCGCATACATGTCACTTGTTGGATTGGACTGCCACTAAAATTAACATGAATATGATAAATATTCACAGTGATGCAAATGTGTTACTGTAGAACTATTTTGTAAAAAATATCAACGTAAGGAACTCCATGCAGACGATCTATAGTTTTCTAGTAAATGTATTTCGATTAGTCTAATGAAATGAACTTTATTCTTGAAACTGGTTTAGTAGGTTTATCAATAATTCAAAGGAAAATATGACAATATGAGTATGCCACGTTTGAAATTTACGACGTCCTTAAATTTACCGTAAATTGATATGCCCGTATTCAAATCCCACCAATCAATCAACGAATCTTTAGAAACAACGATATAGACCAAATAACCTCCAGGTCTCGTGACGAAGAATTTGTAATCATTTGTCTGGAATATAGACTAAAAGCATACCATAGTCAATATTGCTACTGATAGTGGTAGGCAACATTAAATTACTATCTTGATACACAAGAGTATCTAATTCTTCCATTATTGTTTTTACTACGTTAATTTTGAGGTCTGGAGTCCTAGGATTACTGCCAATCCAAATCTCGGATAAAAGAGGGTTGGGCATGGGATTAGTAACCCATCTTGTAGGAAGCAACCTTGCCAACAAACGCTGACCAGAAAAAAGTCATTTAAGCTCTTCTCTGGGAGCTGGAAAGTCTTCATTTCGAAGAGCTATAAAGCCATATAGTGAAAGCCAAGTTTCTTCGGAAGTCACGAAGCCGATGTTCCTCCTGACAACCACATCAACAATTAATATAGGTACATGAAATGTTCTTGTGATGTGGGAGACCGGAAGAAGCATCCAAGTAATTGAGGAAATGAAGAGATACAACCTGGAGATACTTGGAATAAGTGAAACGGATTGGTTACAAACTGGACAGCAAAGATTAGAGTCGAATGAAGTACTGTTATACTTCAATCACAAAGAAAAAAAAACGCCTCGCACACAAGGAGTAGCACTATTGCTGTTCCAAGCAGCACGAAAAGCACTTATACAATGGGAACCCAATGGATCAAGGATCAAAAAAGTATCCTTCAAGACAAAGAAAGAGGGAATCACAATGAATATCATCTAGCGCCATGCGCCCACCAAGGTCAGCCACGAAGACGATGAAGACCAGTTTTGTAAGACTGCAGTCAATCATCGAGAAATGCTCAGCCAAGAACCTGACTACTCTGATAGGGGACCTAAACGCCAAGGTTGGAATGAACAACACCACTCATAACGATATCATGGGACGACATGGACCGGGAAAAAGGGACAAAAACGGTGAGATTCGCTAACTTATATGCCTCCGACAAAATGATTATAGGTGGAACCATATTTTGTTACAAATACATAGGCAAAGATATATGAATTTCACCAGACTCCTCTATCATGAACAAAATCAACATCTCCATCAAGAAAAATTTCAGATCCCAGTAAGTGAGAACTACGGAAGCATCACTGTACCTTGAATACTAGGAAAAGTCCTCAATAGAATGTTGTTGGACCAAATGAAAGATTCAATAAACTCCCAGTTTTGAGATCAGCAGACAGGATTCCGGAATGATCGATCGTAATGACCAAATCAGGACACTATGGTTCATTACTGAACAGTCACTACTTTACATCAACTTCCTGGTCCATTTTTAGCCAAACAGAGCCAACGACCGATCGGGAAGTTTCTAGAATACTCTATACTGATGTTTATATAACTCTAGTGTAACTATTTGCTTTGCATTTGCCCTTTGCCTCCTGCTGTTATTTTCTCAATACATCTTGGTACCTGCTTTACTCTTGTTCTGATTTGAGATCAAGTCGCAATCGTTGTCAAACCGTAGAATACTAAGCGGGATTAATATTACCAGGACTAATAGAGATAACACAACTTAACAACAAACATTGGTTGATTTATTGAGGAGTAAGCGTAGCGTACAAATAGACTAATTCAGTAAAATTAATTCTATGCAAACCAGAAGACAAGATGACAAAAGAAGAGAAACCGAACGTTATCCACAAAATAAATTGCTTCAACTAGGCTGAACATTTCATCGGACAAATACGCTGACTATTATATCAGGCGGTTCAAGAAGAGTAACTAACTTCCTGAACTATTTTTCAAGACTGCTTTATTTATTTTGAGTATACGTAAATCGGTTAGTTTATTCCTATAATCGTCAATGTCCCAATCGCCCTAATCTCTCATTAGACGCATAAACTGTTATCATATCTTTTGCCATTCAGGTACTATAATCAATTCATTATGTATCTGTACCATCAGTTCCTAGTCAATATTGTCTCCGTTTTCTATAAATGTTATTCTTCCCATTGGTATGCTGCGTGGTCAAGTTTTGTATGTATATGAACGGATGAGTGAAACAATCTGATTGTCTGGCAGTTGGCTCAGTTGTCTTGTGTTTTTCATCCCGGCATTGGAGACTAGTGGTCAGAGGGCAGAATTGTGCGCACAATCATTGACATTATCGAAGTCCCTGTTTTACACATATTGCGATCGGCAGATTTTTCAAGATATAACACCGACAAGTAAGTTTCTGTCTACATGGACAACAATTAACCGCCAAACGCCACAAAATATCTCTTATATCAATGAAGACTTACGATTATAGACACAGGTTAAACTAGGAAAACGTTGTGACTTTGGAAAGAGGAAATACAAAGAAGATTGAAGACTTTTTAGAAACTTGACATTCAGGTCAATCGGCAGTTAATAAACACATTGAAATAGATGCAATTATTCAACCAACCAAAAAAGCAATAAGGGACTTCAATGCTACGAATCAGGTTAAGGCAAATCAAAATAAATGTGAAAAAAAGGACAGAACAAGTATCAACAACAATCAATTAAATAAACGACAGGAAGAAAAAGCTACTAGTCACTTGTGGAGAAAATCTCGCTGCATATTTTTAACAGTAGTTTGCGCCGATGAAGTTATCCAGATTGACAATGATAACCCTGCCACTAAACTAACAGGCTCAGAGAGCGCAATGTAACCAGAAAGACTTTGTTTTGTTAGGAATCTGTTGTTTTACGAAGTGAAGAAGTAAACTACACCAGGATCGCCACCAGCTTCTGTTCTTAGGTATGTTTGCCAAAGTCTTGCTATTGAGTTGCACCACCTCGGGAACCCCAACCAAGGAGTCATGATAAACCGACAGAGGCCAGGCTTGAACAGCTTTTTCGTACCACGACGCCAATTCATAGAAGGGTCACCTTTAAGTTAGTCCTAAGATCGGCAAATAATGTCAGAAGGGAAATGTAATCGGTGCAATTATCTCTGATGGAAAAAAACCTAGTACGTTTAGTGTAGTACATAAACTTACTTCCATAGTAATTTGTTGTGGTCGCCAAGTAATATTAATTGCATCAAATACACGATATTGAACATTATCTGATTTTTGTGATATCAGCTCTACACTACCAGCAAGTAAAGCCAAGTGAAATTTTAAAAGATTTGCACTTCCAGTAAATGGAATAGAAATGACCTGATTTACTACAGTTGTAGCTAGTTCAGTGTATGCTGAGAGAAAAGTAAGGGAAAAAAAAGATATAATACTAACAACGATTTGGACAATATTTACATGTACGCTTAACTGTCTCACAAAACCATATACAAATTACTGAACTATGTTCAAAACGATGCTTCAATGTGAAAGTTATATGCAATATTCAGCTGTTTATATAAGATCGTATGTACCGGGTTTTAAAATTGACGGTTAAATACATCAGTCGATGAACCATATATTTAGTCTGGTAAACTAACTTTAACCCATAGCACACAATTAAAAAGGTATCTCTCGACAATTATTTAAATGTAAACGGAATATATGTTTTGGTATATTCGGATAAATCGAAGATACTTTCAAGATCCCTAACATTCGATCACGTTTTAATTCCATCTCTTTACATTCAAAATATTAATAAGGAAACAACATAAATCTACTTACTCGGTAATTCACCAGGTGTCAAAATATGATAGGCGAAATTCTTCTTCACGAGCACACCAGAAATAGTTTGACCTTCTTTAGGGGCACTATGAGCAAGACTGCCTAAAATCTTGGCCACTTTTTCACCACGAAAACGAAGATTAACTGGAACACAATTTTTAGGAGTAAATATTTCCATTCTACAGGTCTCATCATCTTCGTATTCCCTTTGTAAAGCACCACATAACCGTAGCATTTCATTTTGTTCTCCATGAACTAATACCTGAGATGTACAGATAAATTAGGCAAGTTTTGGAAAGATTTTGAACCAAAGAGACGATTAATACCGCACAAAGCCTACAGTAATATTGCACGAGATTAGGTTTTCACACTTCAAATTAGCACAAAAAAGCAGGACATCATAAACAATCAAAAACATAGATAAAAAAGAGATCTGTTACATATTTCAACAAACCAGTAAATTTTCATGAATCACACTGTGAATTATATCTATTTTTTGAATATGAAGTGGTAACTGGGTAGTGGGGGGCCTTTAAAATCCGCTCCATCTACTTATACTTAAGGATCCGGAGAGTATCGCTTACCATCATACTTTGAGTATGAATCTAAGCCAAGTGGAAGAATCTATACCTACCAAATCAGTTAAAAAACTCAATGAACGGTATTGTTGTCAATCGACTGCCTCAGTTTTCATAAGTGGGATAAGAATTCCATCTGTAGTTGAAAGTTGAGTGCTTTAGTCACTAGACAATGTCTCTATAATAAATGACGAGAAAGTAACCAGCATATACGTAAATGTACACAGTGAATGGATTTGAGATGCTGTGAGAGATGTTAACTTACATTGACCAACGTTTGAGATCATTTACTTTTACTGGTTCTAGAATGTTAATTAATTAGCCTACGCAACTTAAACTACCATTAAAAAGCTCTTGAATAATATAAAACAAATACACCTTAGAATTCGCTATATATTTAGATAGCTAACATTCAATAAGTCCAGTGTTTAATACATCTAAATAGTGGATGTGGAATAAAATGCTACTAATTAACTAAATAGGGACTACTCACTGTTTTCAGTTGACCAAATGACAACTTTGTTCACTAATTAGTGCATCACAATTAGGATATTGGAATAATTAAAATTTGGAATGAATAGGAAACCATTGGGATATAACCGGATTCCCGAAATGGTTGGAAGTTCAACATATGAAGACTTCTATTTACAAGTCCATTGGAGGGGGTGGAATTTCGCTTGTTGGGACGTTACCTTTTAACCGTCAAAACAGATAGTTATAGAATCACTAAATCGACATATCTCTTGAGTTTCTGAAAAGGATTATTCTCATGAAGTCAATAGACAGTAATAAATTCAATTTTGAAAACATCTCTGATCAAAGTTCACTGATTATGATGTATACAATATTTACTACTGAATAAGTTAACAGGAATCAAAGGCGGCTGTAAGCTGAATATAACAATATTGAATGCCATGATGAACATTAAGAATGTGAATCTTAAATAACAATATTTAAAAACGAAAATTATTGGTGCGTGTAAGAACACAAAATCTATCAATCTAGAGGACAAAAAATTAACAACCGAATGGATAGAGTCGTGTACCTCCCTGTGAGCTCTATTAGTAAACTCACAAAGTAAAATAAAAGAGGGTTCAAAGCTGAAACTGAGCACTTGATATTCAGGCTAACAAACTGTATACTATTTTCTAACAATTATAGTTTAAAGAGTCGTTATCAGTTAACACGAACACAATAGATAAGTATTTCACGAAATAAAAAACAGAATTCAGTGGGCAACAACAAATTTAGACATTTTAAGAGGAAGAAGTTGCAAAGAGGATAAAATATTTGAGTTAGAAGATTCGGAAACTTACGACATAACTTGGCTTTAGTTCTCTGATAAATGCACTCGTTTGCTGATAGTCAGTATGAGCAGAGAAACTAATATAATCCACTGAACATTTTAATGGCAACATTTGACCTGACATTGTTGGTACTTCAGCTGGTAATGACAAGATTTGTTTAGCCAAAGTACCCTCAACACAGTAACCGGCAATAATCACACCGTTGCGCTTGTCTGTGCACCAATTTTCAAATAATTCTCGACTAAGACCAGACTGCATCATTCCAGGACTAGCCATAACTACACACGGACCAGAATCATCAAAATGTTCGATACTCTATAATATGGAAATTAATTATTACAAAGTGCCTCGAAATTACTCACCTTTAAATTTGATATATGTCGAAAACAGAATGGATTGTTGTTGGCTAATTGATTACGAATCCGCTCGTTCATAGCATAGATATACGTTTGGTACACAGCCATACATTTCCGTGCAAGCTGACTAGCATAATATATGGGTATGTCGTGAAGTTCTGGATGGTTTTCCCAGTATTCATCAAGAATCAACATTAATTCTTGAGCTCTACCAAGTGCGAATGCTGGGATTAAACAACGCCCCCCACGAGTGACAATATCATTAACTAAGCTAGTAAACCTAGCTTCCCTTTCTTCTCGTTTATCATGAATGTGGATACCATAAGTGGCTTCAGTTATCAGAACATCAGGGCGTATTGGAGGAACTTCAGCACACATTAAATGTCTATCCTCCTGCCGGCTGAAATCTCCAGTATACAAAATCTAAATCAACTCTATGAAAGTTGTTTGCAAAAGAAGACAAACTTTTACACCAGCAATTTCTATTAAAAACATAGCCGCACCTAATACATGTCCCGCATGAAAAGCAGAAAATTTTATTCCGTTAACTTCTAGTTCTTGGTGAAAATCTATGGTCTCAATGTGGTCCAAGCTAGCAACTATGTCTCGATCACTGTACAATGCTTGATCGGGTAAGCCACCAGAATTACTAAATACAATATCTATAGGATGTTAGACACTTACCTAACGCGAACGAAGTCAGCAAGCAAATAACGATAAATGGCCTTTGTTGCATGTGTCATGTAACACTTCAACTTAGCTCCAGTCTTCAGAAGCAAATGTGGAAGACCTCCACAATGATCAAGATGGAAGCTATGAATCTTCGTAATTGCAAATAAATTACTTACTGGCTAATTAAAACGAGATCTGTTGATTGGATATCCGGAATCGCGTCAATGAATGGTAAGCTTTCTCGGTTCCGTAAACCAGGGTGTATACCGCAGTCTAACTGTGAAAATATTGTTATACAAGATAGGGAAACACCTTACAATTATCTTCTTTCCCTTAAATGTCAAAAGTATGCATGATCTTCCAACTTCCTGACCAGCCCCACTGAAATAATAAATCAAAGAAGGGCTACTGTATTTAATTGGAGACTTCAAATGATTTCAATAATCACAAAATTTAAGTAATCTCATTGCGTTGTTCACAAGATAAGTAATCTTCATCCTAACTAAACGCATTAAAATGCTAGTACTAGGATGATCTGGGGAATTTATTTACATAAAAAGGGTTAAATGATTTAGATAATATAGAGTCATATGTAACGATGTATTTCCCTTCTGAATAAGAGAATTAAAAAATTAAGTGCTAATAACTAGAATTATCCCGAATTGTATTTGACGTTGAAGAAACTCAATAACTTTAGGCATTGAAACGTGCTTCTAAAGAACAATGCCATTAGAGAAGGATCTATGTACGAGCTAGGCTTCGCACTTGATTCCCAAAATTACTTTCACAGACTTAATTCTGATTCCATTTATTTCAATCGACGACAGTAGCCACCATCATTATCCTTCGTGTAAATAACTCACTGATGAACAAATTTTAACGTCAGCACTGAGCAGAGTCCTCCAATAATATTAACTGCAAGGGATATAAAGGCATTTTTAAATATCTCGACAGTGATCTTGTTATTGATCTCCCATTTCTAATAGTACAACTCACGATCACCACAGATACAAATATCTAGTGCCGGTGAATTCAAAAGTTTCTAAGGCGTAGAAAGGGTATGAAGTGAATTTTTCAACAATCGAAACACTAGTAATCATATCAAGTTGCAATATCTTAAAAAGTGGTATGACAGATGGGTCTTGATTAACTAAGTATTTTAACTAAGATGATTATACTTATAATCCGATACTACTTCCCTTTTGAGTAGAGTAACAATAAAAATAAATATACCTGTCCTTAAAAGATTATCTCTGTTATAATGAATATATCCCTCACGATCCCACGCAGTTATCAAATATTACTTATTTCAACTAATAAAAACAGTATAAAAATATTCTATACATTTCCTTCGTCAAAGAAGTTATTAAATCATCTGCTGAAATCACGTTCACGTATTTCATTTCATAATACAATTTAGTGATAATATTTAGTTACTTAAAATGAAGTTGGGTAAGGTTCAAATCCATAACATACGGAAAAAAAAGTCGAGTTCTTTAGCAACTGAGCTTGTGTCTGGATCTTAATGTCGAGTCTATTACTCATGCCCAGCATACGTAAGACAGATAGTTGAATGAACAATCAAACCACTAGTAAATTATAACGCAATTGACCTCAGTCAAACACTGAGCAAGAAATAGTATGGCCCTGTACACAGACATGTCTAGGATATTAATTTATTATTTTAAAACCATGGATTGGAAAGGTAACCATACTGTCTACATGATGGACCTGACTATTAGTCATCTGAAGGCTACACCAGACAACAGAAAATCACTAAGCAGTATAGGCTACGGATGTATAATGTCACACCGGATTTCGAAGTCATTATTATTATACAATGATATTGCTGAAACGGAGGCTAGACAAAATGCACTGATACGACACATGAAACGTTGACTTTGTTGACATGGGACTGGAAAGATAATACTTCAAGACAAAGTACTGGGACTAGAAATCGACATTGACGGTGAAATTGAGTAGAATAAGTGTGGTGATGTCCATTAAAGTTATATCTAGTGAAGCGATCAGGATCCATATCATAACCATTACTTAATTCTAAAATACTATAACTGGTATCGTGTTCAAGATTACTACAAGATTCGGTATTACAATAGAAGTAGTATATATCCATTAATAAATACTACTACTGGATTCCATTACTGCCAATATATTATTTCACAATGCGGGATTTCTTTAATGAATTAGATACTGTAAGTTCCCTCACACAAATACCGAATTATATCAAAGAATTCTAAGACTAGTGTTCCACCAAAAAAAAGTCAGCGAGGAGAACAAAGTCGCTTTTTTCCTACCCTTTTTTGAGCAGAAATAGTATTCTACCATAAAATGTATGTCCGGACACTTACCGTGAGCCAGTCCTACAAAGAACTAAAAAGACATTATTGCAATTTTATTGCCTAAAGACTCTATAGCTGGAAGATTGATGCTAAGTCTCCTCACAAATTACTTTGATAAGTCCTGCGATTCCGATGAATGCAATTATCCCTATGAAGTAACTAAGTTTAATTCACGTTCTAATGTCATTTGTAATGAATCAAGCGGTTCACCTAGACGAAATAATAATTGGCGACAGAGATTCAGCGGTCGGATAAAGAATCCAAACCACGTATCACAACAGGTCAAATCTAATAAGTGAGTAAAGCGATGATATTCAATAATAATGTGGTAAGTGAATCCCGAAGACTACAGAACCTAACATAGTTATGTGGTAACGAATGAAATTACTTCGGTTATATAATATGAAGTACGTTAAAGCAGCTATTGAACTATCAGTTATTATGTTCCACTTAAAATCATCCCAAATACATCCGATGTATGAAGAAATGTGTCTATTATTTGCATATGAGATTCAAGACAACCTGCTTTAAAAACGAGTGATCAAAGCGATAAACTTTTCACACAGGGACAACTTACTACATAGGCACGTGTCATCGTTTACAGTGTTGTAGTTTCAACTAGGATTAGAATTCTATGTCGCATGGAATAGTACAAATATTATATACGAAGCGTTTGGTGAAATGACTTGAGTTAAAAGAGGATTTCCAGTCAAATATCTGCATTATGTGGTACAAAACTAACTCAGCCACACAAATTTAGTGTGACAACTAAAGATAATGGCTTGCTCACTACAATTATTCGAATTACCAAGTTTTCAAATTTATACATGATGAATTACATAGGGAACCAATTTTTTCATAAACGTGACTCATGAGACACATTGCAAAGCAAGGTTATGATCACAAGAGGTGAGCAATAGCAAGGAAAAATCGTCCAAATAAACAAAATGAATCAAGCATTTTAATAGATATTCGTAATAAAAAAAAGATGTCAAACAATTAATCTTTATAAAAAAAAAGTGATCTTTTAATTCGCTCATTGTAAGCAGTATATAGAGGTGTCACAAGATATACAAACACAGTGCTATAAAGCGTAAAATAGACCGCAATTTAAAAGTGGATCCACTTCTTACAGAGGCATAATTGTCAATTTATCACTTTCTTCATAAGCATCTGATTGGTCCATCATGTAGCGTACAAGTTACAATTAGCGCATAAATCCCAAATATCCAATGGATCATAAATATTTAAATAGTCTAAATAACTGTGAACGGAATAGAAGAAGCTTCTGCTTTACACACTACTGTAACTGGTATAAATTAGTCGCTGATTTCAGTGGACAATGACCTAGCTAGATAAAACATGTATAGATAAAAGTGCTAGCAGGTTATCAATAACATTTGGTCTAATTCCTTAAGAATAAATCGAGTTTTCACCTTGTAAGTCTTTAGAATTTTTGTGGAATAATTTGACTGTCATGGAATTACAGAACTTGACATTTATTTCAAACGTTTTCAGCAGACTTCACACTTCGCTTGACAGAATTCGCAAATTGATCATTAAGAGTTAGGTACTTGTTTTCTGAAACCGATGGACCCCAAAAGCTAAAAATTACGCGTAGTAGTGACTTAGCGGCTGCTCCTACAATATTATCTTACAGTAACTGTGGCGATTATGTAAGCATCAGTTTTTCGTTTGAAACATTCATCAGAAAATACCAACATGTTCTGTTCGGTTAAAGGAGTCCATAGTAAACCTGTTTTGGGCACAAAATGGAATGAAGTAATGTAAGAGCTTTTATATTTTCTATACGAAATGGTTATTCTTTTAAATTAAAGTTCAGATTAAATGTTACTAGTGATCAGTCAGGGTAGTAGGGCTTATGAGCTATGTAACGCTGTTTGTACACGCAAGCTAACCACTGTGAACTACAGTTTATCTGGGTAGGATTTATAAGAAAAGAGAGCCAGTGTAATGGTATGGTTTCCTTCACACCTGTATCTAGATATTGGGCTAGGTTATTTGTCTTTAATGGAACTTCATAATTCAGTGACCAGAATATCCAATATCTAATTGATGAGCTATTATAAACCAACTAATTTTTTTTGCTTAGGTTTCGAATGCCATGGCATTTGTCCCAATTCTTTAGTTTCTTACAATAAAAGGTGATTAGTTCTCAAAAGACTCTGGTCCTAACATTTTAGCTATCTCCTTAATATATGCTTTAAATTTTGTTTAATATATTTCGCAGAAATCTTTTTGATTTTTCTTTTGTCCGCTTTTTAATTTGCAATATCATCACTCATTTTACCTTATGTAGGCTGAGATCCACTTGTTCGCCGTCCTAGGCAGCCAGGTTAATGAATGAAATTTTAAAGATTACTACAGAATGGATAACGAGAGATGAGCTGTAATTCAGGGTGGATAAACTTCGTAAGGTGATATTACATTTATGGTTCTGCAGAATGAGTCAGTAGAACTTGTTGTTAGCCTCCATTGAAAGAGGCTTCTGTTGCAAAGTTGTGAAAAATACGGTCATCTAATCTTCTCTGAAACTCCAGAATATAGAACATACAGTTATTGCACCAGGCAATACTTTAGGATGAAGCAAATTCTTAACGACAAGAAATTTTTTTTCGCCTAGGTTCGTACCCTCCAATGAACAATGAATTGGTAGTTCCATAATGGTATATGTGTACATGGTGTAGCAGGTGCACTCTTATTTTGTCTGGGTGTGTTCAGTCGGTAAGTCACTTACCCCCTTAACACCCTTCATCTCCAGGAAAGGGAATTGTTTGCTCTTGCCTCTGTACTTTCCTTAAGAAGATAAAATCTTTTTTTCATTGGGATACGATGTCACTGTTGTGAATTTCCGAATAAAATCTAAAGTACTTTCTAAATATTGCCAATGCAGTTCTAGTGTTTTTCTCATAGTCCAGTCTTTTGGTGGCGAAGTTTGGATAATAAATTAAGTATACATTCTAACCTCGCTAGGTTTCAATGCACTTGCGTCAACTTTATTCATTTTATATAGAGCAGGCAGCTGAAATGACAGAGATGCCGAAAATAAGTTAGTATGTAAGTGCTCCATTGTGAGGCTGAGAAAATTAGTTTTATTGGTGCCAGGTCGATAATCGTGAATTATTATAGCTTAGTGAACATCTCTTTTAGACAGAATATACAAAAGTTACCAAATGCATGGAAATATATACCTTACCGGATCATTGACAAATGTCGCGGCCATTGTTGTATAAGCTATATTTATTTTAAATTTTTCTAATAAACAAACTAAATTGTTTCTTTTGCATCAGGACTACCTAAACATTTCTGGTCTTCCTGAACAATCACTTGTTATGATCTGAAAAAATTGTTAGTTGGTTGAATGAGTACCAATCACTTGTGCCTAGTCGGTACTTGCGCGTCTGCTTTTTATCTCTGAATTCCAAACCAAAATAAGAAAAACACGAGCCTATAGATCAACCGGACAAATTCTTATTATATTTCGAGCATTTCTTTATATATACATAAAATCAGACCGCACAGCAAACCAATCAGGGAATTAGCAAAATGCCGATAAAAGGAAATAGAGGTAGTGAATAGGAATAACTTGTACACAACTAAATAACTGTAGCCCACAATAAGAGACAATATAATAACAGTTAATATCCTAAACTGGAGGATAAGGTAAGAGAAACGTAAAAATAATAGCAACAAAATGTTTACTTTACATACAGGATGATTAAAACAGTGTTCTTATAACACAGTTCTTAGATTTTATTGAACTTCATTAGTGGTCCGAGCTAACATTACTATTTGTAGCGATTAATTAAAACAATTAAAAACAAAATATATTGTATCGATCAAAGTACTTTACCTAATTTGCTTTCTAAGCATCGCATACAACATCATGTAGTCTTATATAAATTTCAATTTATTCAAACGTGGTAAAGCACAGTCAAGATAATTCATTTGTTTCTCCACGACTGAATTCATAGACAGTTTCGCACAGTGTATAGTCTTTAGAAAACCTGATTTAATGATCCACTACCTAATCTTTATTTAGAGTTATTCAACAAATTTCTGGCAATCTTGTTCCATAGATCTCGATAATCATTTGTTAGCATAGTTTCGTAAACGTATTGCATACCCTATTCGTGAAGAACAGTTATCATTGGTCTCACAAAACTAGGACCAATCATTCTCAGAAGTATTGCCATTCCCTTTACATCATTTAATATTGTTTAGCCTTATTACCTAAGAATTCCGTCAAAAGTAATACTGCTATCAACCAGTGATACAGAAGGCTCAGGCCCAACAATACAACGGCTAATAAATTATATGAAACTTCAATAGCTTTTTAAGTGAAGTGGACCCGGATATATGACCAAGTTACGCTTGTCGTACAACCAAACCCACTTCTATCGATTGGACCTCACTCTCACGAATGAGAAGAAATCAGAAGGCACTGAAGGATGGAAGAGAAATTATATTTGATCGTAAACAGAGTTTCAATGGGATAGCAACGTCTAGGCTGGCAAACTAGAGAGAAATGCTACTCACGGTGGTTCGAGTCGTGATCTGGTGAAGATGCGTGACCGCGCGCGTTCAACTAGTAGTGTCTGCTAAAACAAACATGATCAGCATCAATGTCGAGAGATTATGCAACTATTTATTTTGGGGATTATTTACCGCTACAGCCCACCCCCCGTCTAATGTGTTAGTAAGGACCCTAAGACGTACCAGCCGAAGGATAAAACCCAATGCGTCAGACATTGGTAAACGTTCCTTCGATAGCTTGCGGTATTTTACAGCTTATGGACGTCAATCCCTACGCTATGGTGTCGTCGCATAAAATAATTGTACATAAAAAATCCTTGTTCCTTCCACGTCCTTCTGTTTGTTTCCAGACGGCCTGGAAGTCGAAAAGAAAAAATAAAATTTAAATCTGTGCGTTTTATGCACAAAAAAATGATTGTTAACTCAATACGTCTATAAAAACGTATTGAACAACGACAACAAATAATGAAGCGTTTTTTGACACGAAAATTTATAAAATGCACACAGTAAAATTATTATTATTTTAAAAAAAAACATAAATGATAATAATGGGTTTATCGATTTTTATTTTTTTCTTTGTTATTATTTATTTTAAGACAACAACAAGAAAAGTGTTATACGTACGTAATTAGTGGGAAGAAATTAGTAAACATAGTATTAGTTTAGGTGTTCTGGAAATCGTACTTTCCTACCAGAACGCGTAGCTTTCGGCGTTATTGAGCTCTTTGATACTTCTACTTGCGTGTTTGTCATTGCTTGCGGCGTAATGGCTTCTTTCATGTTAAGTTTTGCAGGGTGTTGCAGCGGATTCGACACTAAAAGGTTTACCTTCTAGGTAGGCTGCTTTGAGGCGGTCAATGCTGACGTTATCCTCGTGGCCATTTTTGTCAGTCGTGTAGTACTTTGTTTCACGTTTCAGGACCTTGTATGGCCCTTCGTAGGTTACGTCGAGAGGTCGGCATACGGCATCACGACGTACGAAAACGTGTGTACTATGTTTTAAGGCGGGTTGGATAAAAGTGTCTGTCGATTGTTGTCGAGTTTGAACTGGCTTAACTGAATGCATAGCATTTGTAAGCCGGTTCACGTAAGAATTGAGATTCAGGTTCGCCGAAGTGAAAGCGATTTACATAAACTCACCTGGTGGTCGAAGAGTCGTTCCGTAGACTAATTTGACAACACTGCATCCAACATCTTCTTTTACCGTGCTGCGAATCCCGAGTAAAACTAGTGGTAAGGCGTCGATCCAATGGGGGATGTTTGTAGCTGAAAGCGATGCTTTCAGTTGTCGGTGGAATCTTTCTACTGAACCGTTAGATTGTGGGTGGTAGGCGGTCGTCCTGAAACAAGTGGTTCCAAGAGGTTTGATCAAAGCGTGGAACAATCCAGATTCAAACTGACGTCCACGGTTTGTAGTTATTGTGGATGGACATCCAAAGTTGGCTACCCATCGTTCGACGAAAGCTCGAGCGATCGTTTCACTAGTGATGTGTTTGAGTGGAATCGCTTCCAGCCAGCCTGTGAATCGGTTCACACATGTCAGCAGATAAGAAAATCCATTTGATTCTGATTAAGGTTCTACCAAATCAAGTTGGACATGATCGAATCGAGCGTTGGTGGTTGAGAAAGTGCCTATGGGGCATTTATTATGTTGAATTTCTTTGTGCTTCTGGCAGGCTATGCAAGTGCGCGCATATTCATTGATATACTTATTCATCTTCGGCCAGTAAAATCTATCAGTAATCAGTTTACGTGTAGCACAAATTCCAGGATGAGAAAGGTTGTGTAATGTGTCGATGATGACACGTCGATAACTCCTGGGGACGACTGGACGGGCTATACCTGTAGAAGAATCACAAATTAAAGTGTTCTTATTTTTTTCAATCGTTTTAGTTTGTAGCTGGAGCGTTGTTGCGGCTAACTCGTGATGAAAATCGATATCTTCACTTTGAAGTTGAGCTAGTTTAACAAGGTTGATTCCTTGGATATGATTCAAGGAATGTATTTTCGATAGGGCGACAGCAACTACATTGTTAGCTCCAGATATATGTCGTATGTCCGTAGAGAACTGAGAGATGTAGTCAAGATGACGCGACTCTCGTGGAGAGTACTTATCTGAAGATGATTTCATCGAGAACGTCAGTGGTTTATGGTCGATGAATATTGTAAATTCCCGGCCTTCGATGGAATGTTGAAAATGACGTACAGCACAGTACATGGCTAGTAGTTCACGTCCTAAAGTGCTGTATCTCGATTCAGTGTCGTTTAATCGTCTTGAGAAGAATGCTAAAGGTCGCCAAGCTTGGCCTAGTCGATTGTTGCAGAACTGCGCCAATGGCTGAGTCAGAAGCGTCGACCGCAATGCTGACGGGAGCATCAGTATTGTAGTGTGCTAGCATAGTTACATTGGCTATTGCCTCTTCAGTTGCGATAAAGGCTTTCTTTGATTCTGAATCGATTGTGACCACCTTTTTATTCCCACGAAGTTGATCCGTTAGTGGTTTTACAATAGATGTACAGTTAGGGATAAATCGTCTGTAGAAACTTACCAACCCGTTGAAAGCTCGTAACTGCATAATGGTTGTTTGTCCCGGATACTCCAGAATTGCCGTCACCTTGTGTTTTTGTGGCTGTATACCATTAGCATCATTGGTATGCCCCAGGAAGTTTAACGAAGTTGTTCCAAATTGACATTTTTGTATATTAATAGTAATTCCGTATTGCTGCATTATTTTAAAAGCTGTGTCCAGATGTTCCATGTGTGTTTCCTCGTCTGGGCTTGCTATCAAGCAGTCGTCGACACATGCATGGACATAGTCGAGCCCGCGAAACACGTCGTCAATGAAACGTTGAAACGTTTGTGCTGCATTTCTCAAGCTGAAGGGCATTCGGAGGAATTGGTAAAAGCCGAATGGGGTTACAATAGCCGTTTTGGGTATGTTATTTCCGGCCTTCGGTATTTGATTGTAGGCCTTTACTAGTTCAATTTTTGAAAATACTGTCATTCCCTTCAACATGGCTGTTAGGTCGTGGATGTGTGGTAATGGCTAATGATCAGACGTAGTTTGCGCGTTAAGACATCGGTAATCACCGGTGGGACGCCAATCATTACTATCTTACTTCGGAACCATACGTAATGGAGACGACCATGGGCTGCTGGATAGGCGGATTGTTCCTAGGTCCATCATATGGTCGAATTCCTTCTTAGCAATCCTTAATTTTTCGGGTGCTAATCGGCGTGCTTTGAAGAATACAGGTTGACCTGTAGTCGTGATGTGATGTGTAACATTGCTGTTTACACATGATAACTTCGATGTCGCCTTATTCAGGTCCGGATACTTGTCAAGTATTGGCAGAAAACAAGGGTTAATTAAATGTGTAAAGCGAAGAGGACATAAACTACAACCTGTAACAGTGGTTTCACGTACGTACAGCTTTGTGTTGATGTCGACTAGCCTCTTTCCACAAGCAAGTTGTGGTGGCTTAGTAAGTCTATGCCTATGATAGGTATTTTCACATCGGCAATAGTGATAATCCAGTGTATGGGTTTTCGCTACCCCACGTTCAAGTAGACATATTTTTTACCATACTTGGCTATTTGTTTTCCGTCAGCTGCCTGTAGATCAAATGCAGCTTCATGTTAGCGATCAGATGAAGTTGTAGGAAGAACGCTGACTTCTGCGCCAGTATCGACGAGGTAGCGAACCTTCGTTATCACATCAGTGATGAATAACAGGTGGTTGTTTTCACCGGCTACGGTTGCCGCTAGAGCGTTCCGGCGGGATAATTTTCTGACACATCAACAGTGGGTTTGTGGCTAGAGAAACAACAGGGTTCTCTATACTTTTTTGAGTCCTTGCCATAGGTTTTTTGGTACCAACATCAATGTGGATTTTCCCTCCGTCGAGGTCAAGATACGGATCTTTTGCGCGATTAACTTTGTCGTCGAGGATTACTTGGTCGGCGTTGTTCGTGTAGACCGAGGAAACGAGAAAGAGTATGGCACAGTTTAGTTATTTCCTTTACGGTCTCTTGAGGTTTTTCTGTAACAGAATAAACCTCATTGTGGCAAGTTCTGATGATCTCCATAATTCGATCAGCAGATGAAGCTAGTTCATCTACTGGATTATTGTTAAATGTTACCAATACTGCTTGCACTTGTTGTGGCAGTTTTTATCAGAAGAGTTGACGGAAGAGACCTTCGTCAAAAGTACGTTGACCAATTACCTCTTTCATACGCAATAACATGTCGGTCGCAGAACCGCTACTAAGATCAATGGTGTGAAACAACTTATTCAGACGTTGTCGGTCGGACAATTCTCCTCGTTTAAGAATCGATCTTTTAAGCTGTTTGTACGGTTCTAGGCAGTCAGGACTGAAAAAAGAAGGGGTGACGTACCTGTTCAATTCACGTGGAAGTGACCTTACAACCGCCAGAAATTGAACGCGTGGATCAGTCACACATTGGTCTCGAAATTCTGCTTCTGCGTAGCAGAACCAGGCTTTTACATTATCTGCCCAGAAAGGAATGAGTTGAAAGTTTGGAGGCGTAGGGGTTATAATCCTAATTAGCTTAGGATTCTGGTCTGACATCATAAAAATAGTAATGTATGCAAATACAAAGATACTGTGAAAAAATATGCGGTGAAAAAAATTAAACCACCAATAATTCTCTGTTAAAAACAATAAAAATGAACGAACTCACAGTAACGATCGTGTCCAAATCACATCGGATTTACCAATAAAGTGTACCCGGATATATGACCAAGTTACGCTTGTCGTACAACCAAACCCACTTCTATCGATTGGACCTCACTCTCACGAATGAGAAGAAATCAGAAGGCACTGAAGGATGGAAGAGAAATTATATTTGATCGTAAACAGAGTTTCAATGGGATAGCAACGTCTAGGCTGGCAAACTAGAGAGAAATGCTACTCACGGTGGTTCGAGTCGTGATCTGGTGAAGATGCGTGACCGCGCGCGTTCAACTAGTAGTGTCTGCTAAAACAAACATGATCAGCATCAATGTCGAGAGATTATGCAACTATTTATTTTGGGGATTATTTTCCGCTACATAAGCAACTAATCAAAATGGTCAAAACAGTGTCCCTCGTTCAAATAATTTTCACATTCAAACGTCAAAAAATTCGCATTCCAACTCGTAGGGATAAAGGCTCTAGTCATAAACAATTGGGCACTACATTAACAATCTAAAACAAAAAAATCGAAATAAGTCGATCAGGCTCTATAGTGGTTAGAACTTTCACTTTAAAAATGCATTAAAACAAATTTATAATAAAATTTATTTGCAAAGTAAATGTTAAGATGCTGTAGTAACTGAGCAGCAGTCAGGTGTTTTTAAAACTCAAACACCAGAAACTACAAAGGAGTTAATAAATTCGACTTTGTTTATGGCAAAATGGCAAAGGGCAACCATCATTGCCTTTAACTGTCAAAGAAGTAAGGTACATCATGTTCCTAGCGCACTACTCTGGTTAGCCTCTATGATTTTTAGATACAAACACACTGCATGTTACTAGCCCTGTTTCGTGTTGATATGAACATTAAGCTCTGAAACGAATTGACGAAAATAAGTGAAATCATTAGTTAACTTAGACGTAAAGAAGGTTTCTTCGTCAAATTTATCTCTCCAAACTACCACAACAAGAGCAGCAGATTTTTGGTAACATTCGAAAACAACACAGAAGACGAACTACCATTATCTCGAAATCCAATTCTGGAAATCACCAGAGCCTGTGACAAATCATTTATATCTTTGAAAGAAAAGCCCCATGCTACTAACTGTAAGGTCATTAAACTGTGCAGAGGGCTTTTACATTCTTTCAGTTTACAGATGATATGTAGACCTCCTAGAAACCAATATAAACTAAGCTTTCTCAGCATGGGATCTTTCATTCGACTATGTCGAAATTAAAATTGCAGTTTCTTCAGTGTTACAACGTGTGTGGCTGAATGTTTAAAAAATATTTAAGAAACTGATTGAAATGGGGAGGGGAGAAAATTCTACGACTAGAATTTAAGTGATCAAGTGATACTGATGAGTAATTGTTTGCCTGAGTTCAATTCCATTGTGGCATCAGGGATGTGAACCACTAAAAAGCTTCATATCAGGATTAAATATCTGTCCATTATTCCTCAGTTACCAGTGGTACTCAAATGGGATCAGTGTGTGACGAATACAAACAACAAAAGCAACTGATCGTGATCATTAAGATTGTTAAAGTGAATTTTTTTACAAGAAGAAATTTTAGAACTGTGTTATATGAATAAACTCACTCAAGTGTATAGATATTATTTTAAAATTATAACCAATGTAATATATGAGTGTACCAACTCTTCAGCGTTGTCACTAGTAATGGGTGATATTATGAATTCGATTCCTATAGTGTCAGTCTAGGCTTAATCATAAGAATAAGCAAGTTCAAGTGCACCATTGTTCAGTGTGACGGACAAAGTTGTTCTAGGAAGCGAAATTCTAATAACTAATTAATATATTCTATGTCTAATTTAATTCGAATTTAGAACGAAACAGACGCATTCATTGTTCATCTTCACTAGATTGTATAAAACCATATAATAAATGTAATATATTTAAATATTTTTTCTTCAGACTTTTGAAACCTAGGAGGTTAGGACGATGGGAACATCGCAGTAACATAGATAAAATAATCCATTTACACATACTTAAAGTAAATGAAATCGTTTTCAGAAAAACATTCCGAAAGTTAATTATTTTTCTTGAATCACTCAATATAACTGAAATCGAAGATCTTCCTTAAGTTTCTAAGCGTTTTAGTCATTTGAAAATTCAAATCGTCTTCACATGCGAGAAAACAACCTGTCATGGTAATTGTTAACGGTATGATAATCTTCTGTCTTCTGAATTTTGTATCTGCTTCTGTTCATTTTTAATGTATTGCATTGTAGTTATTTAATCTTAATTGATCTTATATTTTTATACATAGATGCTTTAATGAGTTCTTCGACAATTGCATCAAACTTCTGAGATCAATTATCTTCGAAGTTTATAAAAGGAATTGATCCACCAGAGTTCTTGCTACCTGCGATGTTGTACCACAGGAAGAGGTTGTATTACATTGCTAGTGTTCAGATTGTAAAGAGGTTGGGTACAGTAGAATTAATCAGTTCACCTCCTAGTAAACCAATTTAATTGAAATTACCCTCATATTGCATGGTGTATTGATAACTGTGTGTGAAAAAATTTATAAAATTAACAAATTATTTTACATTATACTTACTATGAATAATGCACACCAAAATAATCTTAAGTGTTTGGAAGAATTAAATACAGAACAAGTTTTTATAAATAAGTAGTTGTAACTACTTTTTTAAGTCTTTTTCGTTGTATTTATATTCACTAAGAGATAGAAATAAAATTTATTCCCAATAGAATACAATCATTGTTTGACATATCACAGTAGCATATTTACCATCCAATCTTCTGTATACAATTCATTTTAGTAATATTTTAACTTTGGTATATACACATATATATGTACTGTTGTTGGCGGTGAAGTTTATCGTGAAAGAGTGTTCCTATTCATTTAGAATGCTTTACTCAGATGTACTTAAATCTTAGGACTGATATTAGTCTTTGGTGGCGTCATGGATAAGCAAAGCTGACAAGTCTCATACTAAGACAAGATAGTTGTTTAGTGCTTCTTAGTGGTCGTTAATTGTCTAATTTAGACCAAGTCGTGATGAAATTAATGATCAGTCGTTGTTTTACAATTAATAAATACATTTAGTTTATATATATATATATATATATATATATATATATATATCACGTGTGAAACTATACTTGATTGTTATTTCTTTGTATATGAATTGTTACTATGCTTTGTAATCTGAAGTCTGTCTGTTAAAACAATAATTTTCAATTAATCTGCATTAGCTCCACCGAAAATTACAAGTTAAGCAGTTTTCATGATTGTTAATGAATGGCGTACAGAACATGTGATTTCCGGTTAGTTTTTATTAGTAATATGTAGTTATTTCGTTATAAAGTAATACATATTGCTTTCATTATTGTTATATTCCATTATTAATTTTAATTGCTTCCTTTAATAATAAGATCATGCATCTGTAGGTGCTATTAAGCATTTAAGCTAGGCAATCTAGTCTTTATCTACTAGAGTAAAACTCTGCATTGAATACCTACTAAATGGATAGCATTATAATAGCAACAGTAGATTACAAAATTCAACAATACCTGCACACATCCTGTACTATCAATAAATAAGGGGTTAGTGCTAACTAATCATGAGAAGTATTTCCCAGAATTATAGTGCAAAGCTTTAAACAGTCGAAGTTCAATCATATAATACATGAGTCACAAACCACTGATAAAAATGTTCGATGGTAGGGGGTCGAGGTTTCAACATCGCCATTTGACTAAAATTAGGAATATATCCCACTGAATGCCGATTCAGTTAAAGACCTAAAGATATTAGAATCGATGATTTATGAAATTGTAGATGGACACTGATAAAGATTTATATATTGGAACTCAATAGCTGTCTACTACTATCTGATTTTTATTCATTTTCTTACAGCTATCACATCGTCATTAAGTAACTTATATTTCAACCAAAATGTCCCGAAAAATTTTAAGAACTAATGAGAGAAATGTACTACTTATTAGAGGAATAAATAACATTTTTAATAGAATTATCACAGATAACTCTGCATGAAGTTAGTGTACACTAGTTTATTTCTTTTTTTAAATACAGGAATGTTTAGAGAATGTGGTAATCCAATGAAATTTATAAGGTGTTGGATTCATTTAAGCATTTGGTAATAAAAAATGGCGAAATGGACTAATTCTTCTCACTTTACTTTCTTCATTATAGTTCTATACTAGTATGTAGGGTAATAAAGTTAACAATAATCAAGTTTGCCCTGATTAGTCAGTATCATTTATATAGGTGTAGATATACGTATTAAGGAAACAATGATCAAGGAACGGGTTTAAAGATAAGAAATAAATAGATGATCATTGGTCATCTGGTCAGTGGCACTGATGATCAAGCGTTCACCGTGAGATCAGGAGATAGTGGGTTTGATTCCCTGGCGGAGTCGAGGATTCCCACTACGGATGAATCCCACACTAGAATGAAACAGCTACTCACCCTTCCTTATCTTCACTTAGTACCCAAGTGACATCAATGTGTGATGAATACAAACAGCTTAGGCTAATTATTATCTCCACAAGACCATCTCAATTTAACTGTAATGACAATAACTGAGTTGATCAATCGTTATACTTTATGAGTTCTTTTACATACTAATCAATTTATAGTATATTGTACGTTAAAGCTGATAACATTCCGTCGGAACTTTCAATATCCATCATAACAGACACAATTTTCATATTCGGGGGTCTTTAAAATTGGTCACAATATTTTGCCAAGTATCATCAAAGCCTAAATGCTCATCTTAAGTTGAATCTCATAAGCCACGGTAATTTACAGATAGCCTTCCATTCTAGTACTTCATTCATGACTGCATGATATTTGTTATTAATTAATAACAAGACTTTTCCAATTATTTTGTTATTTATATACTGTATAGTAACGCATTTGATTAAATGTTATTTTGGATTAGTTTACCACTAGTTTCATTTATGACTGTGTAATTACTTAAATACTGGAATTCGAATACTCATATGATTAGTTCATACTTTATTGTCATCGATAAAACTAACATATTAACGTACGATCACCAGTATTGTAGCGAGTAAGAATTCATCACGCTGACTAAGCTAGCAACTTAATCAAGGACTAAGTAATATGTAAAACTCATATAGCTGCGAAGAAATAAAGTTTACTTAGTTAATTTTCCTGTCTTTTAACATAAATTCATATAACCGAGGTGTTTTGTAGAGATTTATATTAAGCTTAGCTTTCCAGTACTCCTTGGTTCTCAATGGTACTTACCAACACCGATCTGGGATGAATCCAATCAAATAAATCCATGTAGTTAGGAGGTATTTGTAAATAAGTTGGCTCATTGTGTAGCTATCAACTGATCACTATGGTATAATTATTAATCAATATTCTGTCACTCATTTTAACAACAAAAATGAATCATAGAAACCAATTATATGCCCTAATATGTAACAATTATTAGCTTATTGAAGAAGTACATTGTATTATTGTATTTATCTATTCTCACCTCGTGTACATAAAGTTGTTTGAATGAAATATCATATAGTTTTACTACTTATGTAGGATAACAAAGAATACAATTAACTAAATTATCTATGTTGAATAGTGTTAAATGATCCTGAATAACGTATTCACTTATTATATGAGCCTGTGTAAAGATTAGAAAATTTATCATAATAACATGAAGAAACTATGTTAACATTAAATGGTTAGTGAAATAAATATCATGAAATGATTGTTTACCAATAACTGATTACACTCAAATTTCTCATTATTATTATTACTCTTTTAACTCCGCCTTCAGCTCTTCTAGGGTTACTGCCGGTCCCAAGCCCGGGAAAAGGAGGAGGGTTAGGCATAGAGCTAGCATCCCTATCCCGAAACAGCAGCTTGCTAAAGAAACGTTAACCAGATTAAACAAACTAAAACAATTAAACTCTGCCCTGAGAGTGAAAGGAGTGTTTATGACACTTCATGATGAAAGCCGAGATTCTTCGAAAGTCATGAGGCCGATGTCCCCTCTTCTAACAACCAGAGCAAAAAATTTTATAGGTACATGGAATGTTCGAACAATGTGTGTGACCAGGAAGATCACCCAGATAGCAGCAGAAATGAAGAGATATAAGCTGACAGTGCTCGGAATCAGCGAAACCTATTGGACTCAAATTAGACAGAAAACATACGCTACGGGAGAGGTGCTACTATACTCCAGGCACGAAGAGGAAAATGCCCCCACACACCCAAGGAGTTGCTCTGATCCTGTCCAAGAAAGCGCGCAGTTCACTTTTAGGATGGGAACCACATGGACCCAGGATCATCAAAGCATCTTTCAAGAGAATGAGGAAGGGGATTACAATGAACATCATCCAATGTTATGCACCCACCAACGACGGCAACGACGAGGACAAAGATCGGTTTTATGATAGGCTGCAGTCAATTATAGCGAAGTGTCCAGTAAAGGATCTGACAACCTGAATGGGGGACCTAAACGCCAAAGTCGGAATGGACAACATCAGATATGAAGATACCATGGGACTACTGGGACTGGGAGAAAGAAAGGAGAATGGTGAAAGATTTACGAATCTATTTGCTTTCAACGAAATGGTTATAAGTGGCACAATATTCTTCCACAAACTCATACACAGATCATACTACAGAGAATCAAATCGATCATATATGCTTCAATAAAAAATTCAGAAGATCGATGGAGAATGTGAGAACCAGGAGAGAAGCTGACATAGCTTCAGATCACCATCTGGTGTTAGCCAAAATGAAACTGAAGCTAAAGAAGCAATGGATAACTGGAGTAGAATCATTACAACGGTTCAATACAGCCTCTCTTCAAGATACTGATAAACTCAAGGAATTCAAAATAACTCTCAACAACAGGTTTCATGCCTTACAAGATCTGCTGGAAGAAGAAGAAACCACTGTGAAGGAAAACTGGAAAGGAATCATAGAGGTACCAACTTCAACTTGTCAAGAGGCTCTGGGCAGCAAGAAACACTATTATAAGGAATGGATCTCCACTGAGAACCTGGGCAAATTTCAGCAAAAATGAAACAAGTAATCGAAAATCAACAACAGCTGAACAAGAGTAGAGAAAATGAAGGCACAAAGTGAATACACAGAAGCAAATAAACAAGTAAAGAGAAGCATTAGAGTTGACGAACGCAAGTTTATCGAAGGCCTTATAGCGACAGTGGTAAAAGCTGCAAGAAAAGGAATACGAAACAGCTGTTGACACAACGAAGAAACTGGCATCCAAATATAATAAATCAGAACGACCGGTCAAGAATAAAGAAGGCAAGCCAATCACCGAGATTCAATAACAAAGGAACAGATAGGTAGAACACTTTGAAGAACTCTTGAATAGGCCAGCTTCCCTGAACCCATCGGACATCGAAGCAGCATCTACGGACCTTCCGATAGATATCAATTCACTAACGATGGAAGGAATCAAGACGGCTATCAGACAGATTAATAGTGAGAAAGCAACAGGACCTGACAATATAACAGCCAAGCAATTAAGTCACACAGATGTAACGGCAAGAATGCTCCACGTTTTATTTAAGAGGATCTGGGAGGAAGAACAACATATGAGACTCCAAACAACTGTCAACCAAGTACAGTAGTCAGACTCTTCAGTTCGAACGTCAAGACAGTTCTGCAGTATGGAGCTGAAACTTGAAGAACTACTGCAAACATCCTCAGGAGAGTACAGGTATTCATAAACAACTATCTACGCAAGATACTTGTATTATTTTGCTTAACACATTAAACTATAGAACATGATTTACCTTCAACAATCTGAACATTTCATTATAGAAATCATCTTACTAGAAAATACTATTTTATCTATTAAAATTTTTAATGAAAATAATAAACAATTTTTACATATTCAGTTGATTCAATTTATTTTATTACTTTTGTTTTTTTCTTTTCTTTTTTTGTATTTTGTTAACAAATAATCTTTTCATACTAAAAAAAATACTAAAAAAAGCAAAAAAGGGAACTCCATTGAGAGTAAATTTGCTTTTCTCTGTTTTTTTCTTCTTTTTTTTCCATGGATTAAAACCTGTTTTTTTTTCTGGTTTAATAAAACAAACTGACAGATAAATTGTTAATTTAAACTTGAATTATTTCTGAAAAAAATGAATATTAATTTATTCAGGTTAATTTAAAAATAACTTTACTATAATTTCTGAATAAATAAATGAGTTTAGTTAAAGTGAAAGTGTAATGGTGTATTCAATAGATAATGTAAATGTTATTACAAATTATTATTATTATTGTTCCTTTTATCTATTAATAATTTCATTATTTTCATATTCAAATTAAAGTTTTACATAACTAGTATAAATAGGATTCTAAAAGGAGTGAAGAGAAAACAAAAGAAGTAACGAGAAAACCTTCAGAGAAATTATGAGAAATATTGTAGTGGTAAATAATCCCTCTTAAATAAATAGTTACATTGGCTCTCGACATTGATGTTGATCATGTTTGTTTTAGCGAAAACGACTAATTGAAGGAGCGTGGTCACGCATCACCACCAGATCACGACACGACTCACCGTGGGAAGCATCTCTTTTTAGTTTGCCAGCCTAGACGTTGCCATTTTGTTGACACTCTATTAACGATCAAATGTAACTTTTCTTCTATCCTTCTTTGCTTTCTGATTCCTTCTTATCCGTAAGAGCGGTGTCAGTTGCTAGCAGTTGCTCTGGTTGTACAACAAACGTAACTTGGTCACATACCGGGGTGCACGTCAATATGCTTATCTTTATTTTGTACTGATTCGCTACATTATGTTGAATTGCCTTATTTTAACTTTGATTTTGTGCTAAATAATCAAATAATATTTACAAAAAAGTAAGTTAGATTAGTATAAGATAGTAAAATAAGTGAATGAATATACTACTTCGGTGTATAGATTTAGTGTAGAAAATTAGTATTCAGTATTTGATTTTCGTATAGATCTAAATTCCTTTCTAATTTTATACATTGATTGCTCACTTGTAATTATCACCTTCATGACTTCTTTGTTATTAATATTTTGTTTATATTTGTTAAATGTGAAGTTATCAACATGGATTCGATCACTGAATAGTTATCAATGTGATGAACAGATAGTAGTTTATTGATCAACTTTCAATGTGGTTACTAGTTCAAATGATTTGACTATGAATACACTGTTATTTTAGTGTTAAGTATTCGGAGTTAATCAATTACTACTAGACCTGCTTCTGTTCAGCTTTCAATCATTTGATGTCAAGGACACTTATCCTTTGTACTTTGCTTCCTCGACCGTTCTCCTTTTCCATTTCAATTCGATAAGTGTGAAATTCGAGATATTAACCTCAATGATATATCTTATTCTATATGATCGGTTAACTTATTTTATGCTTAAAGATAGTAAATTAATCAAAAAATTAATAGTAGTTTATGAGTCTAATAGTCGTATACAAATAACTAAGTATACTTACATTTCTTTTACTTTTGATAATTTCGTCCCAGCTTAGAATTTGAGCTGTAGAAACCCCCTCATATCTTTAAGTAACTACTCCTTGCTAAATATATCAATCAAAAATACTTAACACGTTTAGGTGAATACGATTTCTGTCTTGTTTCATTTGTTCTATTTAATTGTCCTTTAAACCTGGAGAAGTTTCTCCTCAACTCCTTTAATTAAGTTTTACTGAATTCCATGAAACTAATTTACGGTATCGTGTTATTATTTTATTACAGATAAAATAAAAAAAATATCCATACAGCGATGAAAATATTTTCTGATGGACTGATGTCTTCAGCTGTAATCCTAACTTAAATAACAAACAGTGCAGAATTTTGATAATGAAAGTAAACATCGCAACCACTATATTTTAATCGACAGAATTTAGTTGGGAATGAGATCGATCTTGGTTAGATAATAGTGAAGACCGCAGAGGACTGTACAAGCGTTTTGTTCTAGTATGGGTGTTGTCAACAATGTCCACCTTTTCTTCCTCCAGGAAATCAATGCCAGGACTTTCAGGTTTTACAGAGTATGCTTAACCAATAGTATGACGATCATCCATTGGTAATTAGCTGTCATACTCCCTAAATGTCTGAACTTCATTAATCACGACTCCTTACTAAATGGTTAGGGATTGACAACGAGACCTGAAGATACAGAGTACAATTTCCTGGAGGAGCAATAAGTGCACAGTATATATATGTCTACTACTAAACAAAACATCTATCCAGTACTCCTTGATTTTCAATGATACCTAAATGATATCAATCTGTAGTAAATAAAAACAACCAAATTTGATCAAAAATCAATTTTCATAAAAATAAATTTGTTCGCGTTTATTTAAATTTATTACAAGCAAACAAAAAAGCCAACAAATAAAAATTGTTTGATAACAATCTCAATTTATCATTGAAAGAGAAAAATTCAATAATTTAAATTTATAGTGACAATTAAATTCACATGGTTATCAAGAGAATGATGTTTCGACGAGTAAATTCTCATCAACTTCTACAATTATGAATTCAAAATTAATGATCACAAAAGAATAGATAAATCACTATGAAGAAACTTGATAATGAAACCTACTTAGACAAGACAATATAGAAAATTCCTTAGCTTTATTCCTCTATAATATAAGAAGGATCTATTGAAAACCACTTACTATAGAATAATAACTATATATTCTCCTAATACAGTAGACGAAGAAACGGAAGTTTCATAAGAAGCTCTCAGAGAGAATGCTTTCCCAGTAAAGTTTATAGACAAATACAGTCTTACAAGTAGATAGAGTGGAAATCCTCAATGTAATTAAAAACCATTCATAGGTGATGCACCCAGTGAAATGTTAGTGCCAAGGTTACGCAGAGTCATTCGAAGAAAATTCCAAACAGAAGAACTGTAGCTGGTGTTCGCTACCCTCCCAATAGTGACACCGAGACCGTAGGAAAAGCCACCTGAGATTGCCATCTCAGATTTTATCTATCACTTCAACCGCTTCTATAGAGCAGGTTACACTCTCAGATCCTTAAGAAATTTACTCTTCCGTGCTCATGAGCACCTTTCAGCGTGACTATCGAACGTGAGTTATCAAAGGCCTGTACAGTTCGACATTAGCTCAATTAAATTCACATGGATCATGCAACGAGTACCAATCCTTAACGGGAATCTATCGTGTACATAGATATCTACCAAGCCCGGTTAGATTTTAGGTCCTCCAAATGTCACAGACGATAGCCACACGGTTAAAAAAGGCTACTACTCTGTATATAGAGGAAAGCATTCAGCCTTTTCTTTTGCTTTAGCCATCCCAAAGCCAACCAAGACAATTTTCCCCCTAATTATGCAGTGACTTAATCGGACTAATGTGCATATAGCCTTCTCTTTGTGTGATTTCACAAGTTTATCTTTTCTTGTTTACTATTTGTTTGTTCTTACCGATCACAAATCTTCACACTCTTATTTTCATTAGTGTTAGTTTGAATTTCATTCAGTTCAATCTCTGATTTCCTACTTAATTCGTGTACTTTCACAATATTATGTAACCTTTTCTAAAATTAAACAATTGAACTGATTACAATTCTCTCTATTGTTATTATGTGATGCATTTTATCAATCACTAACCCCACTTTACAAATTCTTATTTAATTAAGGTGGTTTATGGGGATTCGTACTAAATTTTAGTTGATTGAATTTGTCACAGATTGATGTTGGTATCGTACTGCTGGAAACCAGGGAACACTGCTGAGCTGTTTCGTCCAAGTGTATAACTCCTATGTGGCAGTGTATACTCTAGATTCTGACCGACGGGGCTTCAGGTTGGCGAACACCTAAACCTTAGCACCACTAGGTTAGCATACAATCAAATTATGATATAGTATAGTGAGCTTCCATCATCATCAGTGATAACTATGTCACTCCCGACAAGTCTAAACTCTACCAGTCACCCCTTATCACCTATGTGTCCATACATTCTGATTAATGATCTAATTATTTCAGTTGTCGTGTAAACTTACGCGAATCAACCATTATATGATTATTATTATTGCAACATTGATAATCGTAATTTAAAAATGCAATTCGAAATTCATATGCAGTAATCCTTCATATGTAAATGATTTATCTACCTCAGAATTGGATACTTTTGGGATCATTAATTAAATTTCAGTTAGCCAAAATCAATTGATTGAATCCGGTTTTATTTTAATTTTCCATTCCTTCATTTATAAAGTCACTGAAGCATATTAAGATAAAAATGAGTTGATGATTACTCCATAATAATATTAGTGAACTGATGTGGCATTTGTAGGGATTGGTATTAGATTTAGTTGATTAGATTCGTTACAGATTGATGATAGCACAGGAGCACTGTACAGCTATTTCTTCCTAGTTTGGGAGGTTATCAGATGTGAACATTCATGTTACCATCGGTGAATTGAACTCAGGATTTACAGGTCATACATCAAACACTTAACCATCTATACTACGAAGACGGTGTTCAGTCGTAGAATTCCTATCCATACATTTCGTTACAATAGTCATTTTAAAAGGTTTTTAAACCACTAAATTCTTCACACTAGTTTAAGTGAATATGTTCCGAGAAATTATAAACCATAGTAAAGATCAATAGTTTCACTTATTTGATTGATAGATTTATTATCATAGTCACCGATAATATTCGTTTATAATTCAGGATTAGTTTTGAACTTTATTTTTCACCAAAAGGATTAATCATTAATGTGTACATTTTACGTAACTGTTTAACTGAACAAGTTATATTTAAGTTGGATTGTGACTGGCAAGTGGAATCCATGACGCGCATTTCGTCCTATTTGGGACTCATCGACTGGATGTACCTGCATCCCAATGTTGATGTTCACACTGGGATTCGAACTCAGTCCGCTTCGTGTCAAACGCTACCGCGTTCACCACTAGACTACTGTGTCCAGACAGTCACACTTGTGTAACGAGTACATATGTAATTCAGAATAGGCTTGTATCTTCCCGTTGATTTTTAATGGACTGAAACTGGTCAGCCTCTGTTGCCATATGGGCATCGTGAGCTTGTGTAACTTGTGTAATACCGCTATATAGAGGCAATCCGCTCAGGATGCACATATGGCGACAGAGGCTGACCAGTTTCAGTCCATTACAAATCAACGGGAAGATACAAGCCTATTCTGTATTTAACTTAACCTTTATTTCTATCTTTCATATGTTAGTTTATATTCAAAGACAAATATTGTCTCAATAGATTACGTAATAAACGAATCCAGGATTTCTACAAAGATTTCATCAAATATCTTGATTCATTATTTATTCCTAAGTAATCGACTAGTGTAACAATTATTTTTCTTTACATTGGTAAAGAACACTTAGTTAATTAACTAGAGTTCTGTTAATGGAGAATCATTACAAATTATTGATTTTTGACTTTTGAGTAACTTTGTTAAAGAATTAATTCACTGAAATAGTATACTTTAATAATTTTATAGAAAGTATCTAGATAGAAACATGACCTATCAACAAGTTTGATAAATCTCAATATACTAATCTTACGAAATGAATCATTAGTTTTGTTAATGAAAAGAATGTTTGGCTATTATAAACTAATGACTAAAGTGAATTACAACGTAATTTATTGTAGATTTTAAGTAAAATACAAATTAAAATTGAGATGGTTTGTGGAGATTGAAATATTTAGTTGATTGAATGATATTGGATGATCATCGTGCTATGTGTCACAAATTGGTGAAAGTGAGCATTCTACCACTGGATGCTAGGCCATTGGTGTAGACGGTTAGATGTTCATCAACCTAGAGCAGAATTTGGAATGCTCACAGTCACAGAGGAGTTGCACCCTAGAACTAAACAGCTGTTTAGTGCTCCCTAGTTTTCATTGGTACACTACCAACATCAATCTATGACGTATTCGATCGAATAAAAATACAATTTTTTTCATCATTTCTGATTGGTAGTTTTGTTTATTGAATGTATTAAAAATTAATGAGTGAAACATTTATCATATGACTTAGTTCCATTTATTTAGTTAGTATTACTTGTTGCCTAGTGTTACAAACTCTTCAATGAAGTAAATGAAAACAAATTCAATTGATACATTCTTTTTTTGTGTCTTTGATTATAGATTTACTTTTAGTTCATCTGTTTACTTGACATTATCTAAGATTTCTCACTTGATGAATATTCATTTATGTACCTTGCTTAATATTTCTAATCTAATGTTTTGCATAGTTTCTATTGATAAAATTTTCTTAACCTACAATATTCAGAGAATCAAAGAAGTCTCCTCTACCACAGACTATTTGTTTGTCTGTAGAATTTACCATTGGTAATAGGTCACCCTTTAGTCCTCTGCCAGTAGATTACTTTTTCGCCAATCTAGAATACATTATACTTAGACCAACAATCGAGTTCGATCTACATTCATGATATTTAGACGACATCATTATCATTTGTGATGAAAATGCTAACATAAACGATATCCTGAACGAGTTCAATAGCTCTCACTTGTCAATTAATTTCTTTCTACAGTAGAAACTAAACGACAAATTACACTTGGACACCCCCCCCATTAAAAAAAGGGTAAATGGCCCTCAGTAAAATTCAGTATACAGAAAAGCGATTTGGAATGGCCAGTATACTAATTTTTAAAGTTAGGTTACGTTGAGCCGAAAAATAAATTTTATGTCTGCTCTTACCACAAGAGCCAAACAAGTTTACAGTAACGGTTTCAGTGATGACGAACTGGAGAAACTAAGGAAAATATTTAATGTTAATTGGTATTCTCCCAGGTCCAAAGTATCTATGAGACAGGTCATCAGACACACCGAAAAAGGTAATGTTTATGAACATTCAATTTAGGAAGATACTTCTGAAGAGTTCTTGAAAACATACTTTACAGATCTTAAGAGGAAACCTTCACTTCAGCTGAACTCGTAGTCACCTTTTCCAGATATTCTGTGATCCAGTGATGTGTCACAGATAAGCTTCCGCTTCAAACCGAATCAATGCTTATTAAAAAATTAACCTACTCTTATAGTGCTGGAAATATTTGGAGTATGAAACGGAATCTATGGAAACACATCTCTGAACATTGTCTTGTTTGGATATTTAAAGGCTTGTATAAGTCTGTACACACTTTAATCCTATAGCCCCTGGTTAATTCTAGTCACGTTGTTCCATCAGAATCCACTTTCACAGATATCTGTTAATTCAGACAAAATAGCTCAAATGGACTACAAATCAATAAGCTATATACTGTAAGACCTGCAGTTATTCACATGTTCATTTGTGATTTTTGTTTGTAAAAGCACTAAGTTTAATCCTTTATTATACTGTGGGTTCAACACTTCCGTTACTCTTTCCTTCTTCTCTAACGATTATTATTAATCAGCCACTATTTCGTTCACTATTGTTCTTCATAATCAAACGTGCATCATCTTATCCACTAACAATATATGTTCACTACGTATTTTCAAACAATTCTGTCCCTTACGTAAGTTCTTCATGGTTTGATATTTCTAGATAATTTTTTCAATTGCATAACATCTTCATAACTGTTGTTTCCAAGTCATTTTTATCGCATTACCATTTTGTTTTTATTGTGCATATCAAACTAACTTGCAATAATTTTAACATATTTGTTTTATGACGCAACTCATACCTTGATTCCATGATAGTTTAGTTCTATGCACAAAAAATTACTTATAAAATATGATCATACAGGTTTAGTAGAAGATATTATAGAAAAAAATTTCTTTACCGAACACTAATCTTGTGCAGTTGGATGTCGTGAAGATTGTTGAATGTCATTTTGGTACCACAAATTGGTTTGAATTAGACAATCGCTGATCACCTGGAAGCACTGAACAGCAGTCTCATCTTAGTACGGAACTCTTCAGACCTCATCAGGGATCAAAGCCAGGACCTTCTGGCTCTTTGGTGAGCGATTCACCACTAGAGAACTTCATGGATTAAACTGTGGACTCACAATTTTACATAGGTGAGTACAATGATAAACAAGAATCCCTGAACAGTTGTTTCATCTTTTCGTGACACTGCTCAGCTAGGCACATTCACTACTACATCAAGGAATTGAGCCCAAGACATTCAGGTTTCGTGAAGAATATTCACTTATCAGACTACTGAACTGGCATCAAGTTGTATATATCACTAGTTCCAGTCGATGTACATGCTCGATCTCATTCAGTACCATCGGTGAGTAACTGTATCATATCAGACAAAGATGAATCCGATTAGTCAAATCTCACTAGAAGCTCAGTGACTACAACTGTAATTAATCACTAGTTGAAGAATAATGATTTTAATAAGATATTAATGAAGATTATTGAATTTTAACTTGACAACAAGAACTTTGTTTTTTTCAAGGTATTTCAATAAAATAATACTCATCTAATTAAAATCCATGGTAATTGTTTTTCTTGAAGTTGTTGTAAATAGTTAAGATAAAAACACAATTTCATGCATTAGGCTAAACATAAATTAAGTTGTTTTAGCTACCGAAAATATCCATATACGACTGCTACACTAAGAGAACTGTTGACAAACTTCATATGATTTGAGCAATCGAAGGATAACAACACTTACAGAATACAATAAATTGATTACATGTTTTGACTTTTGATTAGCTGTAAACAACTCCATAGTTATAATTAGTAGTAGTAATATTATGAACAACATTTTACATATCATAATCAGTGATATCAAATTCAAAACGAAACATCAAATCATCAAAACAGAAATATGACATTAATTATTCAACACAGAAATTAAGACCGATGAGTATTTATATGTGAAATCAAATTCATTTAGAGAAAAGATGATGTGATAAATATTCCGAAACAGAAACAAAATAATTAACAAATGGATGACTATTGAATAAAGTCGGCTAGCCGACATAATATGAAAACCGATGTCATGAATAAATGTTGATAATATAGTCATCGATTTGCTAATTATTTTGTCTCTCAGTGAATATTACTAACACCACCACCTCCCCATATAGTTTTACTTTAACATAGAAATACTCGAATTTGAACATTGCCGGCTTGATCTAGTTCCAACAACGATTGGAAACTTTGAATCACTAGATAACTGATTCATCATAGTATTGGACTCTTCGGAAGTGGGTATTTCGATATTCACCAGCGAGATGAATCCAGAACTTACAGGTTTCGCGATGAATGCTTAACAGTTAGACCGTTGAGTCAGCCACCATTTGACGGTTGATATTACCAAACTCAGTCACTTTGTGAAGCATCTGCAGATCTAATCGAGATCAGTTCGTGATGCAAACTTTAAATTCACCAATCTTCACAATACACAAATATATTAGAAATAATTAACAGTCTTAATTTCTATGTTAAAGATTTGTTGTTGTGTTTTTGCTTTCAGATTTTACTATTTTGGTTTTGAATTCAGTACAACTGATTCAAGTAAGTAAAATATTGTTTTTATTAATTGTAACTATGGAGCTGTTTACAGTTAATCAGAAGTCAAGACATGTAATCAATTCATTTTGCTTTTGTTTAATTTAAATTTAATGAAGAATCATGTAGTTCGAGGTCCTTGATAAATGAATAACAAATATTTGCTTAACAATAATTAATGTTGACATGAGATTCCTTACATTTTGACAGAATTCACGACTAGCGTTCAACCATATTGAAATTAAAATGAATATTTTATCACTGTACTAAGTAATGCAGAATATATTGAAGATGAAAATGTGAAGAAATGAATCTCGACTTTACAATCTAATTTGCAGCATAAAATCTGCTTAGTCTGCGAATCATGGTTTTGATCGCATGAGTAGTGTATAATGCTGATGAAAAAATAAGCGTTATAAGAAAAATGTCTAAGCTTGAGTACTTTTTCAAGAAGAGTATTATATATATATATATATATATATATATATATATATATATAGGGTTGTAAGTATTGACATTTCGTTCCTACTGATTTTATGTTCCCATCTCTCTAGCTTTTCATATAACCTAAAAACTGTTTCCATACCATTTTCGGTTCATGAACTATAATTAGCTGGTGGTGTACGTGTACCCTCAGATTTCTATCACTGTTGATTTCGTTATGTACTGATATTGGTCTCTTCAATTAACTTATTATATGACCTAGTTTTCTATGTATATAAATGAAAGACTGAGATAAATGTTTGATTTCTTTTATCGGTTTTTCAACTTTGCGTTGTTTTTATTCTCTATGGGAACAGTAAGCATCAGAATAGACGTACGGACATCAATTAGACAGTCTTTTTTTCATCCCTAACTGTATTAGGTTTTTACGAGGTTGTCTCAGAAAATTGTCGACTGTCAACGTCGTAAAAGCTACGGATCCTTAAACTACTTTATTGTTATCGATTTTAGTTAATCTCACTTATCAATGTAAAGTATTGTTGGATTATGACTGAACTTCTTGACGAGAATGTATGAAATATATGTCGAAGTGGTAAACAAATGTTAGAAATTTAATTGTTTGTGTACATCATAGACAAATATTGGTTGGGTAGCACTGAAAATCAGGGAGCATTGAATAGCTACTTCATTGTAGCTTGAGATTCTTCTGGAGAGTCTATCATATAAATCATCAAAATTCAAATAAAATTGCAAGATTACAGAATATTAAAGTGATGGAAAATATATATGAATCGCCTGGATTATCACTGAATATGAGTTTATTACATTATTGTATCTAGTTATGTAATGATCTAAAAACTTGGATGTTTATAGTATTTTCACTTATTAATTACTTAAGGTGAATTCTAGTTTTAAGAATAAGTATTCATTATTAGTGAAGATAATATTTTAACAGTAGTGTCAGTAAACTGTATTATTTCTAGACAGGATATGAACTTGCCCAAATATAAGTCCATCATTTCATTAAAAGTGAAATTGTTAGTATTGTCAAATCATTCGGTTTGTAGTTTATTTTAAGTATACATTTACATATTTTTACGCATGTACACATTATAGTTAAATATTTCTATGTGATTTATCTATCTGTACCTAACACTAGATCAAGTTACATTCTCAGACACTCTAGAAATTTACACCTCTGTGCTCATGAGCACCTTTCAGGATTGTTAAGCAAGATTGCTGTCAAAAATATCAACAGTTTTATGTTAGTCCATTTAGTCCAGACTGATCATGCAGCTAACATGAATCAATCATTTGCAATTATCCATCGTCTGGGTGGCTATCTTCCAAGACCTTATATATTCGAGATCCTTCAAAAAGTAAAAGTGATGACCATGGGGATTAAGATTCCAGAACCGTATTTGGAAAGAAGTATGTTCAATCTTCTGCTTTCCTTTGACCAACCCAAGATCCATTGAGTCAATATTCAACTTAATTACAAGATGACTTATTTGGAATACAAACAACTAAACTTAGTACTAATCTTAACAAATCACCTAAATTCAGTTCAAATAATCAGTTCACTATTGACTAGCTTCACGGTGTTGATTGAAGTTCTAGTGTGAAATCGTAACTGGTAGAGTTCAGACTTGTCAGATGTGAGACAGTTATCACGAATAACAATAGAAAATTGCCGCGCCATATCACAAATCGATGTGTATGGGAATTCCACCATTGGACACTGGCTAGCCAACTGATGCAGATAGTTAATCATTCGTTGACCTAAAGACCCTGGGTTCAGTGACAGAAACGAGGGTGTGTATTGTTGAGGAGTTTAACACTAAGATTAAACAGCTCTTCAGTACTTACCAGTTTCTACTGGTACCCAACGAACATTAATCTGTAAAAAATTCAAACAACTGAACTTAATGCCTATTTTCATATAACGACCACAAATCAAATTCTAGAAATATAAGATCTTACATTACGCCATTATTGTTTAAGACAAATCGTTACATTCTAGTTGTTTAGAAGTTCTTTTTTAATTTATTAATTATTGTCTGTTCTAATGAATCTGTCAATAAGAATGACAATTCAATGTAACCTTTTACGTTATTCAATATACATTAGCTTATTCAAAAGTCAAACATCAAATAGATACAAATCAAAATCATTTGAAAATATTTACAAAAATTGAAAAGTAATAATCTAATAATCAATTCTGGTAAATGATTTATGTCACTTTAAATGATTCGATATTGGAATTTCTTTGTATCCATACGAATTTCTTAATGATGCCTTACAATAAAACAATAACTAATGGCGTTAATGAATACTAAGTTTAAGTTGGATTGTGACTGGCAAGTGGAATCCAGGATGCGCGTTTCGTCCTATTTGGGACTCATCGGCTGGATGTACCTGCATCCCAATGCTGATGTTCTCACTGAGATTCGAACTCAGTCCGCTTCGTGTCAAACTGCTACCGCGTTCACCACTAGACTACTGTGTCCTGACAGTCACACTTGTGCAACGGGTACATATGTAATTCAGAATAGGCTTGTATCTTCCCGTTGATTTTAAATGGACTGAAACTGGTCAGCCTCTGTTGCCATATGTGCATTGTGAGCTTGTGTAACTTGTGTAATACCGCTATATAGAGGCGAATCCGCTCAGGATGCACATATGGCGACAGAGGCTGATCCAGTTTCAGTCCATTACAAATCAAGCGGGAAGATACAAGCCTATTCTGAATATTAAGTTGTTTTTATCAATGAGACAATACAAAATAGAAAAAATTTACTTCAGTATTATCTCTTCTTATATATTAGAATGTTATCTATCTGTATTTGTCATTAAGTTGACTTAGACATGATATGATATTTTCATGAACAAATTTAACTGTAATTGTTTATGTATTTAGAATAAGCTTGTATCTTTCCCCCCTTGATTAGTAATGAACTTAAACTAATGCACCTATGTTGCCAGTACTGTGCATTTTGAGAGGATTGCCTTCGATATAGCGATAGAACAGAAGTAATTTTTAAGTTGGAATGTGACTAGCAAGCGGAATCCACGACTCGTGTTTCGTCATATTTAGGACTTCATTCGGTCCGAACGTACTTGCATCTCAACATTGATGTTCTCACTGGGATTCAAACTTAGTTCGCTTTGTGCCAAACGCCATCTTGTTCACAGCTAGGCAACTGTATCCAGACAGTCACACTTATGCATTGTGTATATATGTAATTAGGATAAGCTTGTATCTTCCCGTTGATTTTTAATGGACTGAAACTGGTTAGCCTTTGTTGCCAATATGTGCATGTTTTATTTAAAAATCTTGATATTTGATATTTTCCTACTGTCTATTTTTCTGATGAAAACAAAATTTGAATAAAGAAAAAATTAAAGCTCCAGTGTAATGAATTGATATCATCGTTCTAGTTTATCATTATGACACGATGAAAGAATTGCAAAGAATTTTTAAAATAAATAACATGGAATTTAAGCGTTCTACAAAACAACTAACACAATCAATCATTACCTGTTACTCCATATGAAGCATAGTCCGCTGATAAACTATCTCCAACCAACTCTGCCCTTGGCTTTCTTTTCCAGTTCTTTCCATTCTTTTCCTATCTGCCTCCGATTCCCGAATCAGTGTGTTGTTTGGTCTTTCTCTTACTATTAAGCCTTCAGGATCCCAAGTTAGTGCTTGTCATGTGACGCAGTTTGATAACTTCCTCAATGTATGTCCCATTCACTTCCGGCGTCTTTTGCTGATTTCTTCCTCGGCTAGAAGTTGGTTTGTTCTTCTCCACAGGTGGTTGTTACTGATGGTATCTGACCAACGAATCCGAAGTATCTTCAGCAAAAAAAAAAACAACCGACAGGCTTCGATGTCAATTCGATATTACGAACTGGTCTGAATTAAACTATCATTGTCAACCAAGAAACACTGGACAGCTGTTTCGTCTTAGTATGAGACATTTTAGCAATGAGCATCCATGATCATATCCAGCGGTCGAGCAGATAATCTTCTGGTTTCAAAGCAGTCACTTATCCTTTTCGATGTACATTGGTTACAACAGAAGTAAATTTCTTTCCCCTCTACAAAATAATCTGTGTTTACAGATTAAGTTCTGTCAAATGTGATGCTTCCTACATTAGTAAGTCCTCTTGAGAAATCATGACTTATTTCAAGGAATATGATAGCCTAACAAACGACGTTCTATTGATCCTGCAGAGCTGGAAAGGCTGAAAATCGATTCGACAAAAACAGTACATGTTATTTTTACACTAATCACAAAATCGACGTAAATAACACCCAGCTCATTCAGAAAAGTTTTTCTAACTATATAGAAAGGCGTGTGACTGATGTATTTACATTTTACTAAACTCCACTGCATTCAGTAAAAAGGAAGGTCTTATGATTTATTTGACTTGGATTATCTATCCAAACAATTACAATTAAAGGAGTCACATTCATTCACCACATTTTCCATAACTACAGACAATTAACAAAAACATGCAAAAATGTTTCATCGTTAAGCACTCTGACCCATAATGACATGATTTCAACACGATCAGACTTAGGGTTTGATTGTACTAAATAGCTTAATTTTGATAGGCTTCATTGTATTATTTAATGAAATTCGGTTATTTATTATTCTCTAAAGAAGTGGCTTATATTAAGTTGGAAATAGTCCTAAATCTCAATTTCAACTGATGGGATCAATACAAATATACTACTTAATTCTGTAAACAGCTATTAATGATGATGATGATGATAATAATGATGATTAAATGTAGCTATAATGGTAAGTATATCACAATGTGTTGACATACATATACGTTAAATTTGAATATATATGCAGTAACACAAAAAATATTCAATACAACAAAAGGATTCTATTCAACTATTTCATGTTATAGACCCACTAAAACATAAATAATATATTGAAGCATTTTACTTAAAGGTGATTAAGAAGCATTTATTGTTAAGGTGACTACTTCTTTTGTTATTGTCATATACTCTGAGTGCCTACTTAAGGTAGGTGTTAATGTTATGTACTCACAGTGAGCATTCAATGGTAATTAATCAATCAGTTTAAATGAATGAAACATTTAGCAAAATTTAGTTTTGTAAATTCAATTAATGCATATTATGTTCCTGATTAAAATCCATATTGTTCATTAATGATTTGCATAGTATACATTAATTATTATTCCACTTCGTTAATTTAAATGTAACATTAAAAAAAAAAGAACAAAACTGTATGAAAATTATTTGTTTAACCATCACTATAGTGATTTGTTGCCTGATTATGAGATGTTTATTACTTTAAAGTTAAAAAATAATTATGAAAAAAAAATGCAGTGAAATTAAACATTTGTAGAATTAATGAGAAATATAAAATAAAGGGAGGTTAACTAGAAATGTCACTCAAATATTCTAAGTAGTAAATGTACTCACAATACAACAATCATTCTAATAATATGGGAAAGATATAGGAACATTTGCAAAACTAAAATATCCAATAAATTGATATCTATCTATTTATCGACCTATGTGGTTTACCGTGAGATACTTACTTTGTTACCTGGTGTTTTATATAAAATACACGTGTTGATGTAAATTTTATACTGTTACTTGTGTCTGAATGTGGTTAGCTTTATGTTTTCATTATGTAATGTATGTGTTACCATATTATTTTTAACGAATTTAATTAATTTAAGGTTGTATTAAAGCTGATGAGAGACCATAAAATAAAATGAATTTTATGTTTTTTCTGATACGTCTATTGTTCTTTCCCTATTAAAATATGTAAATTCATATATTCCACAACATTGTTTATATGTTCAAAAATATGTGCACATGTTTTAAATAAAACTACTTAAGAGGCTAACAGTTTAGTTATATACTGAAGAAATAAAGTGATTAATTTGTATTTCATACCACAAATTAATCTGAGTTAGACAATTAATGAAAACCAGCAAGCATTGAACAGCTAGTTAGTCCTGAAATGAGAAACTTCAGAAACGTGATTCCATGACTGGCACCAGATAATTGAGCCTGAATACCTTCAGATTTCGTGATAAATACTAAGTTATTAGATCATTGAGTCGGATTCCTTACAATTTTATTAAACCTTCATTTCATTAGACAATTCCTTGTATGCGTGAATGTGTTTAACCTAGAAACAATTGAATACTCAACATGTTTAGTATGTAAATAAATTTTAAGTTAGTGTATGATGTGAAGACATATCAAGACGGTACTGCCAACCAGCCAGACTAAAAGTAATTTCAACTAGGAAAACAAACAATGTTATAGGCATTTGATCACGATACCATAACAATATGCAATTAGTGTTATGTTGAATAAGCTTAATGAAATAATGAAATCATATAAATTAGGAAGCAGATGACGATGAATAGAGAAAATCAAATAGAGTGTATTGATCTTTTCGCTAAGTATGAACACGCTTAAGCTTTACGTATAAGATATTTCTAACTCACCAACCTGAAGTTCCTGGGGCAAAATCTAAAGTGTGTAATGTTGAGGAGTCCCATGCTAGGATGAAACATCTGTACAGTGCTAACTGGTATTCAATGGTACCCTATCAGTATCAATCTGTGACGCATTCCATCAATTAAAAATATCAATTTCCAAAAAATAAAAATTTCATGGCGAAATATATAAGATTTTGGGATAGGGTATTACTAGCGAAAAACGCGTGAAAGAAAAATAAGGAGAATGATAGGTAATAAATGAGACCATTCACAGGATAATCTTAAGTGAACCACGAATTTCATTTGTGTGCATAAATTGAGGTTTATATGACTAACCGCGAGTGCCTTTGCATAATTTAGAAGTCTAGCATTAATTAGCCCACTTATTACTCAGAAGGAAACACCAGGATTCACTGTGAGACGTGTATTCATGATATGTCTCCTTGTAACACTACTGGATAATCTGGAACCATTTAATACCAAATTCTTTGGAATATATTTTGAGAATTTTCTAGATAATGCGCTCTCCGTTCTTCCAACATACATACTAACGCATTTTCATTTAAAAGGATAATAATCTTGGGATAAGATAATCTTATATCATGGAAATATAAAGAAATGTAAAGTATAGGTGCACTAGTCAAAATTAGATCGTACTAAACATAAAATGACAATTGACTCATTAAATTTCTCATCGACTATGATAAAAGAAACGTTTGAAGTTTGCGCCGCCTAATCTGTTTCGTTATTGATACTGTTGTTTGAATGATCCACAGTTGAACTAATCTAACTTGATAATTAATAACGCCATAAATCATTGTAAACACTGATTCATCTTTACTGCATACTTTGTTCAAATTACTTAAGTTAAAATTGAGCTGTTAACTATCGTGATCACAACTTTCACTCAGTTATACTAGAAAGAAAAACAAATATATGGATCACTCATCATTGTAACCTGTGCCACATGAACAATGTAATTGATTCATATGAAAAAGGTAGCAAGCCTGAATAATTTATAATTTCATTGAAGTATGATTATCTAGAGGAGGGTTGAAAGCAATTCTAAATGATCTATTTAACAGAAGAGTAAACAAATTTGCTAAAAATTAGACTAAGTAATAGAAATAATAGGATAGAGGAATACATAAACTTACCTTACGTTTCTTCTCTAGAGGAATTAAGCAATCTAGTGAATAATCTTCACTATACACTAAAAGCGTATGCTCACCTGAGACACATGGAAGTGACAATCGTTTTGAAAGCACTCTCAGTGAGCACCTGGTAAAGTTTATAAATAAACACAAGAACATAAAGTTAAACCAAAAGTAGGTTAAAAAGGTAATACAAAACTACTGTTTATGCAGATACCATTCAAAGATGTGGCACCAGGGGAATCTCATTACTGTGATCATATGGAACGATTCATGGAACTTAAAAAACTTAACGACAAGATTATGAAATTTAGTGTTTTATATCCTTTTTGATGTTGGTACCGAAATCGGAAGATGCACCAACTAGGATTGTCAAGTTTTCATATCTATCATTTGTAAAGTTCTTGTAGAATCATTTACATTTGGAGGTACTCTAAAAGTTTACTTTTCTGTGCTTCAGAGTACCTTATCATTGCCATAATAATAATAGTAACGATTATTATTATTTTTAACGGTATGAATGTATAGAACACATTACAAACATTTTATAACAATATGCTCCTTGGTTTTCAATGGTACCCTGCTAACATCAATCTGTGACATATTCAATCAACAGAAAATATCAATCTCTAGAAAAATAACTATCTCAACTGAAATTTGTCAATAGTTAAAGTTACTAAATAAACATGTAGCACGAACGTTTATTGAAAAAAATTTACACGGTTACATAATAAGTGACTTAAACATTTGAAATGGTCACCGAATTTTTTTTAACATACTGATAACTGTTACTCATCATATTCCGTACATAAATAACAAAATTCTGTTTACAAGATTTATCCGTAAACTAAATTAATTAATTCCTATTTGTGTTTTCTGAACTCTATTTAGCAGGATCCTACTCATCGTGGTTAATTCATTACGACACTCAAGTAACTAGACAGTTAAAATTGCAAACCATGAAAAAGAATCTTTGTACCTTAGGTAGTGAACAGAAAATGTATGATGAATACAATGATGTTAAGAAGTATTCATATTTTAATAATCAGTAACAAAACAATTAGCATTTATGATCCCATCGAGGATCAGACCTAGAACCATCTGGCTCTGCGGCAAACGCTCTACCATTAGGCCACATTCCACAATCTCCACAACACTAAATTGTAGCCAATAAAAGCTGACTAGTGATTAACTCTTTGATGTGTTCCTAGAGTTCTATTAAGGAGACTTGACCAGTGGAGTTCAACCTTGTCAGATATAAGGCAGTTACCCAACGATGGAAATGGGTGAGGTCGCACAAACGTATAACGAATTGACTGAATAAAAAATATCAACCGTTAAGACCCGACTCAATGATAGTTTGGTAATTTTCACAAAATGACCTGGATATAAGTTTGATCATGCTTCGTATTAAACAAAGTTGTTTAATTGATTGAATTCATCACAGATTGATGTTGGTAAGGTACCGTTGAAAACTAGGGAGCAACGGATAGCCGCCATATCCTAGTGTAGATCTCCTACGTGGCAGTGCGCACCCTAGATTCTGCTCCGAGAACTTCAGGTTGGTGAACACATAGTCCTCTACACCATTGGGCCGGTCCAGCACCCAGTGGTAGAATTCTCACTTAGTACGACAGTGGTTTTCAGTTCTACTCTACCAACACCAGTGTGTGACGAATTCAATCTATCTCCACAAATCAACTCAATCCAAACAAATTATTTTTTAAAAATCTTAGATAAATCATGGTAAACATCCCACTTTTAAAATAAGCCAGTTCCTACTCTAACAATTCACTAGTATTATCTTTATTTGTTATGTTTATCAATACAAATGTAAATTCAACAAAGATCCTTTCCTATGAGTAGAATATATTTGTTAATAATCTCAGCGAATGAAATTAATGAAAAATTCCAACGTTTCGCTCGGCTATCTGGTCCGAGCTTCTTCAGGGAAATAACCAAAATCAAAAATTATCGAATATAAGGTCCTATAGGACCTATAATCATCATTACATTGATTTCTTCCAACTATGATTTGATAATAAGCCTATCTTCAGATTGTTTATCCCTCTCCGTGCATGTAACTCAGAACAGTACAGGTACACACATGAATGTAACATGAACGGCACACAAAAATGCACACCTTCCTTCATCCCCACAATTTCAATATTAGTTCACTTATAATGACTCATATGACAATTTCATACCCTGTATGCAATTGGAAATCCGTAATCAATTTGACCTCTTATTTACATTTATATTCGATAATTTTTGATTTTGGTTATTTCCCTGAAGAAGCTCGGACCAGATAGCCGAGCGAAACGTTGGAATTTTTCATTAATTTCATCCGCTGAGATTATTAACAAATATATTCTATTCATATGTCTTACATACACTCGGCGCCCAAGTTTTGTAAATATTTTCGTTCATTTTTGGACGAAGATACCTATAAAAAAAGATCCTTTCCCTTCACAAGTTTTACTTAGTGACAATTGATGCGAAATATATTTATCAAAGAGTTCTTATCGGTTAACTTGTTCTACTTAACTACAGTTGAGCATTTTCATATTCTACTCAGTTAGCATAACTCATGATTCATATAAATTCTGACAATAGATAAAGACTGTTCATTGAAATTTTAAGGCTAAAATCAAAATCTAACAAATGTCTTGTTATTAAAATCATAAAATAGCAATTCATTCAATATTTGAAGCATAAATTAACATAATTAAAACAGAAAGAAAAAAAAAGTAATTTCTGTGGCATGTGGTAGGTATCATTCACATTGTAGTTAGTTATAAAATCCACGAAGAATGTAGACGTTGTCCAAGTACACTATTTTGTTTGTTAATTTTTTGCAGAATTGTTAATTACATTTGAACATAGTAAATTTTTGTGTAGGTTTTCATAAACTTTTGACAATCTAAATAAAAACGTGTAAGTAATTATGTTTTGTATTAGAGTTTAATAGGGGCCTCAAGTTAATATTTAATAGCCTATTACTATCATAATAAACTGTCAGCTAACATTATAGTTAGAATTTTCAATATAAATATGAAGACAGTCCTGTTATATGGAGCTGAAACTTGCATGGAGAACTGCGAAAAGCACTATCCAGAAGATACAAGTATTTATAAACAACTGTCTGTGTAGGATACTTCGGATCTGTTGGCCTGATACCATCAACAACAACCTCCTATGCTAGAGAACAAATCAATCAGTATCCAGCCGAGGAAGAAATTAGGTAGAGACGCTGAAGGGAGGGGTGGATAAGACATACTGAGGAAACCACCAAATCGTGTCACAAGACAAGCAATAACATGGGATCCTGAAGGCCAGAGGTAAAGAGGAAAATCCAAGAACACATTGCGTCAGGAATCGGAGACAGATATGAAGGGAATGAAGAGCTCTTGGAAGGGCTGGAAAGAAAAGCTGAGGACAAGAGTTGGTTGGAGAATACTGATCGGCGGCCTATGCTCCGTATGGGGTAACAGGCATTGATTATTTGATATTATTATCATAATTATACAAGGTGAATGAATACATTTCATGCACTAACAAGACTTGTGTAATTAAATAAAATTTATTTTTATGAGTATTTAGAATGGCAATAATAACAAATTTCTATATGCAAAATATATATATATATCCAAACATTTGTTTAAGTTCATTAATCATTAAATAATAGCTAATATCAATTAAATTTGAGTGGATTTGTCACAGATCTATGTCAGTAGCGTATCACTGAAAACCATGGAGCACTGAACAAGTGACTCGTCTTAGTATGTGACTTTTCCTTAGCAGTGCGAGGCCTGGTTCCCATCGGTGATCGAGTCAAAAGCCTTCAGGTTGGCGAACAATTAGCCTACTGCACTGATAGGCTAACCAGCGTCCTAATCTGTGATATATTGCGACGAGCATCCGTTATCATGGTCGAGGTCAATTCTTGTCGAGATTCCAGGTGATAGTAGATGATCATCGCTCTACACCGCAAAATGAAAGATTATTAGCCTACCAGTGCAGGTTTGCTGTCCCTTAATCTGAAGGCCGTGGGTTTGATCATCCCCTCGTGTTGGAATTGACAGTGCTCACGGCTGAAGAGTTCTATACTCGGACGAAACAGTAGCCCAGTGCTTCCTGGTTTTTAATGGTACCCTACTAACACCAATATGTGACGATCCAATCAACTCAGCTTAATACCAAACTTTACAAGAACCCCTTCACTTTAACACCGAATTCATCCAGTTTTTATTGCTAATTGAGTTTTATCAATCAAATTGAAATTTCCCTAACGAAATAATCTTTGCTAAAGTAATCCAACTAGAATGAAATTACGGGAGAGTGTTTTCTGATAATTATCCTAAACCAATAAATGACGCAACACTTACTTAGTTACATAAAACAATTGTGTAGTTATATCAAATAACCTAATGTGTAATTCTCTAGCGATTAAATAATCATAAAGATTAGACTAAAAGCACTTTGTACATCTGAAGAATTCGAAACATGCTTATACCATTTTTCATCCTAAATATGAATGTCACTAAACATTATTTTTTGTTGTAACATAATATTAGTCCAGACAGCTTATTGATGATTATGGATACTATGTGAATAAGTCAACAGTTTGAGATGAATGATACTTAGAAATATGCTAGTCAAGTCTGAAGGACAATAATAGATGTCTGTAGATAAATTCAATTGTAGTTTCTAACTATACTCATTAGTGTCATTTATTAATAGTTCAATACAAAAAAAGAAAAGCGATTCTACTGTTTATTTCTTGTTCGACATTGAAGTTCTATTGTTTTTGCTGTTACTACATAATAAACAACCGTAGGCAACACAAATGAATGAAATAATTGCTCCCAGTTATTTTTGTCTATTGTTTCTATTGTTTAATAGGTTTGTTTATAACCTATTTAATCAGACGTATAGTAAAACATACCGAATATCATGTATAGGCATTGATAATATGAAAAGGAATTAAGGCGAAAATAAATGAAAACCTGTGAAAATAATATAATCTGTTTTTTTTTTTTTAAAAATATAAAAAAAGGAAAAATAGTGAATTTACGACTGAATTCTGATTTCATGTATTTTATGATAAAAAATAAAAGTCTTTAAATCAGGCAATAATAAAATATGTTATGACTAGTTATCAAATGAACTAATATCGAATTATTCGAGTGGTAAATTATGTAATCAACGTTAGTCGCCATGCCTTAATTTCAAGCATAAACCTATTTGAAAAGAACTGACAAATGGAGTAAATCAAATTATAAATAGATTATATACATAGATGGCGTAAAGTATTTTAGCGATGCCAATTACCAATTCTTTTTTAAATCTCATTGTTTATATATAAAGCATTCTCATTAAGGAATTAACGACATAAACTGACTTCTTGCAAAACAAGAACAATAAACATTGTGAAATGATGTGAATTCATTTCATTTCACGTGCTCTAATTCCTCCAAATATGCACAAAAACCACATAAATGAGTAAAATATCTTCCGAATGTAACGTCGAATGTAACTTGGAGGTTACTTGATTTTAGTAATGAATAATAATCAAAATTGCAAATTCATATTATTAGGTAGATAAGTGGGTGTGTGTGAGGGGGGGGGAGTGTTATAACTGAATCAAGTAAACAACATGACAAAAACGGATATTAATAACCAAAATTATCAATCAGGGTAATGGTGATGACAATAACAGTTTAAGATTGTGTACGTTTGAAATTAATCTGATGATTACGAATAAAAATTGACTGCGAAATTCAGATTTATTTGAATAAACTCCTCTGATTTATTGGAAGGAATAAAATTGATGCGTAAGTCGAGAAAATGTTACATCATACATCCAGTGAACTGAGGTGATTTGTGTGGATTGGTATTAGGTTTTAGTTGATTGAATTCGTCACAGATTGATGCTGGTAGGGTATCATGGAAAATCGGGGAGCACTGAACAAGTGCCTCATCTTAGTATAGGACTCCTCTGTGGCAGTACCCATCCTACATTCTACCCCAGGGACTTTAGGTTATCGAACACCTTACTTTCTGTCCACTGGGTTGACCGGTACCCAATATTAGAATTTCCACCCTCATTAATTCGTGAAATAGCGCGATGATCTTCAATTATCATTGGTAATAACTGTCTCACGGCGGACATATATGCAACGAATGACTTAAAACTTGTTTATGTATATGTTTTCATTTCAATTAAGAAGTTTAAAAATTAGACTTATTAAAACAGAACTAAGGCGATTTGTGGAGATTTGTATTAAATTTTCTAGCTCATTGAATTCGCCAAGTGTCGACTGATTTTCAATAGTACCCTACCAACATCAATGTGTGATGAATTCAGTCAACTAAATAACTTTATAAAATAGCTTAATCATTTTTTGATGTATCTAATGAAGTTATCTGACGTTACGAATCATTAAAAATTGATCATTATTCATTGTTTTATTTCTCCCCATGTTTGCAATAAATAATCTTTAAACTTACAATAGGATTTTAGTTAATTATATTACAGAGTGAAGTTGGCAGGGTATCAGTGAAAATTCAGGAGCAGTGGACAGCTGTTTCGTTGTAGTGTGGAACTCCACAGCATTGAGAACCCCAAATTCCGCACCAACATTTCCATCCATTCTGATCACGTCACAGTGAAATGATAAAACGGTATTGCTTTTGTTTAAATGTCAATCAAGAAATTTACATAAAATTAATGTGTATATGTATATATATTTGGTTATTGATAATTTGAAAACCAATAAGTTTTGTCTATCTTAATTACTTTATTCAATACTAAGTAATGAAATTAAGTAGTCACTGATTATTAATGGTCATTTTCTTCAGTCTTTAGAAACATTATTTCGCCTAGAGTTCGTTGAAACTAACAAACTTATATACGAAAGAATAATGGAAATTATGATTTAAAAAAAGATAAAGAGGGAATGCATTTACGTTACTGTGACCAGTCCTGAGCCGCGTTATCCAGTGTCTCCAGCCACTGATCACGATTATCAAGTAGAATCCAACCAGTTAATCTGCATCTAACAACATGGCTTAAGGTAACAGTTAGATATTTGGTGCGCCAACACCGTGTTTTGGTTTGCCTCTCCCTGACCTTTTCCACCGAAATCATGCAGCAGCCAGTGCTCAGCGACGGGGCTAGAGGTGGTCAGGTCTGCGCAACACATGTCCTAACAGTCTCAGTCAGTTAAAGTTTATAGCCTCCTTTACTAGTTTGCAATGATTTTCCCGACATCAATATTACTTATTCGGTTATTCTATAATATAAACGGGACATTACGAAGATTTTTATGATTAAAAAGCTGGAGCTTACATATACCATCTATTTTCGTGGCTCATATTTAAAATTCATTGATTGAAAATGAGCGGACTACCGAGCAATATACACGGCATTTTGTCGGTAGATGAATATCTCGCTTTCGTTACAAGTGGTTACAATTGATAAAACTCGAGCGAGCTGTCTAAATTTCCACAGAGATTTCATCAGACACCTATCCATCAGGGCTAATGTAACTTCCGGGATAAATGAGGCAGTTAATGTGCTATACTACTCCATTTTCTAAGACAAATCTAGATGGTGATGTAAAATAATCCTGATGTGACATTTTGCATTTAGAGGCAGGGAAACGCATTCAGAAAGTTTTTTAATGTTACTCAAGGATTTAAGAAGATTATGGACAATGTCGTTGTCTTAAGTGAATAGGATTACATTCTCTACATATTCTTAGTCGATAAGTGTGCTTTCTGAAAGGGAGGCGATTTCCGAGAGGTTAACTGGAGGAAGTTTGACTTCTAGAAAGATGCCTATGGTGGAATCATATCACATAAAGTTAAATATCAAAAACCATGATAAATTTGTACTTCATTGTCATGTAAGATGTTGTAAAACATTAATTAGAACTGGGTTATCTTTAGAAAATCTAATTTTGTAAATTTGATGTGTTGGCTTATGAATATTCTAGTAACAAACCCAGTGGCGTTATGTAACATCAGTTAGGTGAAGCCTGTCTAAGTGTATGGATATTGTACGAGTAAACACCCTTAAATGATGGTGAGATCTAGTGTATATATAAGAAATATTGGTCAGACACTTACGACAACATGTAAAGTAGGCTAATAAAAGTGCTTGGAAGTATTTTAAGAGTCACCTAAACGAATGCAGTTAAATAATCTGAATGAGTTCTTATTTAGTTATCTCTTCACATTTTGAAATAGAACTTCTATATTATCTTGAATAGTTTATTAATCTGATATGCCAGCACCGACAGAAGATTGATTATCTTCGGCAACTGTTTTCTTGTAAACTATTTCAGCATTTTTTTGTTTATATTAAAGGTGAAAATTTTATTTTTATTATTATTCAATTGCCCCCTGACTTATCCCTCCATTTGACACATTAACTGTTGGTAAATCACTTCTCATTATGGACTACTATGAATTGATTGTGCGTATGTTAATTCAGTTCAAATTCATTATTTTCCCTATTTTATATTAATATTAGTTTCCTAATTGGTTGACTGTGTGGTCAGATTTTACGTATATATGGAGGGATGTGTGAAATATGATGTGATTCTGTCTGGTTAGTCTATCTTCTTGAGTTCTTCTACCTTCGGCTTAGGACTGAATGGACTTAGGGCAGACGCACAGTGATCAACTAGGCACCCCATTGGTGTCCGATAAATTCAACAACTTTTTTTTGCATCATAACATAATCATTCTTAGCAATATAAGCTTATCATTACTATTTCACAATTCTCCATTAGCTGAAGTTAGTTCAGAATCATTTATAAAGCATAGTTTAATTCTACTAAATGTTTTCATCATTTGCAACATTGTGAGAAATCAACATGATTAATACTAAGTTTTGTAATTGTTGTTGAGATTTTAATGTACAAAGACATGCTAATAATAATGATTTTTGTATAGAAATATGTTGATGATTTTCATGGTTATCTGTAGAATTTTCTTTCCGGTTGATATTTACATCACTAAAATTGTGTATTCTGCTTAATTGGAGTGAAGTCTGTAATTGCCTACATATCAATAATAAATGTCATGTTGTATTATCCAAGTTAATAATGTAAGTTTATAGGTATAATCTACACATGAAGTTATGCAGAAAATAGAATACAAGCATGACCGTACTATACAAAATTGTATCCATATCTTTCATAAATACCATAGCTTACCACCACTTGTACCGGGTAAAGTCACCGATTATAAAACGTTGATTGTTCTAATTTTAATGTTGGTTTGGTAACAATTAAAAATACTGATACTTTTTTAATACATTTTCAGTCAGGTTATTCTTTCCTATAGTCAAGTATATTGCAAATGTATTAAGCGTAGTTTAACAGAATTTGGAAATAGTGAGCTAAGAAAGATTAGTAAACCAAGATTGCAAAATGAATAAATTCAGTCATCTATTGAGAAACGATATTTGAAAGAATATTCATTGAGATGATAGTAGAAGGGGAAGAATCAAGACAAATCTGCAAAAAATAACAGGAGAAGTAGTCATAACAACCAATCAATTTACAAATCACCGGAATCAGATTCAAGTTACTTGTGGAGAAAATCTCACAGCTCATTTCAAAAATTTGAGCTGATGAAATTGTTCAGTATGACAACGAAAGCTCACATAATGCAATATAACCAAAGAGTATTTCTCTCAAAGCATATTCATTATTTTCGCTTTATATATGACAATTTTCAAGGGTCCTTAACAAGTAGTAGCATTACTGTCTTTCTTCATATAGTATTTTATTTCAATTAAGAATTGTACGAAGAGTAGATATTCAAATGTCTAAAGTCCAAACCTACTATTTCAAAATATCAGTGATATATGAATTAATAGACTTACATAACCACCTTCTTGATAATTGACAGCTGATGATGACAAATGATTGACAAGGATTTTCAGTAAACGTTGATTGTACACTGAATATTGGATAACTAAATATCTCTACCCAATTTATGTAAATACAGAAAATCTTCCAACGGACAATACAAGCACTTATGTTATTCTGTACTAATGAGGTATAAGAAAGACTTGACTGAAATATTGATTTCACATACAAAAAGTAATTGTTGTGATTACAATGTCGTTGAAAAATTGAATAGTAACCGTAACCTATTTAGTGACAACAGATACCTAATAAAAATTATTAATAAACAAAAATTAGACTGATTTCAACAAGTATTCATAAGAAATGATTATTCTTTAATTACATTTCAAGAATCACATTTTGAGATGGTGTTTGACTCACTAACTGAAACATTATATGAACCGTTAGATTCAACTGCAATAACAGTCATTCAGTAGTATTGATTACAAACAAAGACAGACTATTAGAATCCCGCTGGTCTGTATGTGTTTATGTGTTCAATTGCTCTGGTAGGGTTAGTTACTTAAAGCTTAAATTTAGCTAGTCCCTCATTACGTCTCAAAACATCTCCCTGCTTGACTGACGAAGCAGTAATCGAAAGCTGGATTTTCGAGAATTAGATTGGCATGGAGAACCTATCAATAAAGTTTTTAAGGTGATTAATCATTTTCCGTATAATATGCCATAAAGTTTACGAAGTTATACTTCACATGCGATCAAGTCTATTGGTAGTCACATCTACAAAGAGAATGTACGCACACAAAAGAAAGCTATGTAACTACTTCATACTTTTACCATCTACATTATTTCCGTTCTTCCTGTTATTTTTAATAATATAAACTACAAATTATGCATATTGTATTTTCAAATAGTAAGATAATCTCAGTATCACTTGACCGGCATTCAATGGTAGAATTCCCGATTACATCAACTTGTAATATAAAACGTGATGCTCATCCATTGTCATTTGTGATAGCTGTCTCACTCCTGACAAATCTGAACTCCACTAGTCACGACTTTTTACTGGAATTACAGAAACATCCTGAAGTAAGTCACTAATGATTTGATAATTGTAAGTTAATTAAGATGGTTTGTAGAGATTAATCATTTTAGTTAATTGAATGGTATTGGATGATCATCGTGGTATATATCACGAATTGATGGAAGTGGGAATTCCACAATTAGAAGCTGACCCAGTCATACAGAGAACTAGGTGTTCGCCAACCTGAAACCCCTGGGCCAGAATCTAGGATGAGCACTACTTAAGAGTTCCGTACAATAAAATTGTATTTGTTTTTACATCACCCAGATAATTAATTACAATCGTTTAGCTGACTATAGTCATTTTTAAAATATGAAAACGTAAGTCTTCAATGATACTTTAAATTTAAAAGTTCACATCTTAGAGAATTTATTTCGATTCTAGATATAGAGAAGAAGAAACATTCAACAAAGTTGTTCATGATTTAGAAGTTGTGTTAGTCAGAAAAAACAATGAGATAATGATAATTAAAACTATTTATTATTGAGTTGATGAAAAGGAAAATGTTATTTAGGTGTTCTTTATTATTTACTTAAATCAACATTTATAGCAATCATAAAGTTTGTTGTCTGCATTTGTCGTGATTTGATTTAGGTTGAATGCGATCGAAGACAGAGGAGCACTGGAAAGCTGTTTGTGCTGGTTTGGAACTCATAAGAAGTGTGTACCAACAATTATTAGGTCTCGTGGTGAATATTCAGCTGTCGGCATCTCCTCGACCGAATACCGTTCAATGTTATGATCTCTCACTCAGCTACACACTTTAAACAATTTATCATAAAGCTAATCGATCAGTGAATTCCATCACTGATAACTGTACTACTCATAAACTGTCTGAACACCATCTTATCATAACATCGAGAACATGTTAAAGTTAGTTAGAAGTGAGATTAGTCAAGTTCGGTTTCGTGAAGATCGATATTTACTTTCGATTGTTATGGATACAAATTAGTTTAGGTGCAAATTCTAAAACTCGAATGGTAGATGGTGCAAGTGGTGTTGATGGTGAAGAAGTTGCCATGATATCTGAAGCTGATGGGTTGAATTCGGTGAAGAGATGGAGGGTTCGCACTACAGAGCAGTTTCACCCTATTAGGAACAAGTTTTCGAACGCTACCTGTTTTTCACTAGTATCCAACTGTGATTGACTTTTAATGAATGCGAGCAACAAATTAAGTAGCATTCATTACACAAACTAGCTAAACTCATCTATTAATTATTTTGTAAACTATATGAACCTGCTTAGAGCCGTAATAGGGAAATTAATTAAAACGAAATACTTCTTTGATTTACTATCTTTTTTATTCAATAAAATAACATTGTATCATATAAAATATTTAATAAGGACCCATGGAGTACATGAAGGCGGTGACATTGTATAGTATATAACGTTAAGTGTATCCGAATCAGCTAATCTTCACACACACTAATACATATGCTTTCAACTAACTGGTAATCATTTGATAACTTAAAATTATTGAAATATTGATAACTTCTTTGTTTTAATGAATACTATTTAATGCCATTATAGTAAATTACTGAAGACTAATGCCTTGTAAATACTGCTGTAAAGGAACATGCAAAGCAAAATTAGAGAGAAGATAATTATCGTATGATCAAGTACTATATAATTTATTATTCTGTTGACTATCAGTAAAAAAATACTTATTTAGTCTAATTATCATTAAATGATTTAATACTTTTATCTCAATTATCTTCATTAGATTTACTTAATACAAATGGAAAATCACTTCTTATCTGGTTAATGTCGGCTGGGTACTCCTGAAAATCAGAGTAGATAGGGCAGCTATCTAATCTTAGTATGGAACTTCTTAGTAGTGATCACCGTCGAAACCTCCAGAGCCAAAGACAGGTTTCGCTGTAAACCCTTATCCATCTAAATAATTAAACCAACGCCCAATCGTAGAATTTCCACTTCTATCATTTTGTGACACAGAGAGATTATCATTCAATGCTATTGGTAATAACTGTCTCTCTCTCTCGACATGTTATAACGTCATCAGTCACGACTATCCCTGAGGAATCGAGGGCTTGTTCTACCAAGGAGGAGTCCCATTCTAGGACGAAGCCTGGTTCTTCCTGGTACTCATCCGATATCAGTTCGGTAACAAATACAATCGGTTAAGCCTAATACCTATCTTCACAAAATTTTCTCAGTCCATTTTCTTATCGCTATAAAATTGGTAAACATAGCCATTTATGTCCAGCATTTTATGAATTATAGTGCAGCTGTAAAGCCTTATATGTATACATCACAATGAAGAGAAGCAATTGATATTATGCGTTTTATCCTTAACAATACTCATAAAAATAAAAGTTGCAATGAGATAATCTCTAGTGGAATGAAGTAAAAATTTGTTTCATTTTACGTAAGTTTACAATCTAATGGAAATTATTCCGGGAAGATCATTTTAGAGAAAAGAATTTCAATGAAAGTACAACTTTCAATAGAACTGAATGTAAAAATATATCTGTTTCCAGCTTAATATCTTATTCAGATTAAATTGAACGAAATCCTAACATTCGAACTCAGTAATCTGAATATTGAATTATGTACAAGTGATTTTGTCTTTATTCATAGGACTAGTCAAAATTGTAATAGACAAGTATCGTAAAAGGTCAACTTGTATTTCAGTTATTTTCATGCAATTCACACCTTTGATAATTCAAGCACTACTTTGACTAAATCTAATTAAAAGAACTGGCTCAAAATTATGTTAGTTGAAAAGATCTTCAGAATTAAAGAAAAATTTTTTTGTATCATTTTCCAATTGTCGTTTTTCGTGAATAACTTGTTTAGCATGATTTTATGGTGGATTTTCAACAAAACAGAATAGCGCATCACAGACTTTACAATATGGACAATGATGTTTTGATACTAGAGAACAATTTGGAATTTAGTCATAATAATGTCAATCCTTTCACGGATGATCTAGCTCTTCTAGCCCATACACACCAACAAATGCAAGTGAAGAGGATAAACGTAGCAGTAACCTCAGCATCAATAGACCTGAACATACATAGCAGAAAGAGCAAGATCCTCAAATACACTACAGGGAGCACCAACCCAATTGAACTTGATGGAGAAACTCTGGAGGAAGTGGATACCTTCACGTACTTGGAAAGCATCACCAATGATCACAGAGGATCCAATGCAGATGTAAGAGTAAGGATTGGTAAAGCAACGGCAGCATTCCGTTAGTTGAAGAACATATGAGACTCCAAACAACTGTCAACCAAGTACAAAGTCAGACTCTTTAATTCGAACGTCAAGACAGTTATGTAGTATGGATCTGAAACGTGGAGAACTACTTCACACATGCTCAGGAGGGTGCAGGTATTTACAAACAACTGTCTACGCAAGATACTTAGTGAATATCTGTTAGCCGGAAACCATCAACAACAACCTACTATGGAAGAGAACAAACCAACTTCCAGCCGAAGAGGAAATCAAGAAACGACATTGGAAATGGATAGGATATACATTGCGGAAATCATAAGACTGCATCACGTGTCAAGTATTAACTTGGAATCCTGTTTGGAAACAGAAAAGAGGAAGGCCAAAGAACACACTGGGTCAAGGATCGGAAGCAGATATTAAATGGATGAACAGCAACTGGAAACAGCTGGAAAGGATTGCTGAGGACATAGTTGAATGGAGAGTATTGGTGATCGACCTATGCTCCTCTGGGAGGGGTAACGGGCATAAGTAAGTAAGTAATGTCAATCACCTTTTTTTATAAACAATGTAGAACCTGGTATATATGTTAATCTGCCCAATTTAAAGTATTCATTAATATACCTTACCTAGCTCATATGCACGTGTAACTTACTTACAAGAGTCATTTATGAACCAGATGATTTATCAACAAGGTTGTAATATTAAGTATGTATTAAGCATCTATTGATATACCGGAAACCTTATTTTAGCGCAAGATACCAGCTTTTCAGAAAACTTTAAATCTACATTAGACAATTTAATAGTCTTACTAATATGTTTGCAAACTCGATCTACGACAATAAACTGAATAATGCCTTTCGCAAAGCAATAATTGAGAATTTCTTTAAACATAATTAACAAAATATGAAGTCGAATCCAGATGGTTTGTGGTGATTGGTATTAAATTTAGTTGTTTGTTTTCGTCACAGATTAATGGTGGAAGGGTACCATTGGAAACCAGGGAGCACTGGACAGCTATTTCGTCTAATTTTCGCAAACTATCTCAATTCAATTACAATAATCAATTCACTAGTGAATAACTTCAGGATGTTTTTAAAATTCTAGTGAGAAATCGTGACTGTTGGAGTTCAGATTTGTTCAATTCATAAATACTAAATCAATGTTCTGTGTGTCACTGGATTTTGGTAAGCCTGTTATTTGGTCGTTTATTGAGACACCAGGGGTAATTCCTAAGTAGATGATCACTTTGATGAAGATGTAGTTACAACACAGTACGGTTAGTAGTAATGCGAAAAAATATGAATATGCGTATCTAACGAGAAAATTAGTTGCAATTGAGTGTTGTAGAGATTACTGAATTATTTAATTTGATATCACGAAATTGATCTTAGCTAGACAGCCATTGAAAAATAAGAGGCATTGAACAGTTTTTTGTCCTAGTATGGAACTACTGAACAGTGCGTATTTACGAAACCATTAAAGAAACTAGCTCAACACCTTCAGGCTTTGGGGTGAATGCCTAACTGTTGAACTACTAAGCAGGCCAGCACACAACGGTTGATATTTCTAACTCATTCGTTTCATGATAGATTTGCGCGACTTTATCCAATGCTATCGGTAGGTAACTGTTTCACACTCAACATGGTTGACCTCCATTGGTTACTCAGATCAGTTTCAGTAATCTCCGCAACACCCGATTACAATCAATGTCAGCCCACTAGTGACTTACTTCTTGAGGTAGTATTTAGAGCTACAGTGAGATGTGATAAATTTGTGATATAAAGTTTAAAAAAACTAGCAATAAACAGTGTAAATCCGGTCAACAAATGGTTTCAAACGATTCCAGTAAACATCTCTCTCACGTGTTCCAGCCTAACCAAACTTATAATAAGTTTCAACAATCTATGAATTAACTTGTAAGATCATGCTAGATATGAGAATAAGTAAATATAAGTGATAAGAAATTATGGGTTAAAGAGTCTATACATGTTTGTTTTAAGTTGAACAGTCGAACCGTGTAACTAGATTAAATAATTTTTAAGAAAATAAACAAATGTATAGGATTATGCTGTTGTGTTACCTGAACTAATTGATGACTGCATAAATCTAAATATATTAAATGAATGAATAAAGAGGTGTGATTCTTTTAAGTTTATAGTTTTTGACAACAAAAGGATATTGAATTAGTAGATGATATATACATTCATTTATTAGTTGATGTGGCACGACACACACTACTTCGTCTCGTTTTTTTATTCTTTATGGGCTGGCCAAGGTGTATGTAGAGTTTCAGATATTAATCTACCTTGATACTAAATAAAGCTTTTTTGTATGAGTGTTTTTCCGTCAAAGTCAACAATGTGTTCCGTTTTTTAATACTGTGTTACCGCCGACTTATTTTTAAGTTTTCTCAGGTCTCTTGAGAATTTAGCAATAAGTCGTAAGCAAAGTTTGCGTTCCTTCAAGTTTAAAATCAATTATCTTGATGTTTGTACTACATATACAACAATGTATTCATAAAATTTAGTCTCAACAACACAATCCTGCCGTTTTTTTCGACAATCGATCTTTGATATTTACTGACACACACGCTGAGTGTATTGTCCGTTTAGAAAGAGACTAATACCCTGTTTATTTAGAATTCTATAAATCTCTTACACACTTCTTCATTAGTATCGTATACCTACTGCGTCAACCGATCCTTTCAGCTGAATTCTCGTTTTCTTATTACCCTCCTTTCTAAAGATACTTTTAACAAAACTGTTGGAGTAGTCATTCATTCCTAATGTGAACACTACCAAATTCATCTAAGTCATATTTTTTCTTTCATATTTATTGCAAGGTGATGGACTCTATTTATCATGTTCCTAGAAAGTGTCATTAATGTTAATAAAACATGTGATGATTCATAGTCTATATGTTTCCCAGAATATTTTGGCATTTGAAAAATGTAAATGTCCAGATGACTTTTCTATTTTGCTTCAATTAATCAGTTAAAAAGAAAAGAAAAACCAATTTACTTTAACATTTAGGTTCTCCTTAGTATTGTCTGAGATACTGTTGGCATTTTAAAAACCTTCATCTAGTATGCCACGTTTTGAAATAACAAAATTGTCATCTACGTACTGTAATCAGAAATTAGATAGAGAGATACACTTTAAAAACATACTCGTTTCCGTTGAATGTATAAATGAATTCTTAGTAATTGAGAACTATGCAGATTATATTGATAATGTTTACTTTTAGGAATCTTCTAGAAACATGTATATAGTTGAAGTGAACATTATTCTTAAGATTCTATGATTTCCAGAGTACTTACATAGTAACATTTTCTACAAATATCTTCCATATGGTTAAATGTTACGAATTTATAAAGTAAAATCTGGACGGAAATTCTGTATGACACTCTTTTTTCTTCTCAAGGTGTAAAAACTATGCGAAATATTCTCAGTGTTTTGATTAACGGAAAATCACTTGAATTTGTCTGTACGGAAAGATACTGCAGTTGACCATACTTTGTTCTATTGGCTTTAGAATTTTAATACTTTGTTACGTAATATTTTTTAGTGTTAATCTTACATTCTTCTTATCTGTGGGTTACTTAGTTAATCACTCTTTTTACGTATATTTATTATTATATAACTTATGTAGTCATCTTCCGATTTTTATTGAATTTTCTAGAATTTCCAATATAAATTAACAGTTATATAAATGACGTTTTAATTTGTATTCTGTTTGATTTCCAACTACCTGATACATGCATTGTACATGCTGATTACATAATAATGTGTTTACTATATACTCAAAGTTATACTTTATCAAACTTCATTATACTTTTGTATTGAATATATTATTCAAGAATTTGTGTAGATAATACCAAAAGATAGTTAAATTACTGGAAAGAGACTTAAATGTGTGACTTCTCTTGCATACTAAACGAATTCATTGTAATCATTGGCTAACAGTAGTATGTTCTTACTTAATCAAACCAGTGAACACAGTTATTAAATAAAAATAAAAAATGTTCTAGTCAAGAAAATTTTCTTTTAGACAAAGTTATTCACGAGAGCTTTACATTTGTATCTATAATGAATTTGACGAACAACTGTCTACAATGAAATACAGAGGCATAACATCATTCGCCAAAGTAATCAAAAAAAGAGTTACATTCTCAAGTATCCAATTTAGTTGACGAAAGCTCGTAATTCTTTTAGGTATTCATCTAGTAGCGTGGAGTATTTTCCTGATTAAATAACTAAACTATCAAAATTAATTGAACTTCTCAAGCATTTAATGTAACAAGTCAAATTGACGATCTTTAGAATGTATTCAAAGAAATGTAGTGGATAATTAACAACGTGCCGGATATTAAAAAAGATGAAGAATAATTGATGATAGTAACTTGTAGAACCATTAGAAAAATTTGAAAGAAATATAACCAGAAATGGAAGAGGAGAGTATTAAGACCATAGTAAAATCAAACAATTGACATACTTCTTTTATACATCAATAATCAAACCGAAATCATTTACTACAATTATTATATTGACATAAAATAAAACTGATACCTATCAAATCATCTAATTTCATAATAGATAATAACAGTTTTAGCTATAAAGATGACATTTACATTGATTTAAAAACAAATTTCTTAGAGTAATTAGAATGAGTTTGTATCATCCCATAAATTAGTCATGTACTGAAACTGGTCAGTCTCTGTTACTATATGTACATTCTGAGCGGATCGCCTTGATATAGCTATTAATCACAATTAGTATTAAAGTTGGAATGTGACTGGTAAGCGAAATGCAGAATGCACGTTTCGTCTTATTTCGGACTCATCGGCTAGATGTTCTTGCATCCCATTGGTGATGTTCACAATGGGATTCGAGCTCAGTCCGTTTTGTGTCAAACGCCACAAACATACCCTAATTAAATATATAATCGTTGAACGATTGTGGCTGACTGGATTCAGTAACCCGGTGGTGAACACGGTAGCGTTTGACACGGAGTGGACTGAGTTTGAATCTCACTGTAAACATCAAGTCAGAATTTTCAATACAAATGTGAAGACAGTTCTGTTGTATGGAGGTAAAAATTGGAGAACTAAGAAAAGCATCGTCCAATAGATACAAGTATTTATAAGCAACTATTTGCGTAGGATAATTTGGATCCGTTGGCCGGATACCATCAACAGCAACCATTTATGGCAAAGAATAAATCAACTTCCAGTCAAAGAAAAAATTAGTAAAAGACGCTGGAGGTAGATAGGACACGCATTGATGAAATCATCAAACTGTGTCACAAGACAAGCACTAACATGGGATCCTGAAGGCCAAGGAAAGTAGGAAGACCCAAGAAAAAATTGCACCGGAAATCGGAAACAGACATGAAGAGAATGAAGAGCTCTTGAGAAGAGCTGGAAAGGAAAGCTCAGGACAGAGTTGGTTGGAGAATACTGGTCGGCGGCCTATGCTTCGTATGGGGTAACAGGCATCAATTAATTGATTAATTTTGTCCTACCAGTTACAAACGGGGTTAAGTAAAAATGTTGTCCAATAGCACAAGTACTATGCTCAAACGACAAAACTGATATAGAATTGACAATAATTGAAAAGTGTTTTTTACAAACAATTTATACCCGATGAAATTTTTTTAAGAAATGTGAAAATACACATGCTAAAAATTCAGAATATCCGACTGTGAAAAATAAGTCCTTTTTTATGTTTTTCATTCAGAGGAGATTAAACCCCAGAAAGAATCAATATAATGATTAGGACTGTACTGAAAAGAATCTTTCTCGCTGCCCATCCAGTTTCCTATACAACACAAAGCGTTTTTCAAGCCCCCCACAGGTGGATCATTATTCTTCCGACATCACCTACGATCCCACATGTACTCATTGTGGGAAGTATATAAGATGGGTTATACAGTAAAACTTCTGCCAGGTTTTCCGATTACTTCCTAAGAAACTGTGCCTGAAAAGAAAATGCCCTTACATATGCAATCTGCATTCACTTTTTTGGTATTGGATATGATGTAAATGTTCAAGAAGCATTTAAAATCATCAACAGACAAGAAACATCATTACGACTAAGTTTTACATAGGTAGTCGCCACTAAACATATACAAGCTGACCTTTATTTATCTAAATATAGTGTGATAAGCCATTCAATTTCGTGATGAACATACTAATCATTTCCTCCTAAGCAATCATTTGAATGCTCATATATCAAATTGACTTTTGTTCAAACTTCAGCATATTACTAGATAATCATGTATTTCGATTTTATTAGAATTATGCAATGCACTCCATTACTTTGAAAAGACTGTTATCCTCCCCTACCCCCGACCTGAGCCATTTCTTAACTGTATCCACATGAATCTACTCTTCTTTTACAGAATATAAATAGACGCCATATTTACCTACAATTATGAGCATATCTTGTATCTCTTTTCTAATTATTATGACTTTTATTTTAAACATTCATCTCAATTTCAACAGATAAGTTTCTCAAATATTTAATTCTACTATTAGAATGTATTTAGAACTTCTCGTTGATCTGTAATGGATTCCGCTTGCCAACCACAATCTAAATCAAACAAATTAATTCTATATATAATTCCTTGTAGTTTTAAGCTATTTGTAAATTATAAGAAGCCACAAAACAAAATCGATTTATTCAATTCTGCCTTGATGAAATTTATAAAGGGATCAGTGTATGGAAATTCTGGAAATACTATTTCGGCATATTTACTATCAGTGACTATCGCTTATGGTCTTTTCAGCTTTGAGACAAACATGCATTCTTAGCAAAGGAATAATTCAGTATGTAAATCATTTCTACGACAAACATTTGAACAGTTGTTTAGTTATTATTGTAGACATAAATTTCCGGTTTGTTACCAACACGAACAAGATGAATTTTATGTTTACTGGTATTGTTTGATTATATGAAATATGTGATCGCTTTCGTTATCTATAACTAATTAAACTAAATGTTATCCTAATAGAAATAGTAATTTTAAAAATAAAGTGGTCGGATTGACAAATTTGATTATCCAACTTTAATAAACCAGATAATGTATGTAACTCTTATAAAAAGTCTTTTTCTTAAATCATCAGCTTATTGAAAGCGTCTTTCATATCATTAAATGCAGTTACTATGAGTATCGAATTAAGGATGACAACTCCATACTTATTGTGGATACCAACAGTCATGAAAATATTAAAAGTTCCTAAAGATTTCTTGAAATTATTTACCATCATTTAGAGGTTCTAAGACTATTTGATCAATTACAAATTTACAGTCGATGATTACCTTGGTTATCATTTGAACATTTATTGGTGACATTCACGTTAACGAAGACAATTAAAATCGCAGTATACACAAAAAACATATTTTTGGAATAAGTATGAAGGCAAAAGAAATGAAATGATTACTATAGATATCTGAAAACAAGTCGATCACTTAATTAGGATGTATTTGTATCTTCCCGTAGATTTGAACTGAAGTTGATCAATCTCTGTTACCACATATGCATCCTTAGCAGATTACCTTGATATAGTGATAGTTAACATGTATTGTTTGAGTTGGTTTGTAGCTGGTAAGTGGAATTCAGTAGGAGTGTTTCGTCACATTTGGGGCTCGTCAGCTGAATGCATCTCCACAGGTGTGGCTACCTGGACCCAGTTGCCTGTTAGTGAACGCGTTGAAGTTTGGTACGAAACGAATTGAGTTCAAGTCTCTGTATAAACAACGACACTGGGATACAGGTTCATCCAGCTGACAAGTCCGAAATAGGATGAGACGCGTGTCCTGAATTTTGCTTGCTAGCCACAATTCAACTTAAACAAAACTTCAATTACTTGTTTCGATTGCAACCAATTTTTATTTGTCTAGCATTATATAATCTTTAAAAACAAGTCTCATTAACATTGCACGTATCAATTATTCTGCGTAACTGTTTTCTTCAGTTCAAATTCTATATAAATATACATGGCATATTAAATCTAAAGTATTTACAATAGCTTTATTAATATAAACTGATGCTATGCTTAATAAATAATATTCTGTGAAGAGCTTGTTAGCTATTGTTCAAGATCTTTAAGTCAGCTGAAAAGAACCAAATCCCACTACCACATAGATTCTTTAGGGTTGAATAAAAATAAACATTAGTTTTCTATCTAATACCCACAAGAAAAATTATGTGAATCTGATACCACGAATTGGCTTGTATTAGACAATTGTTGAAAGTCAAGAAGCACTGGACAGCTGTTTTATCGAAGTGGGAAACTTTTTAGCAGCGCATATTCACAATGCAACAGAGAATCGACCTCAAGACTTTCTGGCTTGGCTACTAGATAACTGAGCCGTTCGTTATGTGCAATTGTTGATGTTTCTAACTTTAGCTAGTTCAAAATAAATTTATACTGCTTTATACATTGATATCAACAGTAACTGCATTATATCTGACACGGTTAAACTTCATTGGCCAAATCCTCACACTAGAACTTCTGAAATTACTTTCTGACGTTATTTACTAAATGAGACGACAATGACCGTGTGTTATAGAGATTGTTGAGTTTTAATTTGATATCACGAAGTGATCTGAATCAGGCAACCACTAAGAAGTTTGTACTAGGATGTAACAGCTGTCCAATGAATCCTAGTTTATAATAATTGTCTAACTCAAGTCAATTCGTAATATAAAATTCAGATTCCATAATCTGCACATTACGTATTCACATCTTCCATTATTCTTATTATACTTGGATATTTAGTCCAAAGCTTAGATATAGGTGATCAAAGTATTTATTCAGCTACAAACTTACTCTGCAGGTCATATACCGTAATTAATTTGATATCACGAACTGGTCTGAATTAGACAACCATTAATCACTAGGAAATACTGGAGAGCTGTTTCGTCCTAGTATGGAATTCTTTAGTAGCAAGCATTTACAAATCCATTAAGGATCAAGCCCAGGACCTCTCGCCTTCGAAATAGCTGTTCAGTGCTTCTTAATAATCAGTGGTTGTTCAATTCAGACCAATTTATGACATCAGACTGAAAATTCAATGATCTCCATAACATCCAATAATGTATCTTTGATGACTTAGCTTAAATCATGAACTCAGCATCTTTAACTACAATCATGAAAGAATATCATAAGAAATTGATGATTAGAAAGTGTAAGTATGATACACTTACTAAGTGAAAATGTTGATAATCATTTAATAATCGACTTATTTACAGTTTACCAATAGTATATTTCACTCTGTTGGCTTTTATGAAGATTTCTCTAAATTCTCAATACCATTGATAAATGTTGTTCATTTTATGTATCGCATAAAATTTCCTTTCATCTATGTAACACAATAACAATCATGTATTTATTGATATGGATACTTGAAATTGTTTAGTCCCTTATTGTCTAAAGTTGAACAGGTGTACATTATTGAACTGTTTCATGCTAGAATGAAGCAGATGTTTAATTGTTACTGATTCATTGATAGTTTATCTAAAAAAGAAGAAGAAAAAAGAAATCACGAGAAAATAATCTACTTTAGAAGCATTCAATTTTATTTAGATTATTGAATTGTTACATCTATAAGAACTAAATGTTAAATGTTCAATTTGTACAGGGAATAAATAACATGTAATGTCACTTCGTATAACAGTTACACTTTACAGTTATAAGTTAGTTTATGCATATTTGCTCATGGCTATTATGTTCAGCTGTAATTTCAGATTATAGATTTTATTTATATCTATGCATAGTACACTTACATAGTACATTGTTATTTGTATTTGATTATGGAAATATTTCTAGACTATTATAAATAAGCAAAACTAAAGAATATTCTTTATATAGTTCAGATTATTTAGATATTGTAATTAGATGATGTAGAGATTATTGTCTGTAAATTTAATATTACGAATTAGTCTGAGTTAGACAATCACTGAACAGCTGTTTCATTCTAGTATGAAGTTCTGCAGAGTGTACCCATAACTGTTCACCAGGTAACTAAAACAAGGACTATCGGGCTTTATGGCGAACGCTTAACCACTAGACCACTGAAATGGAGAACTTTCAAGATGAAAAGAATAGTATTATGACAAAATAGAACTAAGATACACAATATTAATGTATACTAAAATATCTTGTTCATAAACTTGTTTTAATTTATTAGGATTTTATTTTATTCACAGCCTGCTTGAAAATTTTGGCTAAATAGCTTGCCATCTTTTCATGTATTTCAATAAGTTGCCTTTCTCTTTGTCATAAATCCGTATCCTATACCCATTAGCTTATATAAGAAGTTTACAATCAATCAAAATGGATTATACCGTAAAATTCAAAGACGGACATCCCTGTGGGTGCCAATATTCAATAAAAGAATTAGTCTTTATCAGATGTCTATTCCTTAAATACTTAGTCCTAGCTCATTGGAAAAGCAGACTACTTCCGATTTCTCCTGAGCCTAAACATATATCGTACCTGAGGCTTAATTAAAATTTGACAAACTTGGCTACATAAGCTATTTGATGACAACTTGATATCATTAGAGTCTCAAGATTTTGTAATGATATCGTTTCAGTATCAAGAAAATGTAACTTCTGGCTTCACGTCGTTAGCACTACACTATTTTGTCGATGAATCTTCTTTCTTTTGCTGTGTCGTTATGCAGTTTGATTCCTTTTAGTCATACGTGGTGACTTTGATTCATCTGACTGCACTTTTCTTTCATTTATAAGTAATCAAGACCTAGTACATTTTTCAACTCAGTGTAATGCTTTACTTGATTTGGTTTTTGTCACTGTTATGGGAATATATGGGAGTCACAAACAAGCTTCTCACCTAAATTCCGACAGTTGTATTAATCATGTTTAGCAGGAAACATACGTAAAAATGATAATTTCATATCCGACTAGAAAAATTAAAAAATAGAAATTACCTACAAAAAGATATTCATAATATGAATAACATGATTTAAGTAGCTAGCTGAAATTTTATAAATGACTAATTAGAAATAACTATGATTATCATCAGTTGTCATCTCAAGTTTCGCTACGATAGTTGCTCTAATCAAATGATTGTTATAGAATTCGACTGGCTTATCTGTCTATATTTTAAGTAACCGAGAATAGAAAGCGAAAGATACAATGAAAATCCTACTGCATTTAAAAGACTAAATGACCTCATATATTAGGAAGTAGAAAATCAGTATACTCAAAAATTTCCATCATCTAACTTCTGAAAATTATTTGAAGAGCTTTCAGGTACTAAACAGATGAGTATCAATATTCACTTAGATACTTTTGTCTTGAAAGAATTTTTCCTAGTCATGGATCTGATTTCGTATTTTCTGTTTCTAGCAAAGTTGACGGAAATTATTATTACAATATTCACTGAAACAGATGTTTTTGAATGTCGGAAAGTGCTTAATCTATGATGACATATTCGATATTAGGACAACTCAAATCACTTTTTTACGAAATATGCCGAAGTTCTGTTGGACCACTAACTAGTATTTTCAATGAGTCATTTTTTAATAAACAGTATGCTAAAGCTTGGATGAAAATATAAGTAATACTAAAACTAGAACGTGTATCCATTGGTGGGAATGCTAAGTTCAAACTCATTGTTATAACTTATTCTTTTATCAAAAAAATTGAAAACATCTACTACGAAAGCTGCAGTCTCCACTTAACAATCTTATCGACCCATATCAGTTTGCTTATAGAAGCAAAAGAATAGAATTGAATAGTTACCTTATATCATAATACAGCAGTCAATTTAGAAACTAGAGAGAAATATGTCATAAATACCTTTTATGACTATACTTCCTTTTTGAATACTGAAGTGATAGCATCTTGGTAGCCTATATCGACTAAATGTCTAAGAATAATGTCTCTTATTGTTTTACAGTATTCTTTAATAAAATACAATAGATATAACTATCTGTATAGTGAAATATATTTCACATAGTAAAAAATTAATAACTTGTTTCTGCATCAAAATCTATTATGATAAGTAAGAACATTGTTTATTATCATTTTAATGCCAAGATATACTTCTGATAAGTGTTGTTTCTTAAATGATTGTTTATGAGTCTGATAAGTTCTTCCTTAACTTATGAATTCATATGTAAATCATTCATAATGTAGTTCATTATAATGAAGTGTAGTTGTTACAATTTTATTAAACTAGACATAAGAATGAAATCTTTCTTATAAATGATGTAAATAACCATAAACTAATAAAATTATCAATATCACGTTAGTATAATTTAAGTAATGAGTAGTTTTTAGAGATGTAAGCATCGAAAGTTTAATGGTTCACTTGTAATGTGAAGTACTTCTAAACTATTTACAGTTATTCAATCATAGTTTGTTTATGTATAATCTAAGGAGTAAACATTATATTGAATATTGACACTAAAACAAGCCAACTCAAATGTACATTCAATAAAGCATTAACATTTTGTTGACTGTTTTCCTACTATCCACATTGTTTAGTCTGACATTTTACAATGTAAATTGCTTTGTATTTAACCTACATGTTAATGAATCAAGACAGTATTTAAAACATCAAGTTGTAAATGTCAATTTAGTACAAAAAATTTCCTTAAAATCGGATTATTTTTTCAAGATTTCCCTAATTAACATACAGTTATACTGACAATTAATACAATAGTAGTGTTTGTTACTGTTACTTTCTTCAATAATTTGAATTATACTTTACTTTTTACAGCAATTTTTAAGTGTGAAATAATTTTATAAACAAATAGTCCACCTAGAAAATAATTTTGAAACATCTATTCTTACAAAAGTAAAACATTATCTGGTGCTAATTGGCTGTATACAATCGACGGTAAGCATTGCACATAAGTTTTTGGATGATTGATGTTGATTGTTAAGATTTAATTGCAACCTTGAGGAAACTAATATATGCAGTAGGATTTAAATAAATGCCACTTATTGTGATAGCCATGGATGAAATATGTAAGTTTGTTGGTGAATGAAATACATTCTTCCCGGTTGAAGTAAAATCTCACCAACAATTGTCAGTTATAACAAAATCTAAATACATTGCCGTACATCGACAATCATATACAAATGTAAGTTAAACAAAATACACTGCATTATTAATTTACTTTTTCGTCAGTCTCTTCTACAATAGAATCATTAAATGAATCAATCAATACCTGTTACTACACGTGAAGCATAGGCCGCCTACTAGTATTCTCGAAACGACGCTGTCCTGGGATTTTCTTTCCATTCTTCTACAACAGAGAAAATAGCTTAATGAGAGTTTCCAATAGATCTTTCAAATATCCACATGTACGAATCTTGTGCTACAGATGTCAGTTACCAGGAAAACTTGATAAAATAAAAAGTTGCTTATTCTAAAACACGAATTCATTTTAAGCATCTACCATCATGAAGAAAATTTTTTACATTTTAGTGATACTTCCAATGAATCTTATGTGAATATGACATTACGTACTTATTGAAATACTTTAAGAAACAGTCACTTTTATAATCTACAAATGAAAATTAAATGTAATCATCGTAATTATTACTTAACTACAGGTTGAAAACATGATATCGTAATATATTAAAGAGAGAGACTGCCAAATTTTACTGGTTCTGCATCAAGTTAGCTAGGCGAATTCCCTTATACATTTAGGTCTTCATTTTCAGAGAAAACCAATTTGGTTTGGCTTATTTACAACTGGGTAACATTTATCTAATGATCAGTATAGTGAACTTTTTGGCATAAGGTGGTGATGATAGTAAATCGAGTGTGATGTATTTTACTGTTGTAGAGAACGAGTTCCTAGTGAATGAATAATCATGTGGAACTAGTTCCTCAGAGATTGTTACCTATATTTCGATTGCTTACTGCAATAAGCATTTTATTCTAATTATTTTTATATTCTTTTCTTCCTAAACTCTCATTTGACTTACTAACTGTTATGAAATCACCTTCAACTCATGACCTATGACTAATTAATAATGTATGTACTACCCGTTTTTCCATCATTATTATCTTTGTTGGTTTCAATGTCATTATTCTAATTAGCTAGATGAGTTGTCTGTATTTAGATGCATATATACTCACATGAATTACTGCTTGAAATAGAGGACATACATATAGTTGGGACTTGAATTATCATTCTAGTCATCATCTATATCTGGCATCAGGACTAGTAGAGATATCGGGGTAGAAACACAAGTATAGAACAACGGTACTATATAAATGGTTACTGCACTGGCAATAGACAAGGTTATTGTTCTATTATTAGTGGTCGTAATTAAGGTCAACGATTTTATATAACTGTTATTACTAGGATAGGAACATCCCGATTGATTGATGTGACGTTGTGCTCACTAGGTTAAAACAACAAACGCCAATTACAGTGCTTAGTCGGTCTGTGAATGTCTACCCTGATTCCCAATCAGTCCCAAGACAAAAACAGAAAGAACAAAATTGGATGAATCAAATATATTATGTAAAACTTGACTACAAAGTCAGCGAGTTAGAAAATTAATATTAACATAAAACAATGGAGACGGTGGTAGTGAATTGAGGTAACGCGTACACAACCAATTAACTGCAGTTCATAATTGAGAGATGATAAACCGACAGTAAATGTGCTAAACGGAAGGATACTGCACGAGGGACATAATAATTATAGAAATAATACGTTTATCTAACATGAAATCAAAGCAACTGAAATAGCCTTCTATAACATATTTCTGAAGGCTAGTTATTTTTTTGGAACTGTTCAACATAACAATAACCTCTACGGATATTTTCTTATCAGAAACACATGTGTAGACTTCTCTAATAACTGCCATACCAATCAAATGTCCCTGTCAAAGTCAAACTAACCAGCATGCTATTTAAATTTTAAACTTTATGAATAAAACCCAATGATTACATCATGGTCTAGTAAACTACTATCTATCTTGACAAACGTAATTAAGAAATCATCTATTTCCCAGAAAAGCACGTAAGACACTGTTCAGTAAACGATTGGGCAACATAGACAGGCAACTAACGTAAATCACTTTTTCCTGACCTAATAAATGATTCATATATAACTTGATTCTTTACTTCTACTTAGAACTGATCCTTAGTCCAATTTTAACTTGTCATATCCATATTAAGTGTTGAGTTCCACCATATCTGCAATAGGAAAAATTCATGTAAATGACCTTAATCATTGTGATCAAAATACGTTTGCTCCGCTTGTTTTTCCAGTTAAAGGATTGAATAAACGTCCTGTACTCATCAACTTTATCTTTAGTTGATTGAATATGTCACAAGATTGATGTTGGCAGGGTACCACTGAAAACCAGGGAGCACTAAACTGATGTTTCGTTCAAGTGTGGAACTCTTCAGCATTGTGAACCCTAGATTCCACATCAGGGGCTTCAGGTTAGCGGCGAGTGCTTAACCCTCTGTACCACTGGGTCGGCATCCAATGGTAGAATTTCTAATTCCAACAATTTATCATATATATATATATATATATATATATATATATATATTTCAGAAATTATGAATTATACTTTAAACACTCGTCTATATCCATGCAAAGCCAAACTTTTCAATAGACATTCACGATTGAAAGTTGGAATAATAGGTACACAAATAATCAGCTCTTGTTTATGCGTGAAGAAAGCTATAGCAAGCTATTTAAATAAAAGTTCGAAACTGGGGTGATAGGAAAATGATAAAACCAGAAAAAACTGATAGGCTTTCACTCCACAAACGTAAATAAGACTAAGAAACAATTTTTAAAGATTCCTTACTTGGCATAATCATCTCTCCTAACAAAAATAATTGTATTGAGTCTTTCGGGTGAAATCTAAGGCGCGCACTGCTAAGGAGTTCCGTAGTTGAACAGAAAAATCTGTTCACTGGTACCCTGCAAACATCAATCTGTGACGAATTCAGTCAACTGAACGAAATGATTTTCTAATTTTGACCATGACAGCAAAATGAAATTTTTATTTGTATGATTTAGTTTACCCTTCTCGTTATTATCATCATTATTGGCTCATATTTATGTCAGATTGAATTGAAAACTGTCTTACAATTGGGGGATTGTGGAGATAGTTAGTTGTCAATCCTGATATCACGAATTGTTCTGAATCAGACAACCATTGATCACCTGGAAGCACTGGACAGCTGTTTCGTCCCTAGTATGGGACTCTTCAGCAGTGCGCATCCACGACCCCTGTAGTGGACTGAACCCAGGACCCTCTGGCTCCGCGACAAGCGCTTTACCATTGGACCACTGAGCTGGCTCTTAACGGTTGATATTTCTAATTCAGTCAAGTCGTGATACGTTTGCGCGACCTCATCCATTGTCATCGGTGGGTAACTGTCCCATACTAGGACGAAACAGCTGTCCAGTGCTTCCAGGTGATCAATGGTTGTCTGATTCAGAACAATTCGTGATATCAGGATTAAAACTATCTTGTTAACTTGAAAGCTGAATGCAAATGAACGTACTTGTTCAGAGGTTATTAGTATAAAATAAGCATAATAAGTTTGTATCTTTCTATTTAGCGGTCTGATTAAACAAATAATTATTCAACTATGAATTTGTATTACAATTTTTATCAACTCTTTGGTTATTTGTCAAGTTAGTCTAACAGAAACAAAATGAAAAAGTGATCACAAAATCGATAACATTATAGAAAGTACCTAACTCATTGACATAACTCGTGTTACCGTAGGTTGCTGACATTTCCATTTTCAAAATTTTTCCGATTTAATGAAATGATATCGAAAATAGTTTGTGAAAATAGTTACATTTTGTTAAAAATTCTGATAATTATTGAATAATTTTTACTTTGTTATCTTTTGTTTAGTAATAGTTAGATATTTGTCATCGGTGATAAGTATCTCATTCCTGACAAATCTGAACTCCACTAGTTATTAGGAACCTTCTAAAGTTAGTCACTAGTGAGCTGAATATTACAATTAAAGTGAGGTGATTTTTTGAAGATTGGTATTAAGTTTAGTTAATTGAATTCATCACAGATTGATGTTGGTAGGATACCATTGAAAACTAGGGAACACTGGACAGTTGTTTTGTCTAATCTCCACAAGCTGTCTCAATGCATTTACAATGGTCAATTCACTCGCTACTAACTTCAGGATGTTAAAGAAGTTCTAATGAGAAATTGTGACTGGTTGAGTTCAGATTTGTCGAGTGTAAGACTGTTATCACCGATGATAATGGATGGTTGTCATGATTTATATTGATGTATGTGGGGATTCAACGATTGTATACTAACGTAGTGGTACAGTGAGGTAGGCATTAGCTAACCTGAAACGAATCAAATGTGATGATTGCTAAGACGAAACAGTTATTCAGTGCTCCCTGGTTTTCATTATTACCCCACCACCATCGATTTGTTACGAATTATACTTACGTGAAGAATGACATAATAACTAGATATTTTATTACGATTTGCATTTTTAGTTTCATACCAAGTAATAATCTCAGATATTCATTGAAAACTTTGGAGGACTGAGCAGTTATCAAATCCCAGTATGAACCTCTTTGTCATTATTAGCCGAATATTAGCAGAGATCAATTGTTCAGTGCTTTTTGGATTTTGTAGAGATGTCGAAATGAGATCATGACATCAGTGTCCTAATATGTAGATGTCGGTAAATAAACTTTCAAGTTGTTAGAAACAGATAAATATAGTCGTCAAGGTATCCTCTTTCGCTTCTATTTTCGTTGGTAAAATCTGTTTACCACGTGATTAAATCAGATATACTTAAATATATGTATGACAGGTCTCATAAAAATCAAATCAGAGTTATTGATGATGATTTCTGTCGAGAGTATGATATTTTTCTTTCGTTTTCTTTTCAAATTAAGTGTTTTTTCTACCAGACTTATTCATTTCAATCTATGAAAGTTATGTCATCAATCGTCAAATTAAAATGATCATTCATACTGATAATTGTAAGCATTGAAAAATGAATCCTAACCATTCGAAGAAATAAATCATATATATGACATAAAAGTAGACAAATAAAAAGGATAAGGTTGACATTTAAAAAGATTATCATGATTATAATAGATTACAATAAGTTATGTAATAAATTGATATTGACAAGTATACTGTTTCTTATCATGCAACTAGCTTCATTAATAAACATTTAGACAACTAAAACAAATAAAGCTTCGCATATGAAAAGTGGAAAACACACAACATTTATTCAGTTCATTCTAAACTAAAAGTTATTCTCTATTCTTCACTTTACATAATGAGGAAGTGGTTCAATTGAATAAGTGAAATTTCTTTCATATGGATTTCATATATGCCTATTGTCCAAATAATGAGTATCTATGTTTGATGCTAAAGCGTTTCTTAAACTGTCTAGCTGAGAGTAAAGAATTTTATATCCATGTTATGGTATTGGGTCCGCTAATATGCAGCTTTTCAGTTAACTGAATCATAATAAGTCAAACGCTAGTGCTTCGTATATCAAATTAATCGTAAATATCAGTGAAAACATCTAATATTTTTCAGAAAATTTTGTTACATCATGAATACTGAATTCCATTTCACAAAGTGGTGTGAGTTAGACAATCAGTGAAAACCAAGATCCACTGGACAGCTGTTTCATACTTGTATGGGACTCTTCAGCATTGAACATTTACAACCCATCCAGGGCTTTGCTGAGTATACTTTTCCATCATACAAATGAGCCGGTTGTTCGACTACCAACGGTTAATACTTTTAATTTATTCGCTTCACGATAGATTTACGTGACCTTAACCCCTCCCATTGATTGGTAACTGCCTTACAGCCGACATGGCTGAACTTTATTGGTCACGTCTCCTCACCAGAACTTCAGGAATCGCCTCACTAACGAGCTTATATTGAATTCTTGTTGAGTATACTTGTTAGCATCTACTAGGGGTAAAACAGTGTTTCTCCTGTTTTATGTTACTTATTTGTAGGTACATTGTCTTTTTTGTACATTTAATTAACGCGTCAGATAGTCGCAATCCTTTTTTCTTAACAGAAAATGAGTATCGCTTAAAATGTTTGTCGTGATCATGATCAGGTATCCCTAACATATCTACGTTGATAGCAGAATATGAATTTCATTTCATTAAGAACCTGGATTAGGCAACTACTGAATTACAGGAAGCGCTAAACAGCTGATTCATACTTGAAATGGTTGAATTTACTTGTCACATGATATCACATACAACTTAGACAGTCTCCATAACATTTACAATCAATTTTATCTCACTTGTGATTAACTTCTGAAGGTAATTCATGGCATCATAGTGAGAAGACCTGATTGTTATTCTTATATATTGACATAGTGATAATTTTCAGGTGAATAATATTCACTTTCGGAAATCTATGTTCTAAACAAATCTAACAATAAACTTAGTTTTTCTGTTTAGTGATTGTACTTTAGTCATGGTACTAGAAACTAAACGTTCACTGCCAATCACAAGAAGATAAAATCAATCTCATTAAATTAATCAGGTTGCATACGGAGACAAAATTTGAGAAGTGTTGTCGTTGAAATTTTGTTTTTTTAAGTTGCCAACCAATCACAATTTAAATGAATAGAATTTATCTGTAATTAATCACAACTAATGAAATTAAGGAAAATGTCAGCATTTTACTCGGCCAGCTGGTCCCAGTTTTTTCAAGGAAATAACCAAAATATAAAGATCATAGAATATCAATATAAATAAGAGGTCAAATTTCATTATGAATGTCCTGTTTAGAATTATTTAACCTTATTACAAAGTTCTCGTTACCATTCGGAAATACATCCTTTGACTCGTAACTGTCACCACATCCATTTACTCCTACTCAAATTTACATGACTTAACATGTTAATTTTCAGATTGTCTATTCATTCCCTTGAACATAATTCAGAGGATTATATGCGCACAAAGGATTGTAACATGTAACTTCCTTCATACAAAACAATTCAGCATTAGTTCACTTATTATAACTCACGTAAATTAAGTTCAATGAACGTAGTCTGAATATTCTGCATACGATTGAACGTTTATAAATAATTCAACCTTTTAACTACATTTATATTCGATAATGTTTTATTTTGGCTATTTCCCTAAAGAAGCCAGGACCAGCTTGCCGAGAGAAACTTTGGAATTTTCTTTGATTCCATTCGCTGTGATTATTTACAAATATATTCTACTCATATGTGTTACATACACTCGGAGCCCAAGTTTTGTGAATCTTTTTGTTCTACTTTGAACGAAAATTTCTATACAATCGCAATTAAATTAATGTCGACGAATAGGTTACTGGAAGCTCAAACCACACTGTTAATGCTATTAACAGCAGATTGATTTTCATCTCAAGAAATTAATAGGAACTGAACCTAAAGTTACTAGTTTGAACTTTGCTGATCCATTAATATTCTTTCCAAAGTTTTGCTGACGACACTTTTGAAGACTGTAAACATAGTGTTAAATAATCGTGTATCTTTTATCCAAAGATGAGTTATGAGAATTCATAAAACGATAGTTAATATGCATAAATAAGCTACTTTTTCCTTTGGAGTTAACCGCAGTTTACATTTGGATGCAGGTAGCCTCTTCTCCAGTACTTTAACTTGGTATATCGTTTTTGATCCTAATGGAAAAAGGAATTACAAACTGTAAATTGACAAGATGTCACCATTTTGAATTTTTTAATTTATTCCCAAGTATGTTATAGCCAGTAGGTGATTCGTTGCCAATATCACTAATCTTCGTAATTCTAGAAGTGTGACCATTTAACTGATGAATCTCCTCTTTATGATGCATAAACTAAGAATGAAACTATTATTAGTTTCTTAATATACGTTGTGCACAAGTATATCCAGACTGTTAAATAGATTTCATTCACATACTACTCTTTTCTTCGTCGTAGAAGTGACTGTCAGATTGTTATTATCCTAGTCTACTTAAATTAAAAAATGTATTATCACTGTCACGTTAGACGACTAATGAGCAGTAACGAACTCTCAGAACTGAGTTTTAGAATATTGTTTCAAGTGTTGTAATTTTGGGTAATGTAGACATTTCATTTCTATGATTGTTGCGTTCCTTTTACCCTATTATCCCGTTTAGTATATTTGTTGCTAGTATACTGTCTCTTATTATGAACTATACTTAACTGATTATGTACAAGTTACCCCTATTTACCGCCACAATCTCTTTTGTATCGTATTAATGACACATTCCTGATTGGTTCGATATGTGGTCTGATTTTGTGTATATATGAAGGAATATTTGAAATACAATATGATTCTCTCTGGTTGGCTCATGCATCTTGTGTTCCTCATTTTCGGCTTAGGGACTGGAAGTCACGAGGCAGACACGTACAGGCACTGATTGGTAATTATCGAATTCATACACTGTGTTTGACATACGATTTAAATTGGCTCGAATACATTAAAATATAGCAATCACCATGGTCGCCTTCAACTCATAGATTTTTTTTATTAAAATGTGATTGTATACACAAGTTTTATTTACTTATGAGGAATTAGATAAAAATGATACTTTTTCGTCGATTATTTTATTCCTGCCAAATGTATGTAGCCCAGGTTTATAGACAACATAATCATAAAGGAGAAAATGTTTGGCATTTACATTTTGTTACATAAATTATTTGTATAATTTTTCAAGTGTCTTATATTAGATAAATTCAAGCAGTTCATATAACCTAATTATAGTGTGCTTAACATGTAAAAACTCACTAAATAGGTAATGTTAGGAAATTCTATCACTTCGTTACCTTCATGACTATCAGTATTGAGGTAAGAGACATAATGTTTGATACAAATGGCAATGGTTAGTGTATAAAAGATTAATGTCATTACAACTGATACATACGGATCTCAGTGTACATAAATCAATATACTCAAGAGATTAAAATTACTGAATTTCATTTACTCTATAGTAGATGGTTAATATTATTTAAACCTATGGCAACCATAAATCGTGTATAGTTCAAAAGGATTTCTTCCCTGTAAAAGTAGGATAATACACATTGTAATCTTTTAGGAATAATTCATTAAACAAGGGAATTGGAATCTGTTAATGTTAATGAAATAAAATATGATTTAAGGCTTGACGTTTCATCATTCCTTAATTTTCTTGTACTATTCTAGTTGTATTATTTATAATCACAGTTAACTGGTATGAACATCATCTAACTACATTTTAGTATCTACCCAATTATTTTATAAACTTTGATAATCAAACAGATTCTAATAACCTAAAATCTCTCAAAATCGCCTGATGCAAAAAATTTGAACCTAGTAGTACCTACCGACTAACTCTGACACACTTTCTGTTTTGATATAATGACCCCTCCTCCTCTCTATCATGTTAAATCATTTAAGCTAAGGTCTACATTACAACTTGATAGACATAATTCGATCAGTATAAAAAACGACTAGGTAATCATCATATCGGTCATTAAAAAACAGTAATCGATCAACTTATATTCATTAATTTGTCTATGGAATGATGAGAACTTCTAGTGTTTATTTTGCCTTCCACGAATTGATCATTGTAGAAGATTTAAAATCCACAAAGTATAATTCCAAGAAAAAACTAAAGGTAAGACAATGTATATTGATTTCATTCAAACTTGATTGTCGAACTACGAATGTTTGAATTATATTCGTTCATAATTTAATTGGTTTCTTTAATCCTAAAGTGATATTTGTAAAATTTAACGAATATTGCAACTAATAACCAGAGTGACAAATACATAAACGGATGTAGTTGAATAGATTAATGAACTTCATTTGGCTTAGATGATCAAATCTTTCTTTAAAGATTCGCCATTTAAAGTAATCAGGGATAGAAAGGAAAGAAACAATAGTATCAGAGCTGAAGTGTAATATTAACGACGGTTGTTAGTTCTACTGTGTCAAGAGACGCTATTATTGTAAGTAATATCCAGCTACCAGAATGTTGTGCATACAACTTGCACTTCATGAACCCTAACAAACCTGTCATTATCAAGATAATAACAAACACTTTGGATTATCAACTTACGCTTATTACACAAGTATATCAAGAGATACTAACCAAATGTTATAAATTTGATAACATTCTACTGATATTCGAAAAATTTTCAGTCCCGATATCATAGACGATGAATTAAACATTTTAGGGAAAGGAAGTTAAAAGAAAAGCAATACAAAGCCCTAAAATTCAAAAGTGACAGTAACCCCTACACTAAAGAAAATAATAATTTATCTGTTTATAGACTTCACTGGTGATAAAGCAGTAGGCATTTCGAAGAGTAAGATTTTCAACTTATTCAATCAACGTTGGTTGTAGGAACCTTTGGGTATTTGTTTTCTAAGTGCCTAAGTTTAACAATAGTGTAAAGAGTAAACTGATGCGTCAGACCATTATCAGGTGTGTTTATTAATTCGCTTTTCTTGCAGAGACCAGTATACAGATTGTTCGATGTGTGTTCTGTAAATGAGGATCCACGAACATTGTCAGACATCTTTGGAAAGAAGCGACAATCGATCTACGAAAAAAGAATTGTTGAACACCTTGTAAATGCAGATTATTTGATTTGAACTAGTTCTGCTTACAAAATCATCCACAAGTTAAAAGGAAAAACCGGAGAAAACACATTACTGAGGTCTTTTCTGTACCTGTGTTAAAACCAGTACCATGCATCCTAAAGAACTTTACTTAATACCTCCTTTCACCTTGACCTAATACTCGTGTTTTCGTCGCTTGATAAATACTTTTACTGTTCCTTCTCCTTTATTATTAACAGTTTACCATGAACCAGATTATTCTTTTTACTTCTCCATCTGTCTATTTTTAAACACACTTCATTTGAGTTTTAAAATTACATCACAACATATTACATAACGTTTTTCATAATTTATAACCTTTACCTATGACATTTTGATGAATACTTAGTGTCTTATTAGCCAACTTTTCATATTTTTACGAATAACAGTGTTTCTGTTGTTACTAAGTTCACTTATTAACTGTAGTTACCAACTATTATTCATTATTGCAATAAATCAAAGTTGGTTTATATTCATGATTGCACAACACTGAAAATGAATTTACCAAAAAGTCAACTCTTCTCGGAAATATAACAATATGGGTACAGTGTAGTTTATTAAATGTTACGGATTGATGTTGTACCATGAAAAACCAGGAAGCAATGGACAGTTGTCTCGTTCTATCGTGGAACCCCACAGCATTGAGAACCCCAGGATTTTGCACCAGGGGCTTCGGGTTGACAGCAAGCGTCTAACCCTTTGTACCACTGGGTCGGCAAACAATGGTAGAATTTCCACCTCCATTAATTTGTGATATGTAGCGCGACGAGGGGATTATTTCATTCATTCATTAAATGGATGCTTATATTATACTATTTTTCGTCTAAGATTTATTCATTCTTTATATTGTTGAAGATATACACTTTAGAGATTCACTAATATGAACAAATCAATTTGTACATTCAATCAAACCATCATCTTATGTCTTCATTTTTAAGAACAAAAATGTTTCTTACACATTCTCTAACTCATATGACATATTTGTCACAAATAATTTGTACCAATCATATATCGGTAATGTATGCATACAATAGCTTACTTACTGAAGTATAATTCACTCATCTATAGGCTTAAACGTGATCTAATTAATTTCCTTACTGCTCTTCTCTTCTTCTCTATTATCGTCAACATTTCTCTGTGGTGAAATTATGTAAACAAAGTAGTGACATAGTTACATCAACGGTTGCTTTTTGCTACGATGAATGAATATTGCGAATTTAAATATATACATATATATGTTGATATGCATATTTTATGTTAGCCTATTATCATCGTTGCCAACGGACGTATTTTCTACTGCTTGCTATATAACAAATTAGAATTTATCAAGTGATTTAAAAAATCTTAGGATGTTTTACGTACTATAAGTATCTAGGACAGAAGAATACAGTCCATGAGACTAGAAAAATGCCAACAATCATGAATGTAATTACTTAAAATGTCTTATTTAGGCACTTAGAGAAAAGATGAGAGGAGCGAAGAAGTATTTCGTTTTAACTAGTGTTTTTTACTAACAATAAAAACTCCTAGTGAAAGAGTGGTTTATTCTAAATTGAATAGTGCTTACGAAGACAATTACGAATTACTAACAATACAATGTAAATATTAGTTTGAATCGGATAGTGACTGGTAAGCGGAATCTAGGACACGCGTTTCGTCTTATTTGGGACACACCAGTTGAATTTACCTACATCCCAGTGTTGATATTCACACCGAGATTCGAATTCAGTCGGTTTCTTGCCAAAATCCACTACGTTTATCACTGGGCTACTGATTCCAAACAGCCACACTTGTGCAACAGGAGTATATGTAGTTACGATTAATCACAGGGAAGATACAAGTTCATCCTAAGTAAATATGAATGTGGATGAAGGTAGTTATGGTTTGAATGAATTGACACTTAGGAGAATCGACGAAACTATGATAAGAATTCTAATGATCATAGCCACTGTGTAAGTATAAAGAAAACGTCTTATATATTTAAACATAGAAAATGATAACATAGACGTTGAAGGCAGTAAATAGATAAGCAAAATTAGTAATTATGTTGGTAGTAATAATATAGCTTAGGAGTAAATGTGATTAGTTTCACCTGTGACTGTTATTTGATAATGAAATTAGAAGATCAAATTGACTCGTATTATTATTTAGCATATTTGCCCAACTCATTTCAAACAATCTCTTCATATATAAACTTGTTAAGATATATATAGACAAGGAAAAATAGGTAATGATAGACAAATTTCAAGATGAGATAATATGGATAATAAGGGAAGCAATATGAATAGTACTCCATTCTAGGTATAAATTCAATATTATCATGGTGAGTTTAGGATAAGTACAAATTATATCTTGAACAAACAACTAGAGGTGTTACATTTTCTTGTAGCTATGACTTCAACAAACCTTAGTACACAATCTAAAGCCCTTTTGTACATTAAGACAAACGCTGATAATTGATTAAATTGTTTGTGTTATTCAACAATACTGAATATCTCCGGTCAATTTTGTATTATCGCCTCATTATCGAAATTTATTAGCAATTTATTGTTTGGGATTACTGTTTGAATCTAGGATAATGTTGTCACTCATCTCTACCATTCATAGTAAATGTAAGTAAGACATTCAGATGTAAGATTTATAAGTTTCATGACTTTCAACTCACTGAACTTTTAAAGCTGACGAAACATTACCACTAAATTCTGTTTTTCGCAGAGAACATTATGAACGCTAATATAAATCGGTGGTTTAAGGTGAATTTTGAAAGGCCTCGTAAAATATCTGTCATGCTGAATGGATCTTTTCTGGTGAACAAACCCTGACATATCTATGATGACATTGTAAAATACCTAATTCTTAATTATTCTATTTTTCAATCTGTCCAATAAAACAACATGAAAATGTATAGAATAATTAAAGTGAATTACATCTATCTGATAACCTTAACTAAATGAAGTCGGCATTAAATTACTGAATGAATATTATAGTTAACCAATCTATAATGTTGTACTAAATGGTTTTGAAACTATATAAAAGTAATTTTAGTTGAATGAATACATCACAGACTGATGTTGGCAGGGTACTATTGAAAAACAAGCAGTATTAGACAACTGTTTCGTTCTAGTATGGGACTCTTCTGTGGCAGTGTAAACTCTAGATTCCACCACTAGGGCTCCAGCTTGGCAAACCCTGGTTTATAGACAGTTCTCAGTAGTTTACATTAGTGATTGCCGTCAATTAGGTTGGCTGAAAATATATCTCATTTATTGAGAAACACTAAAAAATGAAATAAGCTTTCACATAAATAAATAATTAGGTAAACAAAAGACAAATGATATACAATTTTGTATGCATTGATCAATCACTGATTAGTGACCAATGTTATTCTCATCTAGTCTTTAATAGTGTTGGACAAAACCCATCCATCAAGTTGCAATACGGATTTTAATCTAAGTGAGTACATAATTGTATAGGTAGTTATTTTAAGTAATCAAATTATTAATATTTTGTGTATACATATTTATGTCTAGTTAACGTTAGTGTTTTTGAACAGAATGAAAGATTTAGTGGATGCTCAACTTCGATATCCAAAGGCTGGTTTCTGTAAGGATCGGTCGTGCACAGACGAAATCACAACACTACGGATTACCGTTGAACAATCAATTGAATGGAACTCGTCACTGTACATCAATTTCATTGACTATGAGGAGACATTTGACAGCGTAGATAGAAGATCACTATGGAAACTTCTTCATCACTATGGCGTACCAGACAATCTCGCCAATATTATCAGAAATTGATACAACGGTCTACAGTGCAAACTCGTGCATAGAGGACATCTGACAGATGCATTCACAGTGAGGAACGGAGTCAGACAAGGCTGTCTGCTCTCGCCTTTCCTCTTCCTTCTAGTAGTTGATTAGATCATGAAAACCACATCTGAGGAAAGGCACGGAATTAAATGGACAAGTAGGATGAGACTCGATGATCTGGACTTCGCGGATGATCTAGCTCTTCTAGCCCATACACACCAACAAATGCAAGTGAAGAGGACCATCGTAGCAGCAACCTCAGCATCAATAGGCCTGAACATACATAGCAGAAAGAGCAAGATCCTCAAATACAACACAGGGAGCACCAACCTAATTGAACTTGATGGAGAAACTCTGGAGGAAGTGGATACTTTCACGTACTTGGAAAGCATCACCGATGATCACAGAGAATCCAATGCAGATGTAAGAGTAAGGATTGGTAAAGCAACGGCAGCATTCTGTCAGTTGAAAAACATATGAGACTCCAAACAACTGTCAACCAAGTACAAAGTCAGACTCTTCAATTCGAACGTCAAGACAGTTATGTAGTATGGATCTGAAACGTGGAGAACTACTTCACACATGCTCAGGAGGGTGCAGGTATTTACAAACAACTGTCTACGCAAGATACTTCGTGAATATCTGTTGGCCGGAAACCATCAACAACAACCTACTATGGAAGAGAACAAACCAACTTCCAGCCGAAGAGGAAATCAAGAAACGACATTGGAAATGGATAGGATATACATTGCGGAAATCATAAGACTGCATCACGTGTCAAGCATTAACTTGGAATCCTGTTTGGAAACAGAAAAGAGGAAGGCCAAAGAACACACTGGGTCAAGGATCTGAAGCAGATATTAAATGGATGAACAGCAACTGGAAACAGCTGGAAAATATTGCTGAGGACAGAATTGAATGGAAAATACTAGTAAACAGCCTGTGATTTTCTGTCAGGGTTAAGGGATGCAAGTAAGTAAGTAGCGTTTTAAGTAAATAGGTGACTACAAAATTACTTCAACATACAAAACTGTGAAATAATTGTTTGGTCTAGATATATAGTTATTTTAATGGCTATTGATGCATATTCTAAACAGAAGCTTTTAGAAGTAACTGAAATTACAGTGAAAATCAAGAATTGTTAGACAAATAAAACTGACAGCTTCGATATAATACATTGAAACCAGTGTATTCTGTTGCGTTCTTGTCAACTATATATAAGCTATTGATTTTAAATCATTCAGATTATTAATAAACTACTTGTACAATCGGAAATGAACTATTCATAAAGCGACATTAGATTTTTTAGGCAGGCACAGTTGTAAATAAGTTGATTATAAAGTAGTTATAAGTAAACTGAATGATAATTCTTGTAATTATTGATAATAACTTTGTTCCATATCATGATAAATATTGCCTATTCTAGAGAATAATAATACAAATTTATAGTAGATATTTGAAGATATGAAATACAATAGAAATATCAGAATAAAGCTCTTTGAATTATGCTCATGTAAACTTTATAAAAGACTAGATATATTCAAATATCAATTGCCAAAAAAATATTGACAGTCAACCACTGATTCTTTGTGATAAACCGGGCACTTAAAGATGGTCGATCATCTTCGAGGATTGTTTTACGGTAGACTATTTCATTTGTTTTAGTTGCATGAAAGTGAATGTCTTATTCCAATTATTATTATGTTCCCTTTGCCTTATCCTCCTGGTTATTTCATTAACTGTAATTATATATCATTTTTCATTTATGAACTACGGTTAATCAATTATGTAAACGTTAATCCAGTTCACAGTCACTGTTACTCATATTTTGTATTACAGCTTATTTTCTATTTGGTTAACTGGGTAGTCAGGTTTTAAGTATTTTTAAATGATTGTTTGAAATATAATCTGATTCTGTCTGGTAGTCATCTCAGTAATCTTGTCTTCTTCAGGCCGCTTTTTTTGGAGGGGGGGCAAGCAATCACACGGCAGATGTGTGGGCGTATACAGATTTGTCCTAATCTCCTATAATCTTACCACCCCTTTATACAAAGTGCAATTAGAGATGAAATACGAAGTGAAACAACTGACAACCAATCTTGAGGATTAGTTTAAACAGACTATTTTACGAACGGAAATACCTAGTTTCTTAATGTTCTTTGATTCTGACAGTCTTGTAGAGTCATGGAATCATTAAAATTCGTTTAAAAAATGCAGTAGGATAGCTAGCTATATGTTGCATGTATTACTTCTAACTTGCGTCTTTAACGTTTTTCTGATTTAGACGTTGATGTTGTTAATTTTTAATATTCTACTCGATAAATGCTAAAAGTTTTAAGTTACTTTACATGATTTTCATGTATATGTGTGTTTAAGATTCAATGTTATTACGGTAATCATAAATGCATTAAGGTGTTATGGAAATTGTTTAGTTTGGATTTAATATCACGAATCGCACTAAGTTAGTCAATAGTTAAAAATTAGGAATAGGCGGATAGCTATTGCGTCCTAGAATTCAACTTTTCGGAAATGTGTATTCACGTCCGTACCAAGGAATTGAACCCAGGACTTTCAAATTTTGTGATAAACGCTTAGTCATAGGACTACTGAAGAGATATTCAGGGGTGGGTATTTCTAATTTAATCAACTCGAACCACATTTGCCCTGCCTAATTCATTTTTGTCGTTGTGTAACTGCCTTACACTCAACATAATCAAACTTGATTAGTGACGCACATATGTATCGTAAATTGACTAAGATAAAAATATCAGTCGTTAGTTGATGACTAAATGGTCTAGCTGTTAGGTGGGATTGTGGATGTTCACTAATGAAGAACCTTGTAACTTGAAAACAAAGAATACTTCAAATGCATAGGTGACATAACATATGCATATTTCAAGAATCACTAGTACATTAATATTGACAACTTTTCGTAGAGATCTTTTTAAATTTTCAATTATTGTTATAATATACCATAGTTAAATAAACTGTAAAACGAATATTTGAATATTGAACTTTAACTTGAAAAAAAAATGCCTACCAATCGACTAGAATGTCTCTGCATGATTTTCAACTGTCAGTAAATGTAACTGATGAAGAATATTTTTCACTGAAGTTTATCAGTTAATAGAATCAGTACTTAATAGTACTTATGTGAAATTTTGTTAACAATATCTAATGTAATATGTAAATTTCTTAAAAATGATAAGATATAATGGTTTAAAATTATGCAATTTAGAATGACAACTAGAACGTAGAAGCAGATTATAAAGATAACAACTGATATATGCCAATATTTGTTTGTTAAACCATTTCAGAGTACCTTATTTTGTTAATATCCAGTAAGATATAGATTTATTAATAATGAGTTTTAAGTTAGATAACTTCTGGATATCATCTTATAGTTATAAATAAACGGTTGTATGCTGTATAAATCACAAAGTTATATTGAGTATTCTGAAATCATGATAGTGTTAGCAATAGCCAGATTGATTTGTCAATAAAAACAATTGTTGGAATGTAGAATTATTATTCAGTATAAGAGATATGAATATAAGTATGCTGAAAATCTGTATGAAGATACAATTTTGCTTTATTTCTAAACTGAACTGTCTACTAGAATATGATGATGACTTACAAAGACTTCTGAATTAGCCAATTTCGACACTTTAATGAAATGACAGCTTTTATTTATCTCCTTCACGCGAACAGATATGTATGTTGAGCATATGAACACTTGAAATTATATGAAAGGTGTACAAAGTGCTACGAAATCAGAATGTATTAAAATCTTCCAGTCTATTTGTCAGGGACTAAAATTAGTCAATCTCTGTTGTCATACGTGCCTCCTGAGCAGATTGCCTTGACACGACGATAGTTCACAAGTATGATTTGAGTTGGATTAATTTTAGAAACAGACAGAAACTGATCAATTTTAGTCCATGACAGATCAATAAAAAGATCTAAGTACATCCTAATTATGCATACATACCCGTTACATAAGTGTGATTGTCTGAACACAGTAGCTTAATTGTGAACACGGTGGCGTCTAGCATGAAACGGATTAATTTCGAATTCCAGTGTGGATATCAACATTCGGATGTAGGTACACTCATCTGACAAGTTCCAAATAAAACGAAACGCGTATCCTAGATTCTACTTCCCAGCCACAATCCAACTAAAACAATATACTAAAACTAAGTTAATCATCACAAAATTCAACAGAATGGGAATTAATCAAGAATATCTATAGATGTAAATAAATAGAGGCTAAACTCAATTTGAGGAAATGAATGATTTACAAACATATAAACCAATAAGTCGTAGAATATTTTGTAAGCATAGAAATATTTACAATGAAACAACATGCGTTATTATTGATATACTTTCTTAGTTGACTTTCATTTGCATTAAACACTATCAAAATGAACTTTTATTTTAACCAGGAGAACATACTTTACTTACTCCATGAATTATTAATAGGTGTTAAGTGTTTAAAATTTTAATGGTTCTGCCTAAGTAAGAAACAAATTCAACATTATAGCCACCTTGATTACTACAGCTAATTCTGAGTGAAAAGTGTCAAACTTCCATAACATAAATGTGTAAAACGTTTTTATTAATGCGTAAGAATGGATGATAATTGAAAAATACTACAGTGAAATAAAGTATGTTACAAGTCTTTGTAAGTGATAGCACAATCCTTAATGAGTCAAAATGTACAAGTTATATTGTATAGACAATTTATATCACTTCAGTTGAGGTTTTTTGTGGAGATTGGTATTAAGTTCAGTTGATTGAATTTATCACAGATTAATGTTAGCTAGGTACCATTGAAAATCAAAGATCACTGGACATCTGTGATGAATTCAATCAACTAAACATTATACCAGTCTCCACAATTCCATCGCAATTCAGTTGCATAAATCAGCTCACTAGTGACCAACTTGAGTATGTTTCTGAAGTTCTAGTGAGAATTTGTAACTGGTGGAGTTCATACTTGTTAAGAGAGATACAATTATCATCAGTAACAATGAATGATCATCCTATTACACCTCAAATTGATATAAATGAGGATTCTACCATTAGACGTCACCCTAGTGATGTATTGGGTTAGACGTACGCTAACCTGAAGACTCTGGGTTTCATTCTTTTAGAGGAATTAGAAATGTGCACTGATGAAGAGTTTTGTACTAGGACGAAACAGCTTTTCAGTGTTTGCTGGTTTTCAGTAGTACCCTACCATTATCAGACTGTGACAGATTTAATCGACTAAACTTATATTACTTCAGTAAAGCAGTTATCGCTCTTATATTGCCATTTACTGTATGTTATTGCATACACGTTAAAATGACATGTATATTTTTAAGTAATGTGCAAATGAGTACTCACAATCTAGTCGTTTTGAAAAATATGCATTCATTACTATTATCAAAGATGGTTGACAAAATTAGATGACGTATTTCTCTAGCTTAATTAATACAATTAATTTACTTAAGCAAAAATTGTTATTCTATTTCACGTATAAGATGATTTCTTGTGACGAGAAGTAAAATGATGGAGTTACGTATGAAGTTTGTTTGCTTCATACTAACAAATATATGCCAAGCAAGTGTTATTATGCTACTTCATATTCTAAAGTATACTAATAACGTTAGAGAGTGACATTATGTAATTATATTTCATTGGTGATAATAAAGTCAAAACTAAGAATTAGACAAACCTTATTAAAGTTGAATTGTAGTAGATAGCAAACTTTTAAACTTAACTCTCAGTTTAATTATAATTTATTCCCTGGATCTACCTTCATTCTAGAGTTAAATTTTAAACTGGGACTCAAACTTAACCGAATTGCTTTAAACGCTATCATATAATTCATTTGACTAATAAGATTGTATATACATATACAATCAGAAATTTGAGAGTGAAATCATCTAAAATATAACCTTAATACTACATGTATGAAAGCTGTGTCTTACTTAACCAAAATTATGAAGTAGTCTTATGAAGTACTCAAAAGTTATTGAGTTCTCTTCTTTTAAATATGACTACTACATTCATCTTCACTATTAAAGAATATCATTCCGATAATTAGTTTTGATAATTGTTATACTATTATAAACATAATACAATATTATAAAAATATTTTAATGAATGTGATATAATGAGTAGAAACGGCTTAATATATCCCTAATCAGAATGGATTTGGTTTTACATCATTCTAATTCACAATTCAAATAAATATAAATTTATACATTAACAACTCATTACATTTACATAGGTCAGCAGCATGTAGGATTTGCAAAACCATCAAAACGATACTGCTATCAAGTGTCACATGGGTTTCCATTTGTTGTTTCCTTTCTACTAACTAGCTCATATCAGTAGTATAAAAGTTTTAGTTTTTATATTGTTTTCTTTCTTACTAATGAATTCATAATATTTCATTATGATTTATTCTATCAATTTATGATCTATTCATCTATGATATCTTTATCATAAATGTTTATATCTTTATAAATTAAATGATTAATGAATGTATTTCTTCAACTGAAAGTTGTTAAGTAGACTAATTAAGTCGAGGAAAAACAACTTCATCATTGGTTCATAGTAGAAATAAAAATGTAAACACCCACATAAGTAAAACACTAAGATAAAATAACACCTACCTCTTTCAGAAAAGAGAAGTAAATTTCATTGGTTCATTAACTAGACTATTGAAAATAGTAGTAGTATATTTATTTATTTAATTTTTCATGAATGAATTTAGAAATTAATGTAAATGTAGAATAATGAATTAATATAGTTATTCAGTAGTATCTAAATCATATGTATGTTCATTAAACTTCCATATTTTTTCATTAACTGTGATAATTGTCCTCTGTTACAATTAATTCATTCTAAATCTATTCACTATGTGTAGATTATGCAATCAAAGTAATATTATCATCACATTAATGTCAATAGATCAACAAATGGAAGTGATTGATTCTTATACATTGTATGCTGATAATACTACAAATGTAACTAATGTCAATATAAGCAACATTAATCGTGAAATCTTTTTAAACAATACAGTAATAGATGATTCGAATGTATGGAAGACTATATTGCCAGGAATCCTTTTAATTATTGCCGCTTTATTAACTGTAAGCGGAAATTTACTAGTTTGTTTAGCTTTTCTACGTGAAAGATATATGCGTAAAAATCTGACTAATTGGTTTTTAGTTTCATTAGCAATAGCTGATTTATTAGTTGGAATTATTGTAATGCCATTTGCTATTTATCATACATTATATGAAGCATATTGGCCATTCGGACGTGATTGGTGTGATATATGGCATGCATTTGATGTGTTAAGTTCTACAGCATCAATATTAAACTTATGTGCTATTGCATTAGAAAGATTTTGGGCTACTGAAAATCCTATCACGCATACATCAATGAGAACACGGCGTCATTGCTTATTAATGCTTGCTTCTGTATGGATCTGTTCAGTATTGATATCATTTCCAGCTATTTTATGGTGGAGAAATACAAAAGACTATCTAATCACCTCTTCAGAATTATGTCAATTTACATCGGATAGTATTTATCTATTTGTTTCATCATGTGTATCATTTTATATTCCATTAACGGTTATGTTAATAGTTTATGCACGTATTTATCGAACTGCTAGTAATTTAATGAAAAGTTTTAAAACTGGTGAAAAAATTGTTATACAATCTAATTCTAAGCCTCAATTATTGCCATGTTTTAATGTTAATGCAACCAATATGTTCAATGAACAAAAACAAAATCATTGGTTAAAACAATATCAAAGTAAAATGAAATCAAATGATCACATTACATCACAATTATCAATGTCACAAAGAGATAGAATGATACTACGTATTCATCGTGGTGGTAATGTTACTAATAATTACAATAGTAAAACTAGTAATCCATTGATAACAACTAAATTTAAAACATATTCAAAACATTCTCGTTTATCATTTAATTATTTTGAGAAAGAGTTTATAAAACGACGAAAAATGAATGATTCAATCAACTATACAAATTCACTTTGTTTGAATAAACACAAATCGAATATTGTGCCAAATACGAATACTATCGTTACATTCAATGGAAAAAGTTGTATTCTATCCAATAAAATAATTTCTACGATAAGTAAGCATGATAGTAATGAAGGGAAAATTGGCATAAATCAATGGAATCCGACAAATTCTTTAATGAGAATTCCACTTAATTCTCAACTTATCATTGATAATGTAAATAATAGTGGGATAATGAATTCAATGCATAAACAACAAGATTTTAAACGTTCACATTCATTTAACATATTGAATTGTTTATCACAATCACAAGATAATCAGCAGTATACAATACCTCAGCATACAATACAACAAATAGTACCATGTCATTCATCAACCTGTATGACAAATTTACAAATAAAACAATTGAATAGCTCAAGTGATTATCTATCTACTAAAAATGATAGAAAGTACTCAAAGAATCAATTGAGTGCATCGAATGGAAAGTATAAACAATCAGTTGCTAGATTAAGCATGAATCAACAAAATATTATTAATACATCATTAATTAATTGCACTACAATGAATAATACATTAACAAATGCTAATACTACTATGACATCTACTCCATTAAGTAGTCTAGATCAAAATGAGATGATTTCATTGTCAAAAACAAAATGCTGGATAAATCAACTAAGAGAATTTGCTAGAACAAAACGTATTTGTAAGTTTGTCCGTGAACAGAAAGCAGCTAAAACATTAGGAATTATAATGGGATTATTTATATTATGCTGGTTACCATTTTTTATTTGTAACATACTAATAGCTTTTAATCCATATTCATTAAATAACAGTGATATATTCAAACAAATCTACATTCTGGTTACTTGGTTGGGATATATTAATTCATGCATCAATCCGATTATCTATGCTCATTCAATGCGTGAATTTCGTAGGGCATTTAAGCGATTACTATGCTGTCACTGGTGGCATCAAAAACAAATTCAGCTAAGAAAATCAAATTCTTTTACAAGTCGCCATTTGTCGCATTGTGATAGTTCTCAGAGAAATCAACGTAACCGCCATAATCATCATCATCATCATCATCATAGTCGCTATCCTCCACATTCGATTCATTATCTTGATCGACAACATACTGGTAATCAACCATGTAACTATCAATTTGAAACTGTTTATAAAATGCATCAACCAACTGTAAAATATCCCAATGTCACAGATTACCAGTCACCTAGTGGTCACTTATTGTATCAAAATCATGAGACCAGTAATTTATCTTACAGCATAATTCTACCAAATATGAGTGATTCTATGTGTTCTAAAAACCAATAAGGAAAATAAAATCAATGAATATTCATAATGTTATTATTATTTATTTCATATTACTGAATAGTTTCGTTGATTTCGATAGATCAAGTTTCCATTTCTAAAATCAAATATGATAACCATTACTTATGTGTATTATTGAAACTTAGGATAAGATAAACACTATTTTGATTGATTATAATACCAAAATAAATGATTTGATCAACAAAGTTCATGTAACAAAACTGTAGCACACATTGAACTATGTACATCTTGTAAGTGAATTGTTTCTTCATAATTGAATCGGTCTAACTTTTTGTTTTAATGGATTAATTTGAAATATTTTTCATGATAAAAATTAGTTTCATTTTCAATTATCATGCATAATGATTTGTCAAAGTAAATATAAATGAATAATTATTGAAACGGTAATAAACACTTAACTTTTAATAAAAGTTAAATTTCTAAGTTTAATAACATTTACAGACAGTAGTATATTTTTCTAATGAACATAGAGATTCAGTGTAATTTTTATTTTATCTTTTTGTTGATATGCCTAGAGAATAAATGAAGTTTTTCTTGCAATAAAAAGAGTTTTTTTATAAATGTACAAACATTACATCATGTAACCAGTAGTGCTTATCAATTTGAAAAAAGAGTAACAACTGACATTTGAATAGAATAAGACAAAGATTCATGTTATCGGATTTGATTAACATCAACTACTATAGATTTCGTTGCTACTGTTACTGTTGCTTACAAGTTAAAATATCACAAAATCCATAATTATAAACATATTTGCACATACTACAGAAGGAAATTCAACTGGAAATTGTCACTGACATTTAACAATGGTACAATGTAACAGAGGAGATGTGAATAAAGTTATGTGATGGAATGAAACATTCAATGTATATATTCATGATTCAATGAACATCCCAGAAAATTATATCAGTAACAAAAGACTGAAAGCAACGAGTATGTAGTGAACAGATGTTAATGATGAGAAGCAATTAAACTAAATGAGTAAAGTTCGATAAGCTGATAATGAAAATTGTTTATGTCATGCAAAACTGACTTAATGATGTAATGACACGTAAAAGATACTTTAGATATACGTGATATGGATGTAAATAATGAAGTTAATGTTACAGAGGTAAAGAAAGGCTTACAATAGACTCCATCTTGAACGTACAATTCAGGTTTCAAACATTTACTAGCAAAAGCTTCAGAACAATTCAGGAAACTGGAGTTTGTTAATCATCTTTTGTCCTCTTCGACTATTTCATATTATTACATGATTAAGTCTTTTTCTCATAATGATGAGAAGCAACTAAACTAAGTAAATTAAGTTAAACTATTGCATTTTTGTCCCCATCTCTTTATGTCATCCATGTATCTACATATTTGATTAATAATCTTGTTTAAAAATTCCCAAGTTTATCAAAAACAAAGACGTTTGAACGAAAAATATTCTTCTTTTCGATAAATGCTCATCAGGTTCTACATTTATTGGTTCAAAATTATTAGTCACAAAAATAGCCAGTTCTGAGGCAGGTAAAACATTGTTTAGATATCAAGAATAATTGGATAATTGAAAGTTTTTCCTCTTCGGGTTATTTATAAAATACGAATGTTAATGTTGAAATACTCATCATCATGTAACTTGTGAAACGTAAAAGACAATTGAGATAAACAAGATTATTAGTCAAATATGTGTATATAGGTATCTCTGTATATGGGTGACATAGGAGATGGGGTGGTAGCAAAATACAATTAGATCAAGTGTTTGTAGACAAAGGTCAAATCCTACTTAAAATGAAACCGAATGGGTAAGAGTTTGTAAAATGGAGTGAACGATGATCAAACTTCGTCAAATAGTAACAATAATAGACATAATTACAACCAGTTCAATTGTTTGATCTTAAATTGTGATATTCATTCTGTGTACTTTGATTAATAATAATAATAATAATAACAATAATAATAGTAATAATAATAATAATAATATGGAAATGCACATTCAGAAGGAGAATACATATACACTAATCACATTAAGTAGTCGCATGATTAAGGTAGTGATTGGTTTAGTGGATCTTGCGTCGGCCATGGCAGGAGAAGTGGTTGAACGTACTTCTTCTGTATGCACAGGTCTGGCTTCTTGATTCGTATAGCTATCGCCTCTGCCGTTTTAAGGACTTTGAGTCTAACCGATCTTGGCAGATAACTGTTTACACAAAATATTATTTTGAATGATTGATTTATGCTCGCCACATGACCCGTTTGAATTAGGTGAGCTAGTATTGGACTGTTGATACTTTTGACAACTCCTTTGGTTAACCAAACCGGAAGTTGCTCCCGAGCAGGGAGGAGTAAATTCCTTGAGCATCTGCCAATGTATCTTGCTCCACAGGAGCAGCTGAACTGATAGATACAAAATGGAGTGGCAAGCTTAGGTAATTTATCCTTTATTCTCGGTATCACCATGGGGCGGGTAGAAAACACGAGTTGTAGTTTTCCAGCGTTAAAAGTTCTCCGGATGGAGCTGCGTAACCTCAACGTTAGCATTCCGCTGGGCGCGTCCCCTCTATATGCTAGCCTCAGAAAAAGCGGCTTTCTTGTTTATTTCATTCGTCATAGAAACTTACACAAGTTTAATAACATCGATACTTTACAAACAACCTGGAAAATTTATATTCAATGTTCATTGATATCAATATGATGTATTTGCCCCAGAAATGGTTATTTTCGTAATCAATAATTTTAAGCACACAATTGTAGAACTGCATGAGAATTTATTGAAAAGAATATACTTTGTTCAAATGTCATTGTTTTGACAAATATGAGAACTTTTAAAAAATTAAAAGCTCATTTAAGTTGATAGTCAAAGAGAAACGAAAGATGATTAACAAACTCCAGTTTCCTGAATTGTTCTGAAGCTTTTGCTAGTAAATGTTTGAAACCTGAATTGTACGTTCAAATGGAGGCTATTGTTAGCCTTTCTTTACCTCTGTAACATTAACTTCATTATTTACATCCATATCACGTATATCTAAAGTATCTTTTACGTGTCATTACATCATTAAGTCAGTTTTGCATGACATAAACAATTTTCATTATCAGCTTATCGAACTTTACTCATTTAGTTTAATTGCTTCTCATCATTAACATCTGTTCACTACATACTCGTTGCTTGCAGTCTTTTGTTACTGATATAATTTTCTGGGATGTTCATTGAATCATGAATATATACATTGAATGTTTCATTCCATCACATAACTTTATTCACATCTCCTCTGTTACATTGTACCATTGTTAAATGTCAGTGACAATTTCCAACTGAATTTCTTTCTGTAGTTATGTTCAAACATGTTTATAATTATGATTTTTGTGATATTTTAACTTGTAAGCAACTGTAGTTCAAGTGGATGAAACGTATGCACATGAATTCTTATTTTATTCTATTCAAATGTCAGTTATTACTTTTTTAAATGCTGATTAACAAATCTTCATTGTGTTGTTTATTTAATAAAGTTTGATTCACTGTAATAGAACTTACTATAATAAGACTGAATCCGGTTTAGCTAGTAGATAACTGTACTGACACAAATCTGATATCAGAGTAGAGTATAATGAGATTTATTAGACTATCCAAGTTACTGTAGAATAATTATGAAAAGTATAGTTAAAGAAGTTCCACACCATTTTTCATATGACAAAAATATCAAAGAAATTCTGAAATGAAAATTTATTAGCGGTTCCATTTCCAACTATGTATATATAGTGATCATATCTCAATTTGGTCGGATAGTCAGTAAGTCATTACAACCAATCCCTAGTTTCAAAGACACATTTCAGTTTTTCATAGATATCGTTTATGTGAACATATCGAATAAATCCATAATGATCGGTGATTGCATAACGATGTAAGAAACAAGTGACATAATTTGTGAATAATCCAATTTACTCTTTGCTGCAGAAACTGTTAAAAAAACGATTACCACACTACACTAGAAGAGTTCAGTTCAAATTGAGTAGTTGTACAATTAACCAAAAGAATAGCCATACGATCACCTATTAGAGTGATATGATAATAACTCATCTGAAAAAACTGAAGACTAAATTCCTATGTTCAGAACACAAAATACTTCTACAAGTTTGTTGGTGGTACCTATTTTACTGACAACTGCATGAAATATACTTTTCATTAAGTTTGTCATTCCAGTAATGCTCATAAAATATAAAGTTCATAAATAAGATGAACATGATAATCAGTTCAATTATTCAGACCTCAGTGAAAAATGATAAAATGATGGAACTATTTAGAAAACGGTGTGTATGATATAATAATGCGAGAAATACACGATTCGTGTGGACATTGTGAGTATTACTCAATCTTTGGCTAAATCACTAGATTTTTTAAAATTAGATTACGACTGACAAGTGGAATCTAGAACGTGCTTTTCGTCCTATTTGGAACTCGTCAATTGAATGTGTCTACATTCCAGTGTCGATGTTCACACCGAGAATCCAACGCAGTCCATTGCGTGCCAAACGCTACCGCGTGCACTACTAGACTAGTGAGTCCAGATAGCCACACGAATGTGTATGCATAGTTAGGATGTATTTGGATATTTCTGTTGAATTTGTTATGGGCTGGAACTGATCAGTCAAATACTACAAATCGCACATCCTGAATTGGGCTTGCTAGTCACAATCGAACTTAAACAATACTTATGATCTATCATTATATAGAGGAAATCCTCTCAGGATGTGCATATCAACAAGACTAACCAGTTTCAGTCCATGTCAAATTCAACGAGAAGATTCAAATATATTTTAATTACATGAACACTTGATCCGTTTGTAATTTTACTACCTACAAGTCACTTAGACGTATCTATGCATTCTATTAGTGATCTTACTAGTTCAGTTGTAGTACAAACTCACATAAGTCAATCATTACATAAATATTATCATTTCAACATTAACAATTGTAATTTATATGCAGGCAAATCATGTATTTGCCTCACAACTGGCTATGTTTGTCATACTAGCAAATTTTCCGACTTATTATTATGAAATATGAAGAGTAAAAGAATGCAAAAGAATATTCTTCATTTGAACATTTTTGCTTTAATGTAAAACAGTCAATTTTTCTTAATCACTGTGAATATTTATCATAGTGGATTGAAACAAAATAGCTGTAAATGAAGAATATTCATTTCGAGAAATTTTCACCAGGTTCTACATTTATAAATCCAAATTGAATTGCTAAGTTTAAGGTGAAAATATCTTTTAAATTAGATTATAGTCAATGAATTTGGGGTTGTTAATGTCAAAGTGAATTGTTAATGCATCAGTTGAAATTATCAGGGTGATCATGGTCATCATCAGAAGAAGAATAAATGCATATTGGCGGAGTGAGCTGTACAGTAGAAATGTGAATAGAAATCAAAATGTTCGGATGAAGGAAGTCTAAGTGTTATGTACATTAAATGATATGAAATAATAAAATGGAGTGAATGTTCACAAAATTTGTTCTTTCGGTAACTGGTCAGCTTCTGTGCATCCTGAGTGGATTGACTCGATATAGTTATTAACTACAAGTAATCTTTAAGTCCTGAATTCTGCTTACCAGTCACAATTCAACTTAAGGTGAATTATCTTAAAATTATTGATTTTATTGGTGTGACATTTGGAATGGTAAAAAGAAGTGGTTGGATATATTTCTTTTAGACGCAGAGCTCAGGCCTTTGAAGTGAAATGAATATCATACTAGACAAAATCATATATGAATCATGAACTGTCAGTGTCACCGAGGAATTTGTTTTTTCTTTTAATTTAAACAAGAATCTTATAAACATACAACTACTCTAAATCCCAAACCAAAATAAAAATCTCTGACTATAAAAACATCCATAGTCAAATAAAAATTCGTTAAGGAAAATAGCAAAACATCCTCCCCCCAATCCCTTCACCAAGTTTTATTTATTAACTAAGATCATGTATATCAGTAAATAATCGTTTACATAATAAACCTACTGTATTGCTGTATTTTTCTTTTAAAAAGAAAAACAAAGTTTTAATTGAATCTTTGCACGAATAGAATTTCTTCGTGATATTCAGAAGAGAATGATTCTTTTCAATTTTCAGAAATAAACATTGAATCACATGAATGTTGTGCAGACATTTACTTCACAATAAACCAAATGATACATTTTAATCTTTATTTAAAGCCTATTGATAAAAATGGTTCAACTAAATATCGAATTCTGTATTGTACAAAGTTAATAAATTATTTTCTTTTAAAGAAGCAGATTGATGTCAATAGTACTTTTCCAGGCATTCTTAACTTCAGTGAAAAGCATTGATAGTAAGTTCTAAATTCACTTAGCTACCCAAATTAGACATTAAAAAATGTATACACTTGGTTCCGTTTATGAATTTTAATGAACAAACAATCGATTAGTGATTCTATGAATGTTTGTGATTAGTTTTACTTTAATTTGAATAAGTCTTTGATGGGGATATCAATCGTGAATCACAAGTGGTTGTCTAGAATTGACTATATTTTTGCGACATAGTTATTATAGTGTCCGTATATGGTACACCCGAGCCTTTGTCTGGCCTCTGTATCAATACTTTGTCAATAAGCCTAAGGTTTCTAAATGCTCCTAGTTATTTACTTAAGCAAACTTATGACTAGGTTGGCAATGTCAACTAATTCGTATTTGAACCAAGCTTTCTTGTTTTACTTAATAATCAAATAAAATTTCGAATTAAGTCTCAACGTTGATTTTGTTAGTGCATCCTTTCAGTGTTCGGAATTTATGTCTAATAGTTGTGCCACCGAACCAATATCCCAATAAAGCACCATAAATCGGGACATTCTTCATAATATTTTACTCTTGTTACTGCTATGTATATTCTACAACGTATTGACATCAAGCAATTCAGTGCTCTGAATATTTGTGTAAGGTGGAGAAATTCGATACACCTAATTCGTTTATAAACTTGAAAATGTTATGGCGGGCACTTAAAGAAGATTGATTATCTTCTAGAACTGTTTTTTCTGTTAACGATTCATTATTTTTGGTTGTATACAAAGTAAGCATTTTATTATTATCATTGTGACGTTGCTCTTATCCTATACTACTGTTTAAGGCATTAACTGTTGTTATATCATTTCTCATTTATGAACTATAGTTAATTGACTGCATATACGTTACCCCAGTTCACACTCACTATTACTCTTATTTTGTATTAATGTCAGTTTCCTAATTGGTTTACGATGCGCTCTGATTTTGCATGTATATAAAGGCATGATTGAAATAAAAACCGATCTGATCTGTCTGTTTGACTCATAAGTCGTTGTTTTTCCTCTATTCCGTTTTGGGACTGGTAGTCGAGGGGCTGACGTGTCTGTACAGTGATTAGCGATTATCAAGGTCATTGTATATATTGCACAAAACGTAACAGAAAATAGAAAGAACAAACATAGAAGTCTCAACTGTTATGTGACTTCTGTTGTTTTAAAACGTTAAAATTTGAAATAACCTCTGAAGTCACCTGAACAGGGGTAGAGCTAACCAATTGAACTTATGTTACGACTATGACCTGGTAGACTTGAAGAACAATTACTGATCGGAGTTATATCTGAGCAACCAAAACCTACCCTAGTGGTACGGATAAAGAAAACAAGCACCAACAAACGAGTGCTAAGGTCAAGTCATTTATTGAATGGAAACAATGGTTTTTACGTATTGTAAACTGGATGCAAAAGTAACAGAAAATAAAAAACACATTAAAGACTGGACTAGAAGAGTTGTATACAGAATTCGGGATAAGATTGTCACCATAAAATTGCAATAACTAGGAAAGGAAGCCAGATACGACAATAGTTAGTGAGTCTATAAGAAGCTTATAACTTAAGGAATACAAATAAAATAGATTACTAAACGTTCAGCAAATGCGATGTAGCAGTAGGAGTCAAAATATCACTAAGAATAGACTCTACAGGTTGAGATTTCCATTTGTTGCCTCAATATAACAAAAATGCTTTAATAACGCGTGACTTCATCAGTTAAAACAAAAGACTTTAAATGTAATACACAAAGTTCTAATACATATATATGGTGGTAGTAGTCTTAGTCGTCTTCGTCGTCGTCGTCGTCGTCGTCGTCGTAGTAGTAGTAGTAGTAGTAGTAGTAGTAGCAGTAGTAGTATAATATCAAATAAGAGTTAAGATTTCCTCCAAATTAATGTTGATTAGTTTCGATATAAAATTAGATTATTGTAAAACATTTAGCAGTTTTGTAGGCTGGTACATTTTTTAAGAAAGGATATACACTAAGTTCTTCGTTTATTCAAGTAATGTATCGTTTGTTCGTTATACAGGAAATAAAGTTTCTATAAACATATTTTTTACTTCTATTTAATGCATGTAATGAATTCAGTTATTACTTTGTGTACATAGATAACGATATCTGCTGTTGTAATTATAGGCCAGCATATAAGTCATATTTGTGTTGAGATGGCTTTGTGGTATATCCAATTTGTTTATTATTGTTACAGATTAATTTCGTGTAAGTATTGATGAAAATCAGAGAACACTGGATATATTTTGTATCCTTATATAGGAATCTTTGATAGTTCACAATCTTGACACTATAACAAAATCGGATCTAGAACATTCAGTTCTTCAGGTGAACGCTTAAGTATCTGCATTTCTGAGCCGATTGGCGTACAGTGGTAAAATTTCCACTTCACTCTGTTTATGGTATAGCTTGATGATCAATCGTATTTGTATGTTCAATTAAACTAAGTTGACTCGAAAAGGTTAGAGGTAGTCAGCAAGAACCCCTGCTAGACACAAGTTTCGTGTTAGTTTATATTCGTCATAAAGAGATTCCTGTACTTTAAAAGAAGTTAACATTCCTCATAAATTTGAAACTGACGTCACTCGAGATTCACCTTTACCACTTATCTAGATAAAAGTAACATTATTGACTATTCACTGGTCGATAAAAATAAATATCCCAGTCTTACAACTGGTCAGTTGTTACCCAAATAGATTAGTAGTAACGGCCATAGACTAGGAAGCTGAGTCTTATGGCTAAGAATGCCACAAGTGGTGCCGGTTCCTTTGAGACTGTAGGACATAGTTTAATAAAGCGTCAACCTTCACGAGACCCAAGTTAGAAAGCTGTTTCTTTTAGCAGTCTTCAACCATCTAACATCAAAACATGGAATGCTGAGTAACTTATTTCTATAAGTATATTGATCATCGATAGAGTTTTTCGAGCACTAAGTCTAGGCGAATACAATGTTCTTTACTGCCGATTGATCAACCAAAGTAGATTTAATTTAGTGACTTCATTATAAAAGAATGAAAGGATATACCAACAACAGACTATTACCGAACAGAATAGAGTAATTTTCATGTATAGTATATTATTTAATTTTATCCTATACACGTGTTACATAAACTGAGACATGTCGACACTCTGGTAGGTAAATGTGTGCACTCGATCAATTCAGACTTCATGTCATGGTGACTAACTACTATCTTCTTATCTGGTAGAAAGATACAAACCAACTAAGATAAGAAAATATGTTCGATTTAGTTGTTTTATGACGTGTGTGAAAGATTTTATTGATTTCTATTACTTGTTAGCTACCGAAGAGATGAAAATTATCGTAACTATGTGATTCATAATTGAAAGTTAACACTTTCGACTTGGTTAAGTATGTTACCATGGTTGGTAGTGTGGGATCACTCGAAAATTAGTCTCAAGATGTAGTCAGTAAACAGAGTCATAATGGATATGTAAATGTAATTATTTTCAAATGGTATAATGAAATTTGTCTTATATAAAAGTGCAACGTACATGTAAGTCGAAGAAGGATGAAATTCGATTTAAGGTTTTGTTTCATTACATAAAACCAAACGATGCGCATATAATCTCTTTATATTCCCTTGTATTTATCACTTTGCATATGTAAAGTCGTATATGTACACAATGAGTAGTCATAACATTGTATGTACTTTACTGATCACAAAAATAAATTTTATATTTGCATACCATAGGTGTAAATTATAGAATATATGATAGCAATTATCAGATAGATACTATTAAATAACTGGGTCCACTAGACAGGCTAGCGATTCGGCGACAAATGATTGACCAGAGGTCATAAAAATGAATATAAGATGATGGAATTTTTTAATTTTGTAAGTGGAGAAATGAAAGTCATTATACATACAAGTAAGGATACTGATTAGAGTTGGAACTTTGGATAGTAAATGGAATTATGGATGAGGATTTCGTCCTATTTGGAACTTGTCAGTTGGATGTACCTGCATTCCTGTGTTTTTGTTGATGCCAGAACATATAGTACATATAACAAAAAGAGATTGATTAAATCCAGACCTTATCACCATCTGCGTGAAGATGAAAACTGTGGTGAAATTTTATAATGAAATGCTTTTGTATATGGTGTGTGTTGCTAATTTTATTTCAGTGTTTTGAGTCTAGAGTGCCTAAATTCTACCATAAGTAAATTCTCATTGTGATTGAATTCACTGTCAACATGCTGGATAGCCAAAACCTGTATTCTTTTGTATGTGTGATTGCTTGTGTGTTTTCTTATCAGTTCCCCTTAATATATTCTTCTAGCGTAATATGTTAGTGTGACTACGCTTTAAACTTTTATTGGAATTTGTTAGCCTCGGTTAAATAGCATGGTGCTAATCCATTCAAGCGTATAAAGTAGAGAATGTCTGAAATTCTGATTCAAATTATTTCTCAATGAGTTGAAGTTACTTGAATACATGTCATACAATTAAAACCACAGTATCTATTTTACCAACTGTCACTATTTTGTGCATCTTGATTTCTACTTATTGTATCCATACACACTAACATACATAGTAAAATTTCTCAATAGAAGATTAACGACTTCATTATTCTCCACCGCTAAACATAAGATGCACATTTAAAAACAGAGACTGATTAATTTCAGTACATAACGATACCGTCATGAAGTTACGAATGCTTTCGAATTATATATGCATATACTCTGAATTTGTATGGATATTTGGACTCAGCAGGTCAGTGGAGAAACTGATGGATTTTACACGAATTGATTGAGTTCGAGGTGTAGTTGTCAACATTATAAGGGTGGGGATGCATTTAATTAAGGAGTCTTAAGAAGAATAAAAAAGGCCACTTAAGTTGCACTTGCTGTTGCGAAGTTGTGTCAGAGTTTTCTCTGGTGAGCTCGTAAACTAATCGAGGAAATAGCCACAAAAAATTCATATCTCTAACCCTTTTTGTATTCAAAAACAACCTGTATTTACATCAAACTTACAGTGTTAACCTTGATTGGAACTAAGGTGGTTTCGTGTAGATAGGTATTCAGTCTAGTTGATTACATTTTTCGTAAACTGGTGTTGATTAGTTACAACTGGAAATCAGAAGGGACCGGACAGCTGTTCTGTCCTTTCTTTGATTCCTACTTGGCAGTTCTCACCCTCGATTTTACCAGGGAATCCCACCCAGGCCCTGTAGGTCTCAAGGAGAACACCCAACCATCTGTATCACTTGACCAACCTGTATTCAATGGAAGGATTCCAACTTTGACGTTGTTTAATTACAGTTCATTGATTATATAGGTTACATGTTCTACAATAGTATGAACTATAAATCGATATTGCTTGTTTATAATTAATTGTAATCCCACTGAGTACAGTAATAATATAATTCCAATATATTTGTAAATAAGTGTGTTAACGTAAAGTCAGTAACGATGAGTCTTTGAGAATTATATTTGAACAGAATGTAAATCCAACAAGTAAACAATCAAGACAACTGATGAAAGTTATCAATCTTTAGTTAAGTTCACCCACAAGTTCAGGATATATACTTCAGCGAAAACTACAATATGTAAAATATTATTTCAAGAGTTATCGTCGGCTGATACATAATATCCATATATTCGTAATATACAACCACAATCAGTCAATGCTATTAATGTTAATTGTCTCGCTACTGATGTGTCTGAACTCCATTGGTTACGACTTCTCATTAGAACTTTAGAAACATCCTAAAACTAGTCACCAGTGAGCTGATTAATTTAAATGGAATAAATTATTTTTAAGGAGATAGGTACGAATTTTAGTTAATTGTATTCTTTACAGATTGATGTCCGTTGAGTTCCGTTAGATAGAAACAGCTATCGAACACTCATTGGATTTTCACTGATACCCAACTGATACCTTTCTGTGATGAATGTGACCCATTAATCTTGATTCAATTTAATAACAATAGTGTGAGTGGTTAAGATAATCACTGAATCGAAATTCATCATAAATATGAAAATATACACTATACCAATATATCAAACTAATTCAAAACAAATGTCATTAGCTTTTATTGTTGCTTTGACAACATTCATTTGAAACTATTGGATGTATTAAATGATGTAAGGCATTTCGTTGAATTATATTACTATTCATTATTTATTTAATTACAACAAAATGTTTATAGCTTCATTTTTTTCATCGTTTTGGTTTTTATTTATTCTAATTCTACTTCGTGAATCTATGGTAACATATAGTCCTAGATACAAATGCAGTATAATATATTTACTAAAGATTATGGGTTTTGTTTAAGTTGAATTGTGACTGGTAAACGGAAATCCAGGGTACGCGTTTCGTCTTATTTGAGATTCGTTGGCTGGATGTACCTGCATCTTAATGTTGATATTGATAGTGGGATTCGAACTCAGTCCGTTTCAGTGTGAAACGCCATCAGCGTTCACTACTAGACTATTGAGTCTAGAAAGTTACACTCGCGCAATGGTCAAATTGGTATTGGGATGAATTTGTATATTCCCATAGATTTGTTATAGACTGAGGCTGACAATGCGCTCAGGATGCACATGTAACAACAGAGACTGAACAGCTTCAGTCTATAATAAATCAATGGGAATATACAAATTCATCCTAATTATGGGTTTTGGTTATATAGCAAGCTGCTAAGTTATTCAAGTGTATTGAGTTACCAGTGTTTAAATTCTAGTTCAAATGATTTCTTGTTATGTTTAAATTACTTGGGAAAATACCATTTTATCAAAGCCAGTAGTTTGCTAATTAGACATTATATTAATTCCGTCTCATTTTGTAGTTAGCAGTTTTAATTATAAATGACACTGAGATCCTATGAGTTCTATGCATTTTATACTTACACAAACTCAAGCAGTAACAAAACTAGAAAGTTGACATGAAGTGGGTTTACAGAGATAATTTCTTTAAAAATTTACTTCGTTTTTGTTTGTCACAGATTGATGTCGGCTGGATACCATTGAAAACCAGGGAGTACTGGACGTCTGTTCATTCCTAGTATAGAACACCAGTGATTTCGCCAGAAAAATATGCACAATCAAACAACATTACTCTTGCCTTGATTTTAGTGTTGCTTACTGATTGGCAGACACCTAACCGCTTAGACAGAATGAGATGGGATTCATTTATTTCCAATCCTAACATATGACATCGGATATAGCGATTGCTGTCGTCACTAATGGAAAAAGGCTGATAAAATATTTTCTTTAGGAATATCCATATCAAATATATTTCAGTCGTATATTCTGTACAACTTTATCATCAAATCACTATTTTATTCTCCCAACTTCCATGCTACTATATACTTATACTAATTGATCATAAAGTAGTAACTGATGTTATTTCCACTAATATGTAGTGCCAAATGACCCTATTAGATTATAGAATAATTGATTTGGGTCATATTCCAGTTGTAACTAATAACTAGTGTTTGATAAGATTAGGCTAAAATTGCATCTTAATGTTACGCCGCAATTTTTAATGACTGTATCGTAACTTGAAATATAAAATTTATTCAGTATTCAGAGCTAGAAAATCTGACTTTGATTTAGATACACCGCCCTTAAAACATGCTAATCTCTAGTCACCTAACTCAATAATAGCATCCCAAACCATGATAATGAATGAAATGAATTTGAAGCTCACAGGGAATATCCGTTCTCGCAGAAAGTGAACATATATGCACAAAACTCAGTGAAGAGGTTTCTGCTGATTGTCATTAACTCGCCAACCTTGCGAATTATGAGTTCCTGAACTCTGAGGTATATAACAGACTAATACATGCCATGAAAGTGATTTTTTATTTAACTTCTCTTGAAAATAAGCTTTCCAAATAGTCGTTCATAAACACTAACTCACCTTACCTGATATTATTTCAAGAAAAACTTAAAAGGGTTCTTATTCTTAAATCAACCACTTACTAAACATTTTCAAACTGAAGTATGTATTTTATTAACTGAAATGCCTCTCTCAGTTTGTGTCGTATATGATTTACTTAGATGTTCAATTTAAGTTTTATGGTTACTAATCATATCCATAGGTCGCTTCAACTATTCATCAGTGCTGATGAAAACTGTTTGTTTCATACAACAAGAAAATATTTTATTTTCGTCCATATCATTGTTGTCCATGACTTAAAGTTATGTATATGATTTACATCAGGTGAATAGTTTCATATGATGTTGATTAAAAATCTGTAAAATAATAATAAAGGCTGTTAGAAAGCGACATTTTGAAGGTTAAGTCAATAAAGAATAAGGTGATTCTGATAAATAGTATCTCAATATTTTGGGAAATGTAATGTTCAATCTTCAATCCTAAGCAAACGAGACTGATAAGCAGTTGTTGAGTAAGAGTTTACTGGCGTTTTTTAGTTAACTGTTTATTGAATTACCTTGGATGAACTAGAGGATCATAGAAGGCATGTTTACGAACTGTTAAGAAGATTATCCAGTAAATCATAAGACCTTCATTTGTTACCTTGTGTTTCTCATGAGGTCATCCATGAAAGTATTTTAATTATTTGATTAAGACAAGTGTATACTGTGGTCTAGAGATGATACAAAAATTGTCATTGGTGAAGTTTAATTGTCTGTAATATTGAGATTTTGCAACTTTTAACAATGTACCATTAACTGTGACTTATTCTACGAAGTCAAACAAAGCACAACTTTATGGTCTACTTAAAATTCACTCACTCATTTTGATCTACACATTCCATAGTAAATAGTCCAAACTGCTACAATGAAGAATAAAGTATGCTGGTGACCTTTTTTAAGAATGAAATTACGTGATGTTTGTAGATATCACTGCTCTATTCTTCAAAGTACCACCAATCATTATTAGTGAATTTGTGGATTAACTTCTATTAGAAAATATTCTAATATTACTCTTAGAAATTCTAAGTGAAGTATGAACAAATTAATTTTGAACTTCACAGTAACAGTTGGTTTTGTCTTCAGTAACATGTATCTGTACTAACTGACAGCGAAGAAATAGATTCATTATGTCATATTTTGGATTATATTCTTATCAACAATTTGCACAAACGAAATCTTACATAAGTTATCTAGAAACTGTATGCTTATCGTTGTCATATTGTTCATCAGAATATTATTGATGAACAACTGTTTCAGTAGATTTACATTGTAGAATCTACACTATCATTTATTTGAAAAAATGATGTTAACAACGAACTAGATATCATCACCTTAATTACTATATGTACACATCATTACCTTTGTTTCGATTATTATATAAAAGGAACTTGGTAAGATGTTTTTGAAAAATATGCAAAACGGTCTGTTTAAAGTGTATCTCATGGCAAGAATTAACGTTGGCTGTCGCTAAGACTTTGTTAGAAAGTTTCACATTCAATGAACAGACAGTCGTAGACACTGATACCTTGTACAAACTACTCTTTTCTTAAGCATTGCCTGAGTTAAACAGTATTTTTCATTTAGTATTTAATAAATATAAGCCTTTGATATAAAAAGTTCGTTAAGTATGTTTGGTTTAATCGTATCATACTATTACATTAATGTCATTAATGACATCGTAATGAAAGTTTTCTCGTTAAAGAAAACATCTGTAAGTTAAACGATCTCCATAAAACGTCATTTAAAACAGACAACAATCTGATTTGATAATTTCTCACTCTCCCTGCATTTTCTACTTCTCACGCTGCTGGATTTTTATTTCACCTATACTCCATCCCTAAAATTCCTCAAACAACAATGATATTCATTTAGTCTCGAAAACATCTTGAAACCTTTCTTTATATTACCATGTTTTCATATTCTTATCACCGTTTTTAACTCTTCTTTAAATGTTTCTTCTGTAGACGACTTTTATTCGCCAATTATTATTTGTATAAGTACCTTTTTGCTAATTTAATATTTTACACTCCATTGCATAAGGGATATACTTATTTTAGAGTACAGCTTGTGAAAAGTCTGTTTTATGACAGATAACTTTTTCGTTTCACTTGACAGCATATAAGGTAAGTCTAGGCAATCAGTCAAATTGTAACACAATCTATTTTCAATGGAAACGACTGTAAACATTTTGGCATAAAATATGATGATGGACAGCATGAAAATCACTTACTGAAAGCAAAGTATATAAAGATATTCAAGTTACAATGGAGTTTAAAGAAAGATAATAAGTTCCATTGTTTAGATGTTACTATGGAACAAAGAAAAAATGGTTGAATACAGCAATCAATTTACAGAAAAAACTGTATTTTAACCACTGTTGTATCATTAAATGTAGAACTTATGCCAATTAAGTAATGCTTAGGTGAGAATTACAATCCGGAGAAATCCATTGAACAATATAGCAAAAATAAAGTATACAAATCTAGCAAAATCATATAACAACAATGTATTCGCATCTATGCGTTGATTTGTTATGGACTGAAGTTGGTCACTCTATTGCCATATGTGTATCCTCAGCGGATGGCTTCGATATATAGATAGTTTACAAGTACTATTTAAGTTGGATCTTGCTTGCTAGACATAATTCAACTCAAATAATAACGAAACTATAGTTCAGACAAACCATGTTCTTATATACGTTAACTTTAATGGTAGTAATGTTGGAGAGAAAAATTAAAAGACTCAACAAAGTACTAACGAGAGCAACATATTCCCTAAGATAATCGTAAATCAGCAGATACCCTTCATGCGTTAACGCCAATTATTTGTTTTCACCAGCCACAGCAATAACATTGGAAGAACGGAAAGAATAGCCTACTAACGATTACTTGAATATGGGCCAAAAAGTCTACTGTTTAGAGGAATAAAAAAATTTAATAGTGCAATTACCAAACATCTGATCGACATAAGACTGCAGAATGATATTTTGGGATCTATTAAGATGTTAAATAGACAAAAAAAACCTCATATCTTTGAAAGTTTACTGAAGTTATCCCTGACGAACACTTTAATCTCAGCTTGTATGTCAAAAAGAAAGCAGTAATCTGTCTCCCTTTAACTTGGTAACTTAGCTCAATTAAACTCTGGCTAATATTTTGTATCATATTCATATACTTCTATTATTCTGTCCACCATTTTAATTATGTTTACTTGTCTACTATGTTTGTATGAGTGAAATTTCAGCAAACTTCATTCTCATAAGTATGGCAAACTTTGTCTCAAGTATGAATTGAAAATTATTCCAGGTTGTATGCAGCTGATGAAATCCCACTGAAATGAAATAAATTCATCTTACTTTGTATAAAAAATTGTTCACAATCTTTAATAAAAGGAATGATGTGTATAAAATCTCTCGATTATCGTTTTTATCACAACCTGACATCAGGTGACAAGGAAACAAATAGTATTAAAAATATACTATTCTTGCTCAACTGAATCATAATCCATAAACCTACAAACTGAACGAGATAACTTAGTTTTTAGCTTTGTCTGCCTAGGCTGACACCATATTTTATGGATTGTATGTATTACTTTAAAATATTAGTCGTAACTGCAGAAGAGGAAGAAAACCGATAGTTGATGTTATACATATGTTGATATTTTACGTCTCTACATTCACTTTTCTCATAAATAAAAACTTATAAGGAATACTATATTAAAATGAAACATCTTGTCAGCTCTTTTTGCTTTCATGAGGTTCTTTGATTTACAGAAATTCATTAAAAGTAAAATGATATATGTTGTGCAAAAAAACATTTTGTTGAAGATTCAGTACTGTATGCCAATTCATTAGAATACCACTTTATGACAGGACTTGAAATCACTTACAGTTTATCAATAAGATTTTTCACTGTTCTTATAGCATTCTTACATGCTACTATTAACTGTAGTATCAAAAATACTCTAGTTGTGACATTGAGATTGTACTGAAGTAACAATAATTTTTATTCATACAGTCCCACAAGCAGGTCAGGATAACATTAAAATACGTTTAGGTATAGTTGTCTTAAATATGATTAAGGTTGTAAAGAAAGGATGGTAAAGTCCAATGACATGCAGATGGATATGATTATCAAAGTTATATAATAGTACACTACAGCAATTTAATAAGGGGAATAAACAAACCGTCATAAGTATAGGGAATTATATGAATTTACGAAAATAATAAAAGTCTAAATGTAATAGAACTAAGAGACATTTAAATCATATGATTGTCGGAACATGTTACAGGAATTCCCTAGCATTTTCAAATTATCATCTATTATGATCAGTGTTTAGTACGGTCATTTTTTATTGTTATATTAATCATCATTCAGACGATCAACATTCCATAGAGATTGAATTACACGATTTCGTACAGTTATGTTGTTTGTATAATGAAAATATGACTGTTTAAACCTATTGCTAACATTTTCTTGGTAAACTTTTTCAACATAACTTATCATAAACTATTTTAATAGTGGACATTAGAAGAAAAAGAAGACTATATATTGAAAATCTCTGTTATTACAAAATGAAATGAGCTAGAAGGATTACTTGCAAATAATTAACAGTAAGTGTGATAATACTATTTTCAGCATTGTTATATCAGGCGATTTAAGAAGACTAAACTAACTTTATGAAGGGTTTTTTGAGATGAAGATTTTATTTTTTTAGAGTTTGTTTAAGTCGTCTATACTATTTCGGTTATCGTTATGTCCCAATCGCTCTCACCTTCTACTAAACCGATAAACTGTCTCATCCGATTTGTCATTCAGGAACTATAATCAATTAACTGTGCATCTGGATCATCGGCTCTTAGTTATTATTGTTTACGTTTTGCATAAACCCTATTCTTCTTATAAGTACGCTGCGTGGCTAGGTTTTGTGTATAAATTAATGAGTGGAACATAATCTGATTGTCTGGTGGTTGGCTTAGTTGTCTTGTATTGTTCATTCCAACTCTGGGAATAGTCATCACAGGGTAGACGTGTGCATGTACTGATTGGTCCTATCAAGTTTACTGTCCTCCATATATCGTGATTGGTAGTATTTCCCAAGATATAACAACCGTGGACTCAGAATTCGTTGATTGTAATCTACGTTTCCTTCAGTGCCTGGGTGAGAGAAGAATCAATAATTAGAAAATTTGTATCTTTCATAAGTTGATACATTCTGGAGGATACCTGCATTACAACTTATCCCATTCAATTGTAATGAAAGCTACAGTAGGTAGGAGTTTGTTAAGTGAATGGAAAATTATCATGGAGAAAGTAAATAAAAATCTAGGGTTTAAATGTACAGTGTTTTTACTTGGTGAGAATAACTACCCTAAAGTATTTCTGAAAAAGTTAGTAAGACAAAAAAGGAAACACTATATCTAATTGTATAAAAAGGGAATGGATTAACACTGTTGTCGTCCCATTTAGAGAACACTAAAATAAATATGATGAATTGTAAATAAAAATAATATAAAAGTCTATTTCCGAGCTAGTAACACTGTTAAACGTGATCCACAATGAGGATCAACAAAGCTGTGTTTATAAAATCAGTTGTAATGATCACAATTCTGTATACATGTGGGTGGCACATCCAGACAGTTAAACCTAAGGATAAGAAAGGTTAAACTATGTCCGAAAATGTTCTCAAATCCTTGAAAGAGCTTAAGAGACTCGTAAATAGGTTAGTAATAGCTTTACATTTTTTAAAGACAAGACATGAGAATAACTTTGACAGCATTGAAATCCTACAAAATTGTTTTAGTGTTAACAAAGAAAAGCAAACAGCTGAAGCCATTCATATATAGGCAAGTGGAGTAAGTGTTAACAGAAAGGATGGATTACAAGTTAGCTGAACCATGGAAACTATAGATTGACAAATTAAAGTATTAGCCTATATAACCAATCATTTATACATATTATCAACATAGATATCAACAACAGACGTAGTATATTTATCACCAGTTTCTTTTATTCCATTTAACATTGTTACACTATTTTTAAGTTGGATTGTGACTGGCAAGTGAACTCCAGGACATGTGTTTCGCCCTATTTGGGACTTATCGGCTGAATGTACCTGCATCCCAATGTTAATATTAACACAAAATCGAACTCAGTCCGTTTCGTTATATCGAGCAATCCGCTCAGAATGCACATATAGCAACGGAGACTGACTAGCTTCAGTCTATAACAAATCAATTGGAATATACAAATTCATCCTAATTGTAACACTAAGTTCTGTGAATTACAATCATATTTGTCGGCATATTTATTTTAATTATACATCTAATTGCCTTAGTTGTTCCTATACATAACCTGGGGCTTATCATGTCATCATAAAAATGGACACGCACAGATATGTGCAAACCTGTTAACATTTAATCACATATCAACAGCTTATTTTACCATTACACCATTTAACGATACAAATGTTTGGTTTTTTGACCCTATCTATACATTTTTGGAATTTTCGATGTTGAAGCTTCAACCAGTTTACCAGGGTGAAACGTTGAAATTTATTTATTTCTCAAATATAATCTACTTTTAATGTATTCCAGACACATGGTGCCCAATCTCTATCAAACTCTTTGTTTATATTTGAACGAATATTCATTTACTTAATTTTCATAGTGTACTACTTCTCTGTACACCTTGTGATCAAACAGAAAAAATGTTCCTGATAATTTAATAATAAAATCCATTTCTATTTTAGTCCATTTATATTTTCTAATTCATTAGACATGAAATTCTAAAGTATATGGTTTTTTCTTTGTGATAATTTATTCTATTCATTGATGAATGTAGTATCGCGTAATTCTCTAAGTCATTAGTCTACAGTTTCACTTCAGTAATCTTATCTTACTGAAAATATTGAATATCTTCAATGATAATCATTGTTTCTTGTCAGTTACTGTATTTGAATTGTAGTTGATTAAAAGACAATTTAGGCTAATCACAAGGATACATGTGATAAATAGTTAATATGAGTCTATTACATAACTAGCGTAAAAACAGGCGGCCTGTCATTTTTTAAAATAACTCAAGTTACTTTTACGGGTTTTTTTTAATTCTGATAGCTCAATCATGTCCCGAAATCGTACTTGTGTACTCACACGCCTATATAAAAATTCACAACTTATTATGAGTGAGATCTAAGCGAAGGCATTACGGTGGCTAGCAACATGCCTTAAAAAAAGGACTAATATTCATCAGATATTTATTTCTGAAATTCTTGGTTTTAACTGCAGATCCCTTATTGGAAAAGTGGACTACCTACAATTTCTTCTTAGTCTAAGTACATACCGTAACTGTGGTTTAATCACAGTTCAAGCATCTTGGTTACATGAAATGAAGGATGACAATTCGGTATCGCTAAACGATTTCTAAATTTTTCGTCAAGATCGTTATATCATCAAGAAAAAGTGTGATGCTATTGCTACTTTCCGTGAATACAAACTATCATAAATTCGATCATGTATACTTTAAGTTTTCAGATGATTAAATCGATTGTCTAACATTAAGATGTCGTCCAAATAAATATAAATATATATATATTATCAATGCTCTGTGATTCCGGACTGCACATCATCGGCTCTATCCCACTTTGCTGATGAGTTCATCGAGTTTGTTGCAGCCATTCTCAATGTGTACATGGAAAAAGTGTAATTTGTTGAAACTCTGTATGCTGGGAATTCATATTGTACTAAACATAATATTGAATAAATCTTCATTTAATTTGGATTATGACTGGCAAGTGAAGTCAAGGACGCGCGTTTCGTCCTATTAAGGGACTCGTCGGCTTGAATGTACCTACATCCCAATGTTGTTGCTCACAGTGAGATTCGAACTCAGTTATTATTAGTATTATCATTATTATTACATGATAAAATTTCATATGACTATGGGATTTGCTAAAAGTTTAAAAATTAGTTCACTTCAGTAACAGTAATATAACATGTTTGAAAGGTGCTAAAACTAAACCACAATCTTTACTAGTACGTCGTTGATAGTGGATAAACGTACAATGATAATGCAAATGATGTTACAGAAGTTAGTAGGAGATTCAATAGTCAAGATATTTCTCAACATAGATTCATCTCGTTTGAATTAGACTATGAAAGGAATTAACTGTTAATCAGTGATCTAAACAAAATGGGCAGAACTTAAAAAAAGTAGTGTTGAAGACGTGTTTATTAGCAAACTACTAGGGAAAGAATGACATAGAGGCATACGGTGAAGCAAAAAAAAAGCCACAGTTATCAAGAAATCATTTTTACGTATTAACATACATTACTGAAAATACGTAACAGAATACATGCTAATAAAAATTTAGTACATAAACATTGTTAAAAACATTTTACAAGATGTAATGTATTCAAACCTGTTTATTATTTGAAACTTCTTGAAAAAATTAATAATGGACTACATTAACGTGTTAATAGAATCGTACATCTTCCAAGTAACTGATCGTATTATGAGAATTTTCCTAACTTACATTTCATCATCTGTAATTAAAACTTTTGATCTTCATGATAATGCATTTCAAAATCACTAGAGAGTATCATTATCGTCTATCAACAGTCTGCGAGGAAACGTCTGAACGAAATTTCCTTGATATTTGTCACTCACCTGTAAGATGTAATCTTCGAAGTTACTTATGCTCCACTTGTGGATTTTATCCTGAGTTACTTAGTTTCATTGTCTACCACGGTTACTACTCAGTCGTTGAGATCTCGATTGATTCTACCTGCAGGACTATGATGCACGCATTAGCTGCTTACATTGTATTAACCGACGAAGTGTTTTCATTACATACCCCAAATAATCGAACTATCAGAAGATTCATAAGTCATTTGGGCATATATTTCACATTAGATAATTGACTAATAACTCTACTGGATGTTCACTAGCTAAAGCTCTAAAATAAATGAAAAAAGATTACTTCATTTCAATGATCACATAGCATATAAGTAGCTATAGTTGATAATTTTTTTAAATAAGTTCATTCAAGAAATTAGAAATGTATTAATTAAAAAGGTTAAACTAAGAAAATAAAATTAGGTGAACTCAGCACTTGACAACTTATTTCCATATCTGAATAGTTTATGGATTACGTTATTGCAATTTTTACAAGGTTTCAAAGTTAAAAGTCAAATTTAATTAACTGAAAACTTTGGCTCATTGTTAAGGCAAGTATATAGAAAGCTTAATCAGTATAGAAATGCTTAAAAGTGATTAGTAGCAGATTAGATAATGAAATATTGTTTACAATAATTCTATGCTGTTTCACATAATTCAGTAACAGGAGTTTCAGCAACGAACAATTCAATCATTGTGTAAAATAGATAACAGTGATTAATGAAATTTGTAAGAAAAGTTTAATGGACCATGTAATTTATCAATTTTATAGATGAAATAACTTAAAAGCTTGGCACTACAACTGTACATTATACTGTAGTGAGTAAAATGTTAAACCATTGAATAATTTCAAGTATGGTTTCAGAATTCCTGAACTTTAATAACTAGTCAGCGAAAAATAAAGCATTATCTGGTATCAATCTACTGAACAAAATATTTTTAGGAAAGAACCATCATGGAATTTTGTAAGGAAGTATCAATTAAATATACTAATATTACTTCACTTAGTTAACTACAAAATAATCAGTACTTGACGGTAAATAATTAGATTGCTTGATCACTGAGTAATGTTCAGTGTGATATTGCACTGTTCTTTAGAGTACTGATCAAATTTTATCAATCGAGTGACTCCAGATGACATGGATCTAGGTTTCTTTCTAGTTAGTACCCATCAACAGAGTGTACAAATGATCCTGAAGTAGCTGATGCTTACCGGTGGACTCGGCCCCGCTTCACCCAGTCTTAACTTAAGTCTACGGACCATATAGCCGACCCCTTTGAACTGACCTCAGTAGGACTGACATATACACGCTGATTAATCGCTAAGTAGTGATCACTCCTACAGAAGGTTAGTGATAACGATGTCAGATTGTGGACTGGGTAACCCAAGATCAAGTCCCTTAGAGTGTTCCCTCAATACCGCTGGTAAGCAATGTTGTAGAGTATCAGCTAGCATGAAACCTAAGTTCATGTTTTCACGTTGACTACCTCCCAAATACACCCTTCAAAATAAATGATAACCTATTTTCTAGACTTTAATGTGAGCTTTTAAATAATCACAGTGAATAAATATTAAAACAGTGATGAATGAATGTGCGTAATAAACATAAAGATGAATGTAGAATACCCCCTTGATAGTTTATGTTCAACGTCAGTTTCTATATTATAGCTAAATATAATCTGTTGTTTTCTGAGTATAATTCTATCCTACTCTCCTTCTCTTTATATCAGTTTCAATCAAAACAATTTTTATTAGAACAATTTATCATACTTAATCATGAACAATAAATTTTATTTTTAAATATAACTGGAAACTATCATTCTATAGTGAACAAGTTATGTTGAACAACCATAGTTTTTTTTAGTTGAATTATGTAGTCTACTAATAACACACTTTATGTTTTTTTCTTATACCACCTTTAATATATACATATGTAAACATACCAGCTTTCATTAGCTTATGATAAAAGAATGATGGAGAAGTTAGTTTCCTTCAAGTTACAAACACCGACTTTATAAATTAACTTTGATATTTAACTGCATCAATCAAGAGTGGGATAAACATCACTAATGGTCTTCAATGATTCTTATGTCAAGTCACAAATTGACTAAAGTGGAATTCACATTTACTGAACACCGGTTGGTCAACTGGTGCCCAAAGTTCGTTTTTCTGATAGGGTTACCAGTAAGTACAATTAAGGATTCACATATTAAGAAGAAACATCTATCGATAGGTCCTCAATTTCCAACGCAACTTAATTGAGATCAATCTATGATAAACAAAAAGAACAATTTATGATCAATGTCCATAAAATCGTATCAGACTTAACTAATTCGATAGCATCTGTGACATGATACTGACAGTCGTTCTTATTTCTAAATTTTGGCATATAAAGAATTAGTATGAATACAATAAACCCTAACGAAATTACGCTGTGTGTATCGGTCAGTAAACATTGAATGAGTCATTCCAAGTCATAAAGGCCAATATCATCTACGTTTACAGTAGAGATTCTAAGTAGGCATAAAGTTTAGTGCAGCGTAGTGGCAATATACATCATATAGCTTACCTCCCATCTTCACAAATGTGTTCTTGTCTAATAATACTGACCATTGTGCAAAAAGTATTGTAGGAAAAGGAATTCTTAATTATCAGGGTAAGGGTGTCAGACTACGTTGTTGCTGGTTAGTGTGGCTTCAACGTAAGTCTAAGTAAGTTAGGTAACTATACCACTAACCCAATCGAATCAAGGAGATCTGAACTATTAATCGATAATACTCCAGCATCTCCATATATATATATATATATATATATATATATATATATATATAATCATTTGTTGCACAGACATCATTCATTCTAAGGTGCTCGGCCTACAGATTATTTTATGTATTATTTACACAAAACATGTAAATTATTGCGAATCTCTGTTAATTTTTTATTTCACCTATAATTTTTTATCTCAATGAAGCATAACGTTTAATTTTTTCTTAGAATGATGTCTGCAATACACAACAATCTACACTGTAATAGATGGTGTTTATTTCGACAAGCAACATTAAATTTCATGTAACACTTATGACAGTTTTGTTCCAACCATCAAACTTACAAGGAATAGAAATCTAAAATAGATTACTTATTTTATTAAAGTCTAATAAGTACTTCATTTTGACTTGTTATATTCATATCAAAACTATTTAAACATTATTTATGCTGTTTTTTTTATAGTAACTAATAGCTAACTCTGGAAAATGTTTATACATTAAGAAGCAATTCACAAATGGATTGAACGTAGACATTAAACTTGAATGAATGTCCAACATTAGAAATAGTTTATGACAATGTAATTCACAACACTATTCATCTATTTCCTTTGTATAACTTTCATGTCTTCAGAATATTAATGAATTGTGAAACAATATATCATGACGATGAGCGAATACTCTCACTTAGTCTACATTGATCAGAGGTTGTCTTTAGTTCGAAATAAAAAATAGTCAAAAGATTTTAAATTGTCACCATCATGTTTCAATTGTGAAAACTAAGTAAACGGACTATACAATTTTTAAGTTAGACTGGCAAGTAGAATCCAGGAGGCCCGCTTCGTCCTATTTGGGACTCATCGACTGGATATACCTGCATCCCATTGCTGATATTTGCACGAACAATCCACTCAGGATTCACATATGGCAACAGAGGTTGACCAGTTTCAGTCCATGACTAATCGACTGCAAGATGCGAATTCATCCTAATTGGACTACATAATTGTTGATAATAATCAGTAGAAAGTTTAAATTTATAGTAAGATGACATTATCCTAATCAACATAGACTTTCAAATTTCATTATACTTCCTATGTTGACACATTTATTCGAGTTGTTTTATTATTCTTATCATCATTACTAGTACACTTTTCCTCTTGCTATCCATTTGCCATTTTCACTGATTATGATCAACAGTTATTTAGTCTGTCTATCCTATTATTGCAATTGATTCACTGATTTCCATGATTGGTCTAACATTTTACAAATTCACGTATAAATTAACCGTTTTGTTGCTTAAACTGAAACATTTAACAGTAAGAAGCCATTATATTCTGTTTTATCACTGTTTGGCTTTGGTGAATGAGCCTATAGTAAGTAACTACTAACCTCATTCCATCCGGAATATGTAAAATTCACCTTTAAATGACTTAAATAACAAGCATCTACTCTCATCAAGAGTTAAATATTTAACCTAAATGACTGCATAATAGTTTCATGAATTCGACAATTTAACAAGAAATATTTCACTCTTAATTTATTAACTTCTATATCATTATTATAAAACAGGAAATTCAGTGATATAAGCAAATTTATTCATTGTTGTGTATTCTAAGCAGAATGATAATGAAACTTGTTAGACTAGAACAATGTACCATGGAATTGAAACTTCTTATTGAATTTGTGTTATGTGGAAATTAAAAAGATAAAATAAAAACAAAAAACAAAAACTTTCTAGTTAATATAAACAAAATGCTAATAGAAAATTTTTTTTTAAAAAATTGTGTAGGCTGAGGAGAAGAAAGTTTTTGTATGAATTGTGTTCTTCACTTCTTTATTTATTTATTTATTTAATGTATATAAATACTTTTTATAGTCAGAAATCGAACTCAAAACAATGAAAAAGATGACAAAATATGATAATATTAAAATAATAATTTGTGAAAATTAAATCAAGAAGTGATTTGCTTTAAGTTATGTGTAAAACATAAAGCAACGTTTGTTTTTTTAGCAAGGTTGTTGTTTTACGGGATGGGATTGCTAACCCCATGCTCAATCCTTCTCCTTTATCCGGGCGAGGATTGAAAAGGCGAGAGCAGCATTTTTACAACTGAAGGACATCTGGAACTCAAACCAACTGTCAGTCAACATTAAAGTCACAATTTTCATTACAAATATGAAGACAGTTCTGTTGTATGGAGCTAAAACTTGCATGGAGAACTACGAAAAGGATCATTCGATAGATACAAGTATTTAAAAACAACTGTCTGCGTAACATACTTCGGATCAGTTGACGGGATACCATCAACAACAACAACCTCCTATGGCAGTAAACAAATCAAACAAAATCCAGCCGAGGAAGAAATTAGGAAAAGACGCTGTAGGTGGATAGAACATATATTGAGGAAACCACCAAACTGTGTCACAAGACAAGCGTTAACATGGAATCCTGAAAGCCAAAGGAAAAGAGTAAGACCCATGAACACATTACATCGGAAATGGGAGACAGATATGAAGGAAATGAAGGGTTCTTGGGAAGAGCTGAAAAGTAAAACTCAGGACGAAGCTAGTTGGCGAATACTGGTCGGCGGCTTATGCTTCACATGGGGTAACAGGCATTGACTAATTGATAAAGCAGTTCTATGGATACTAGTTCTGAAATAAAAAGTACTCATTTTTAAACTATTGTAGAATGCTGAAAACAAAACAAATGACAATGACTAATGAAAATGAATGTTTTTAAGTCAAATGTATTTCACTAAATTTCTTTAATGTAGATTTTTTTCTGTTGAATCTAGTAAATATACTAGTAAATGATAAAAGTTGCTAACCTCTTAAATACCGATTTCAAACATGTAGAGCTTATTGAGGTTTATATTATTATTCTCAATTAGTTGTATAATCTTAACAATCATTCTCATGTAGTTATGACAAATAGAAATGACTTATATCAAAGAATGTAACTATTAATTATTTTCAGTAAGCATTAAAATTACAGAATGTTTGATATATGTATTATTTCCAGTCAGTGTCTTAGAATTGTCTTCATGTATATTGTACTACATTAACATGAACTTACAACAACTTGAAATGAAGTTAATTTACGTAAGTAATTTTAACCGATTATTCAATATTGACCGTTTAAAACATTATAAGTTATACAAAGATGACAAAAGCTGTGTAACGGATTTTAAATCTTCTTAGATTTCTAGTTTCGCTTATCAGCTTGATATTATTTTATGCTTTTGTCATTCTTTTGATTGCTTTCATTATTAAATATAAGTTCACCTGATCTACTAACTGAACTATTGGTTCACTCTCTTTTTCACTTATATTCCTTCCTAATTTTTTCATGTACGTAACCTTGTATTTCCTAGAATACAGTATACCTTCTGCTTAGACAAAAATCGTTACATAGAATAAAATGAACTACATTCGCTCTATTCATAAGTTTTATTCTTTGTTTTCTTTTTTTTATCGAATATCACATGAATAAACTACAAAATGGTAATAATCTGTTTGTTTGTTTGTTTGTCTGATGTGAAAAATATACTAAACAATAAGAAGTAAGACAAAAACAGTATAAAACTATAATTTGATCATTGAATTTCATACTTCAATTAATGTAAACTAACTGAAAAGAAGTAGAGAACTAATTTCATGTTTAATGTCTTTTTCTTCCCATTTTTTTTTCTTTTCAATATAGTAGACAACATGATTGGTGTTCATCAAAACTGTTACATCATATTTTGGAAGTAGAATTTTCTTGTTTCTATTAAGATAAAAAAAATCTTCATCATTGAAATAAGAAAAAAAAACATAATGCTAATCAAAAAATGTATATATCAATAGTGTTTTTATTTAATTGTGTTTTACGTAATAGAATATATTCAAATTGGTTATTTCTATAATTTGTCATTACAGTAATGTTTGTTTTATTTGGGATGAAAAGTACAGGTATATACATATGTATGCTTGATGTTCTAGTAAAAAGTCATGACTAGTAAATTTCAGACATGTTGAGAGTAAAATAGTTATTATCGATGACAATAAATGATCGTCGTGCTATGCCTACAAACTGACAGAAGTGGGAATTATACCTTTGAACACCACTTCAGTGCTGTACAGGGTTAGGTGTTCATCAACCTGAAGACCTTGGGTTTGATTTCTTTAGTACGATTGACAGTGTGTATTGCTGAAGAGTTTTATACTAGAACGAAATAACTGTACATTTCTTCCTGGTTTTCAGTGGTGCCCGAGCAACATCAATCTGGGATGAATTAAATCAGCTAAACTTAATATCCAAATATCTACAAAAACACGTCAACTTATCATAAAAATAGTAAACTTCGCTCCAATGAATAGAAAGCAAAAAATATGTAGAGTTTTTAAAGTGTGTGATCAACTGGAAAAAGATCTCAAATTTATGAAACGTACAGTGTAAGAGTAAGATTATACAGGGTTATAATTCTAAATCACGTGAGTTTGAATCTTAAAGGAGACATTAGTTCCCCTAAGACTTTTGATAAGTATCATATAATAAGAAGTCAAGGTTAAGTTATGTTTTCACTGGACTTTCACCAGCACTTATCACCAAAACATATTGGATTCCATGTTGAGTCACTTAGACTAGTAAGTAAATTACGATTTGACTGAAACAATTTGATCAGTACTTAGGATTAGACAAACATGGCATTTAATACTGAATGTAGATATTTATTACCATATCTGCAACAAGTAATTTGGAACTATACTTACTTACTTACTGGCGCCTGTTACCCCTCTCAGGGAAGCATAAGCCACTCACCAGTATTCTCCATTCAATTTTGTCCTGAGCAATTTGGTACTATAATTCGTAACAAATTAACTGGTGGAATTTATAAGGGTTTATTAGTTTTAAAGATTTTGAACAAACTACAAAGTAGGACAGATATTTGTCACCGTTTAAGTATCTTACCTAGATACAAAAATCTATGATATATAGTAACTGTTAACATTCAGTTCATTTTGTTTATTATTGACTTTGCTGCCAAATATTGACATCTTGCACCCCATATTTTAAATGTAATGTGCCAAGTAAACAGGACTTTTAAACTTCCATGAATATATTTCTTACATTAATACGAAATATTGACGGTAGCGTTTGGGTCTGAGACCCAATGTAAACAAAAACATGGATCGAGGTACGTATAGCAGACAAGTTCTAAACAAAACAGAACATGTTTCATAGATTTCAATCATCAGCCTAAATCCAACTTCAATCATATAAGTTTGTAAAAATCAAAAGGTCTTTGCAGAAAATCAATCACAAATAGCATAATTAAACTGGGACCAATTTAACTCTACATGTAGAAGACATTAAGGACATTATCAAAAAATACCTATGAAAGTTTCGTAGCCTAAAATAATCTGAATCATCCCAATCACTACACTTGAGATATTTTTTTTCAGTACACTTAAGGAAATATACATTAGATGAGAGAATATTTCCTTTAATTTGAAAAGCCTAATTCCTTTTTCTATTCTATTTATACACAATGTCAACACTACTCATAAGTAATAAAGCGAACTAAATGATTGTAATTTATTCCAGTTTTATCATTAATATTCTTTACAGAATGATTACAACAATAAAAAGAAACATTTTATCAAATGAACAACAACCAATTTAATCCCTGTTATTACACAATATGATAATGAACTACATTTTCATATTCATTTTCATGTATACATGACATAAACTGATTATGTAATCTGTCAAGGATTAAGATTAATCATGAGGCAAACAATATTTTCTCCTCACTTCTTATTTTGAATGTATAATTTTAGTTTCTTACTATTTTTTGCAACTAAATTAGTAGTAATTTCTGTATTATATAAAAGACTGAAAAGGTCTTTACTAGTCTGTAGTAGAAATTTCCTATTCAATAATAAGTGTTTTCAGTCATTCAATAGAAATTTTTAACATTTTCTTCATCACATGATATTAAGTTATAGATCAGTGTAGAAACATTTCATAGTTATCAAAAAGCAGTATATGAAGCAGATCTGAAGCAGAAAACTGTAGATTTCCGTTTGAAGTTAGGTAATTTCAGACTTCTTGTGAGATGACGTGCCTAATGGAATTCCATCATATGGGATGTGAGTCAGTTACTTACCAGTGAGAATAGATGATATTGTTCCATACATTGTCGTTCAACTAAATTTGGAATTATCAACTGTTGGATACTGCTTCGATGGTTTGACAGCTAAGTAATTCGCTGTAAGATTGAAGATCTTAGATTCAACTTACCTAATGGAGTAGTAGATGAACACTTGAAGAGTCTCATACTAAAACAAATAGTTGTTCTGCACTCATTGATATTTATTGGTTATCTAACTCTGATCATTTCGTGACATAAGATTCAAAACTTATAATATCCACTAGACCCAACTATAACTGATGAATTCCTAGTACAATTCATAATATGGAACTTACTATGTTAGGTTGTAAGTGTTAGTCGGCAGGAATCTACGATAGACTTAGGCTTCGTGTTATTTCTTATTTGTCAAGAAGATATACTAGCAATATGAAGGTAACTGATGAAATTTTGGTGGATTTCAATATGCATCTCCCAGATTCAATGTGTATGACTGCCACTGCTAAGCTATTTGTATTGAGGATGTTTACTGATTAAATTAATGAGTTGAGGAATATTCAACATCCATAAACTACATGTAATGTTACTGAATTAACAAAGAGAGATATTTGATTATGTTTTTAAATATCCCCATATAACACTATGATGAAAATGCATAATAATATATTGACATTTGTATCTAACATCAAATTTTAAGGTGCTTTCTATGCAAAGGTCTATTGAAAAAAAGGAATGATCTAATTAAGGAATTTGTTTGCATATTTTGTAGTGAATATTTGTTAAATAGTTATTTCATAATTAAATGATTCAGTTGATCCTGTTACAAATATAGAAATGAAATCAACACATTTTGAGGGTGGTATCAATAGAGCGTAATTCAATAAACTAATCTAATGTAAATTTATTGGAAACATCAAAACTAAAAAGGCGACGTTTTCTTCTAGAATAAATGTATTACCTAAGTATTTGCAATAAGAACATGATTTAGATAAACTACTTAATACTTTGTTATGTACAATAAGATGTTATGATCAATATGGATCTTTTTAACTGATTAATATCATTGTCAATGTTTTTTGAAGATCATAATACACACATTGAGATTATTGTTACCATTAAGTCAGGTATACATGATGCTTTCTCAATTAAAAATCATAGTTTAATTAAATTGACGTAGTTTTGTCTAAGGAGCACTGAATCGCTGTTTCGTCCTAGGATATGTCTTCTCATTAGTGTGCACACTCAATTCACCGAGGAAATTCAATCCAGAAGCTTCAGGTTTCAGAAAAAATCTTTAGCCATCTACGCCAACAGGCTGAAGTTCATTGGTAGCGTTCGCTAACCTGTGGATTATGAGTTCAATTTCTTAGAGGAATCGAACATGTACATTGCTGAGAGTTCAACATTTGTTTGGTGCTCCATGATTTTAAGTGATACTCAACTGAGATCAATATATGGTGAATACAAACAAATAAACATAACTTGACTAATTGTAGACAATTTTATTCAGATCACTATACACCATGATACTTCTACATGAAATGTTTATTGATTAGAATGAGGAATTCATAAACGTAACACCTTTTATTAAGTCTATTTCAACGTGTATTCATACAATTCATATTACTAAAATCAATAACGTGTATTGTATAATACTTTAGTGATTACTATAATATGTTTAGACTATAATTAAGGACAAAAGTAGCCTAACATACCACTGAAAAATACATATCCTCTTTAAAATCATTTGATGTGTAAAAAGGCATATAAACATTTACTGAGATTTCACGTCTATAGATACAATAAAGTTTATTTTTCCAATCACTATACAATTCCACCCATCACAATTAAAAACGGCAAATATGTTTGTTCATTGAAATCATCATCAAGATGGTATCAAACTGACAAGACGAAAAACAAAATTAGAATATCGGAACCAAGTATCTAAAGAATGAAGAAGATTGAATTCTTCTACACCATTTTTATTACTAATTCAGAGTATTGCTACATAACACTAATGAATGATTACGATTGTCATGAAAATCATAATCATCAACAAATTGGTTCATATCAATATAACTCAGATAGGTATTCAATCATTATGGCGAATAACAAACAAAAAAGAAGTTTATTCAGTGATGCGACCACTTTTCAGAGAATTCAATATCAAGCTGCTCAATTATATATATATATATATATATATATATATATATATATATATATATATATATGGGTCAATTTGCAATTTCACACAGTTCGTCCACTTCAAAAATTTGAATAATGCAAGAAAGACTGCATATGCAGAATACTTTGAATTCAATGTAGTTCGTTGCATCCTCATCAGCTACATACATGCTATTGATTATAAAAAAACTCAGATTATACATACATGTTGATTTTATTAATTGGAATGTTTATCAGATGACGTTAGATTGTCTAGGTAGTGAAACTGTGAAGAAGTTGAACTTCACAGCATTTATGAACAAATTAGATGAATATTCTAGGGTTTGATTTCGTAATACGAAAGAAGTGTTCAAAATATTTCAGTAGGGGATGTAAGAATTAGAGTGCAAGTGAGCAGTTGGAATGGTTCGATTATGTAATTATGAGTACGCTATTGTTGTGAATATGTTAATAAAATGAATAAGATAAGAAAGCTGTGGATATAACTCACCGACTTCCTGTTATCTGTAGTTGGAAGTAGAAACTGGGTCATTAATCTAATACTTCTAGGTTAATTGAAGATTAACTATTGATTCCTTTTGAATACAAACCTCAGGTTTTAATCTTCAAATTACAGTAGCCTCAGCAAATTTCAGTAGAATCGATTAATGTTGTTAATTGATAATTGCAAATGCATTTGTTATGTCGTCTTCATGTCCCATATCTCCCAAATGACGCGTAATTGAACTCCCGAAAGTGATTGCTTTTTTCAACCATAAGTTCTCTGGGATATTTTCGATAAATCGTAAAGATGTTCTCGTACAGGTAACTATGTAATATTTTTTCAACAAATACATATTCAGAAGGTTACATGATATGAAATATTCCAAATTAAATTAGGTTCATGGATTATTCTATAAGTGAAATGGAAAGCTATCTCAAACAAATATTCATTAAAATACCTATCGATTCTTTGTGTTATGATTGCGTTTCTTACTAGTATACACATAAGGGTATTTTTGCAGGCAAAAATCAAAAACGTTGTCAGTAATGCACTGTCACTGTGGAACAATCTGATTCTAAATAAAGTTCAGTAATCAATGAGAACATCATCAAAAACACAAATAGAGCAAAGAAAATACTTTTCACATAGCCTCTCACCATGGTTCAACAATAATGAACACATAGTTTTACATTAGAATACGAAATCAATATCCATTAATTGGCGATGAGTTAACTATTAAAGTAGTTATTAAGCACTTCACAAACAAAAAGGTCAGATAACATAGAGACTAAACAAAACAGAAATGAATTATTTATTATAAGATTGAAGTTAGAAATCAATTAGTTACTAGGTTTAATGAGCTAGAAATAAAAAAACAAAAAGTAATTTGAAAGCACATATTGAATATTAAAAATAATTGTTAACCATAAATTGAAATGAAAACAGGCATAAATTAAAGATTACGACTAAAATACAACGTTGGAAATTAATTTGATCGCCAAAGCAAAAAGGGTGGTCTTGTAAATAATTTATGAATGCAAATACTAGGCCTGTTTATGGATATAGCTGTAACCTCTACTGTTTGTAGGAGGTGACGGATAAATTAAGTGGAATTTAACATACCACTTTAAATTTTGAAATAATTTCAATTCAATGGTTTAGGTCGACTAAATGTCCTAGGATGGAGCTTATTATTGTTCTAATTTGTTCTCTGGTATACCATAACTGCTGATGTTCACGTTTGCATTCGAATTCACTGTTAGCGATTATTTTAATGTTTAACATATATTTTCAAATGCATCCTTTGTTTTTGTTAATAGGTCATCAAATCGAGTAACTGACTGACTTTTAAAGTGTATACTGCGCTTTTTTCTTATTATCTCATAAGCCTTAGAGACAATTAAGTAGGCCTTTGACAACCAGGAAGCCCTAGATAGCTGTTTCGTCAGCAATGCACATCCACGACCTCCGACATGGATTAAACCCAGAACCTTCCGGCTCTGCGGTAAACGCTTTATAACCAGACCACTGAGCTGGCTCTCAACAGTTGACATTTGTAACTTAATCAACCAGTGATATATTGGGCTAACCCATCCACTGCCACTGGTGGGCGATTTCTCCACACACGACAAGGTTGAACTCCACTTGTCATGTCTTTTTTACTATAACTCCATAAATTACCTCAAGGAGTTAGTCAGCAATGAGATGATATTGATTTTAATTGGGTGCTGAGATGATCTTTGAATACCCAGTGCTTCCTGGTAGTCACTAGTTGTCTAATTCAAATTAATTCGATATATCAAATTAACAATCAACAATCTCTACATTACCCAATTATAAGTAAATCTTTTCGTTCTTTCAATCTTCATGTTATCGAACCTTTTTGTGTTGTGTCTGATAATCGCATGATAACTATTTTGACAATTTACTTACCATTAATTAACAATTATTGATTTTATATTCTAATGTAAAACTATGTTTTCATTAGCGTTGAACCCTGGTGAGAAGCTAACTGACAAGTAATTTCTTTACTTTATTTTTGTTCTTAATGATTATGAGAATGCATTACATCCACTGCTTGAATTATTTATTTATATTAACTGACGTATTCTTGGAAATTATAAAAAATACTTGATATGTGCTTCATTTAACCTAGTGATTGCAGACAAATGTATGTCTATTACTCAGTTATAAGATCAGAAAATAGATTTGTATATCTTGCATATGAACAATGACATTCAGTCTTTTAGTCAAAACCTACTAGTTTACATTGTTATCATGTTCAAATTAAAATAATCACAATGGCTTAGTTAACGTCGTCTATTCAATAGTGTCTAGTTTCAATATATGTCCTGTTACAGAATTCCGTAGTGTCTACATTTTAACAATAGATCAACAATGAATGTAAATGACAAGTACCTCATTGCTAATTTGTGTACTGAAATCAAAAATAAACGATATTAAGGCAAAGCACAATGATTTAGATTTACTATGAACGCCTCATCACTTCGGCCATTTTCATTCAATTAGTATCTGAACAGATTTTACACAGTTTCTTTATCCTTTGGGAAAACTATTAAATATTTAAAAATATAATTATTAAGTTTACACGTGATAATTTCGAATAAATTTAGGGTAAGTTTAGTTGATTGGATTCATCTCAGACTGCGGTTGGTAGAGTCTCATTGGAAACCAAGGAGCACTGATGAGATGTTTTCTGAAAACAGAGGATGTCATAAATATTTTATACATTACTTTTAATCATAAATTAGCGCATCCTTCGCGTGTCGGTTGTAGACTTTCTTCCCATAGTTGTTCTCAATTTTCCTATGTATTATAATCATGCTTTGCTCCTTAGCACCTCATAACTCATCTCATATGTTGTTTACTGATTCTTTTCACTTTCAGACGACGTTCCGCTACCTACTACTTACGAACAACCTTATGAGCGATATCTACCTCAGTATATCTACAACAACCTGATCAATTGAAATTAAGAATTCTGACGTTTCAGGACTTAATGAGAACCACTGCATCAGAAATAAATAAACAAATGATTCAATTAAATTAACTCAAGTTTAAATAACATACAAGAAATCAAAATATTTAGCATAATCAAAAAAGCAAATCCTATAAGATATCAGTAAATCAAATGAAATATCATGAGTTAGCTCTGCCACTCTACCTTACTACTATGATACGACAAGACAGTTGAAACGGATATTATATATTCCGATGCGGCCACTAGTTTAAGTGATTCTAAATCAATAGCACTGTGTCTAGACAAAAGGTGGTTTGAAGTAAGTCTTTTTGATACTCTAAAGTTTGTTTCGATATTTTTCAATAAGGCATACCTGCAAACTTGAAAGTAAGAAAAGCACTGTGGTAACGGTCACAGATAGTAAGACTAAGTGACTCGGGATAGAATTATTCAGGTAGCACCTACTACCTTAGTATTGTAAGCATACTTCGCTGATGAGCACCACACAACGCGAAACTTGGGTTCAAAGATTTTATAGAACTACCATTAAACTACCATCAAAAGAAGACTTTATTATCAATTCAAACAATTACAATAAAACTGTATTAAATTTCAGATATTTAACACATACACAAACTACATCCATCTCCTTACTACTCATTTCATACCCATTCACATTTCCCAAACATATAGAAATATGTTTCACTGTAGATCATCTTGACTCACATGACATAACTTTAACACAATTGAACTTGCTTTTTCACTTGCGCTATTTTACAAAACTTCAGAAATTTCAGTTCCACTGCACTGAAATATTACAAACACACTATTGTCTTTTAGATTAACTAGTTAATTTCACCAGGCACATAACGGGGAGGGATACAGTGAATTAATGTTACTTGACGACTTTTGTTTATAAAAATCATCACTAATAAATTAATTTGTCAATAAATTATTCACTATTGAACATATAATGGAACCGGATAAAATTAATTCCATCATTATGTGAGAATTTCCTTGAAAAGAAAAAAAAATCATCAATGATAGAAAACAAAAAGAACCCATGACAACAAAAAATGAATAAAAAATTTCTGTATTTTATTTTTAATAAACACTTTTGTTTTAAATTTAAAATTTAAAATATTGTAAAAAATGATAAGAAATTTATGTGTGAGTTTTTGTAATAAGTAGATAAAATTATTAGTATTCAACATTATTACGTTGCATTTAAATTATGGGCATTGACTAATGCACTTGTTTTAAAAGTTTGATCACCTCCGATAGGTTGGTATCTGTTACTATCTCGCCACAGATTCAAAAGCTCATTAGGTTTTTGTTAACTTACGTTACCTATAGTGTAGAAGAGATATTCGATTCTTAAAGAAAGGATGAGTATGCTGCTCAGTAGTTCGTTCTGTCTTACTGTAAGGATCCCGAACGTAGCCATTAAGAGTAGATGATATATATTGGTTATCGGTAGTTGATCATCAATGTGTTCGTCAAATCACTCACGTTCGCTAGGACTATCAAATAAGTAATAATGAGGTTAGACGCAGAGTAATGGGTGGGGAATATGGTAAATCAGTCAGTGTGTTTGTAAGTCCTCATCGAATCAAATGGTTAGGAACATATGTTCCTAATGCCTAATCACCATCTCCTTCTATACGCGATATCAACTGATATTGCTGTAGGACGAAAGAAAGCTGTTATATTGGGAGACTAAAGAAAAGTAACGAACTCTCAGAACTGTATTCTAGAATATGATTTCAATCACTTTAACTGTGAGTAGTATAAACATTCCATTTCTATCATTGTTACGTTCCCCTTACCCTATCCTCCGTTTAGTATATTTGCTGTTAGTATATTTTCCCTTAATTAGTTGTGTACACGTTACCTTTATTCACTGCCACTATCTCTTTTGTTTTGTACTAATGTAAAATTACTAATTAGTTCAATATGTGGTCTGATTTCGTGTATATATAAACAGTGTTTGAAATATAATATGACTCACCCTCTGATTTCTGTCTGACTGGCTTATTAATCTAAGTACTTCACTTCTCTTTTGGAGACTGGTAATCCGGGACAGACGTATATGGGCATTGATTAGTAATTTTCGAGCTCACACTGTATTTGTGATACGATCGTAATCGGGTAGAATATATTTTAGATATAACAATTGGCGACGGGCTAACCATATCAAAGTATAACAAAAGCTGGGAGTAACCAAACCAAAACGTCATATCACATCATGAAGTCACTGACTGATGATCTGATTCGTATTGGTAGTTGACTACTATTTAGTTGGATTTAGCAGGAATGTTATAACCTAGTGGTTGGAGACTCTGGGTGATTTAGTTCAAAGTAAATCACACTGGAACAGATACATTCACTCTTTGTTCCTCTTTGAATCATAAACTTAGATTTATTTCATGCCGTTTTTTCCACGAACTAATACTTTCTTCCTGTAAATTATTCTAAGTGTCTACTCTTGTTTCATTAGTATCATTGAATAAACTACTAATTTAGTGTTCATCGTGCTGTGCTACTGAAGCGTGTAAACTTGGACCAATGCACACATGTGCCAGGTTCTGTGTTGCACATAAATGCGTGCAGACATACATACGTCGTATTATAATACAAATTTCTATAACATTTATTTGATGATAGGAAATTTCAGTGGATTTGTTTATCTTCTCAAATCAACAACCCCACCATTTGAACTCGGTATTACAAATTGGCGTTGGTTAAACAAGTACTGAAGGCCAGAGACTGGCATTCGACTGCTGTTTCGTTCTAGTGCGGGATTCTTCATTAGTGAGTGTAAGAGAGTTACTAACCAATGGCAGTGGATGAGATGGTTCAAACATTTTAGAAAATGATTGAAGTTATAAATATCACTCATTGGATACAAGATAAATAGCCCAAAGATTATCCACTTATCACAAAGTATACAGGTCGTATACTTACTTTCCTGGTGGAAGTCGTGGAATGTTCACATCTACAAAGTCTTATAATAGTACAAAACAAATGTCCATTGTTAGTTCCTGGTTATTAATATTTGTTTAACTCTGACTGATTCATGATTCACAATTCAAATTCAATAATCTTTACAGCACACAATCACAATTTATAATATATTTAATAATTTTCAGATGCTGCTGTTGATAAGCAGCAAACTAAACTTAACAAAAACACTAAAATATCAATGAATACTTACGGTCAATATATTTCACTAGTTAGATGAAATACTGTCTTATACATTGTCGAATAGTTCAAATCTAAGAATAAACACAAACAACTAATATCCTTAGCTAAAACCGGTATTGTATATAACATAGACAGTAAGATATGAATTGATACTAATGCTAAAAAACTATATGGTTACAAACCTTATGAAATCTGCTGTGAATACACATAACTCTGAAAGCAAATTAACTATTCGCACATATTACAAACACAAAGTTTTACATCGTACAATTCAGAAATCATTCAATAAACGAAAACATTACAAATAAAAGAATACTTTTTTATTATAATTAGGAATATAGAGGATGAAGTATGGAAAATTTGAAGAGAACAGACTACTATAAAACTTGACATATGAAAAGAACGTAAGTCGTAAATTGTTCAAAGGTTTTTTAATGTTTATTGCTTAACTATGTATGTAGCGTACTTTACATTGTTCAACAATTTAAAAAATTGAACTGAGAGTAAAATAAAAATCGAAAAAAATGGCGGCATAGTAAATACAACTAGTACAGAAATTACGTACAAACAACCTACAACGATATAACACACTAAAATGTTAAAGCATAATAGTTAAATATCATTTATTACCTAATAAATGATCAATATTGTATGGAATATTCTCTGTTTATCATTTTACAATGTAAATCCTACTACAGTCTTCAAAGGCGTAAATGTAAATGTAAACTAATCACTGTTTATCATTAACTCACAGTTAACATCTTCTTTTACGAGACAATTGTAAATAGAACTATTCCTTTGATGAGAATAACACACAAAATTAACAAATCACAGTCTACAGTTGAATTTATTTAACGTTATTCAATATGTTAGATGAAGGTAAAAAAACAAAAGAACACTAACTATAGAAATGTTAAGAATTTTTTTCTAGAAACTAGACATCAAAATCTTGTATTTTATCATTTTGCTTGAAACCTACAATGAAGTATTCTATATTCGTATGATTTCGATTACTTAACATGTTTTTTTTTTGTTTTACATAAACATTTTTCTATGACTTTAGATTGATGCATTCACTTATCAGATACATTTTAGAATAGAATAATTCTAATGTAGAAATATCTGTCTGAAAAATGTTTGTTATTTGTAGCATAATTTCATTTGAATATAATCAGACAACTAACTGATTATTATCAATGAACATTTAGAATTTGTTAATGTGTAAAAATTACATTTCCTTCAACCACAATGTTTTAACAATTTGGATAGATATATCCATTAAAGCATTTAAAACGTGAATTTCAACCAAGGCATCTCTTTTTAACGTATCCATTATCAAGCTGTACAAATATATATATATGTAAAATTTTCACAAAATTATTCTATGTTTAACATATAAACAATGAATAAACATGAATGCATACATACTGGAAACAGGATGAAAGTGGTTTTGAGAAGATAGATATTAAGTTTAATTGTTTGTATTCGTCACAGATTGATGTTGGTTAAGTACCATTAAAAATCAAGGATCACTGGACAGCTTTGTCGTCCTAGTATAGGACTCATTGACAGGGGATCGAACTATAGAGTTATCAGATCTCACGTAAAACGATCAACACACCACCAGGCCAAATAGAGCCCTATAGCATAATTACACATTTACTGAATTCGTGATAGGACGTGTTGACAATTCATTATGATTGGTGATGACTGTCTCACTCCAGATAAGACTGTGACGAGCATAGATAATTAAACTTAGTATCTCCACAAAATCACTCCACGTAACGGTACACTAGATACGTTAAAAGAAAACATTCAAACAGTCAAATTCAATTATAAAGGTTGAAGTAATTAAAATATTTACTTTTTAAAAGTAAATGAAGGTACTTGGAGGATTAAGTGAAATAATGCTGGATACATCTATTAGTAAAATTCATGATACAGGATGTGAAAAGTTAAGTAACGGAAGAGTGGAGAGGTAAACATATTTTTGTCTTTCTTGAATAGACAGGTCACTGGGATATTAATACTACAACTACTACGACTACTACTATTAATTCTAATACTAATAATAGTTGAATTCAGGTAGTTGGTATTGTGGAGATTGGTATTTACTAATTGATTGAATATGTCACAGATTGATGATGGTATGGCACCATTAAAAATCAAGGAGCACTAGACAACTGTTTTGTTCTAGTATGAAACTCCTCAGCAGTACGTACCCCAGTGTCAGCCCAGTGTTGCAGAAGATTAGGTGTTTGCTAACCTGGAGTCCATAGAGCGGGATCAGGGGTGTGCGCTGCTGCGGACTTTGGTTCTTAATGATCTCCCGCTAACAGCAGTCTGTGACTAACAACAATATTAAAAATGAGCTGAAGACTGAAGTAAAGGCAAAGATAAGGAATACTCCTTTTGTGCACAAAGTTCCGTCTTTGTATCATGCATAACCATGGCTTTTACTGTTTTAAAGAGATGATTATGAAAAAATCATGATAGATTAAAACTGATTCTACAAACAACCTTAATATCGATATGCGAGTTAAATAAATGATCACAATTAATTAAATGATCAAGGATAGAGCTTCTAACTGATCTTCTTTCACCCTTATAAAACCAAGCTGGGATATGTTCATAATGACGGCAAACGCTAGGTCATATTTATTCATTATTCATGTACTCTTCACGAAATCGTTTTGTAAAAATTTTGTACATATGTACATTACTGTACAGGTCGACAAAGAATTCGCTAAAAAAGGGATCGCTTCGTTGAAATATCAACAATGACTGACAAAGTAATCTGAAGTAATCAAATAGTTAGTTAATACACTTCATGATTAGTACTTTAATTAATGAATGAACCTTTTAAACTGTTGTATTCAAGACACAGTTATGTAGTTTGAAAAAACTACAAGACGAATCCATACATTATTAAATTTACTTTTACACTAAGTTACTTTATTTAATTTACCGACAATTTTTCGCTGGAACTTTTAGGTGAGTTTATATGCAGACGTTTTATTATACAACCTTAAATGAAATTAGTCTATTTATTTTAGTTTAAATATTAAAGGGATTTCAGTTAGATATTCATTAATAACTAGGGAACAACAGAGTTTGTTTTCCCACTATGCTACTCCTCAACAATTCTCATCTAAGACTTACATAAAATGTTCTGATATCATGACGAATGTTACCTTTAGTTCACTGATTTAAAATCCGCTGATTGTTTTCATACAATTAGTTTCTTTTATTATAATTTACATTTAAGGCAAACGTAGAAATGTTTAAGTTGGATTGTGACTGACAAGCGGAATCCAGGACGCGCGTTTTTTCTTATTTGGGACTCGTTGGCATGGATGTATTCGCAGGCTGACCGATTTCATCCCATTACAGACCAACGAGAAAATACAAACTTATTCCAATTACGTATGTCCCCGTTACACAAGTGTGGGCGTTCGGACTCACTAGCCTTTTGGTAAACAAGGTGGCATCTGGCTCGAAGTGAACTGAGTTCGAATCCTAGTGTGAACGTCAACATTGGAATGTGGGTTCATCCATCTGATGAGTCCCTAGTAGGACGAAATGGGAGTCCTGGATTCCACTTGCCAGGAACAATTCAACATTCAGCATTACTTTGATTAATAGCTATGTTGAGGCAATCCGCTCAGGATGCACATATAACAATAGAGGTTGATCAGTTTAAGTCCATTTCTAATCATCGGAAAGAAACAAACTCATCTGAAAAACGTAGAAATACATTTTGAGTTGAGATATGCGCAGGATCGTACTTCTCACCAACCATAATCTATTGATGTTTTCATTTTAACAATCACTAATAGAAGTTCATGTATATATAACATATAACAAGTATTGGTTTACGTGTAAACATGAAAATGACCAATACAAGGACTAATTGTTTCTCTTCGAATGTTAAAAATGGTCTAAACAACTTTAGTAGCTTAAATCTTATGTGTTTAGTAGTTTTATTTCAATGATGTCACTGACTTTTCGAATTGTGTCATCAAAGTCTATTTCAAATAGAAGTTTAGACAGTGAACAAAAGTGATGGTTTTGTTTATTCATAAACCGAATATTTAAGTCAATTCACTAGCATAAACGTAAAGTAAAAATGATGATGGGATTCACTTAATACAATACTTATTAGATTTAAGTATGCACATAACTTTTCAGTCACATTGCTCATACCTATTGGTAAGGAAACTGATGTCTAAATAACAATAAGGATAATTAATACAAATACACTCATATTTTCTATGAAAACATACTTAGATTAGATGACATGATTAACTAAATATAGCTACATCGTAGTACATATAAATTGCCCTGTGACACTTCAATGTGTACTGCATAAATAACTTCGATAGCCTTTCTATGTGAAGAATCATGTCATTCGACACTCTTTGTTGAAAAACGACTGATTTTGATGTTATTTGCTTGTTACCATTAAATATCATGACAGTTTGATGCATTTGTTCGATTCAGTAATTTAATCAAGTCAGTTTTATTTGATAATGTGCTAACAGATACGTTCTGAATAAAAAAAAACAAGGTTGTTACGTAAGAAATTATTTAACAGTTAGTTGATAACAACTTCAACAAAATATCTCAATAATACCTGAGATTTCATAGTAACACTTTAATCTGGTTTAGGAATTCTCAGTGAGAGAGAATAATTATTTCAGTAAATGATAGTCACTTCTTTCGATATTCATGGTTTATTCTACGAAATCAATCAAGGAAATGATTGAATCTACTTGTTTTTATTCGCCACAGATTGATGTTTGTTAGTTACTAGTAAAAATCATAGAGCACTGAATCACTATTCATCTTAGTGTGAGATTTCTGAATTCAAAAATTAATTGGCTTCTATATTAGCTAGAGTAACAATAATTAACGAGTGAAATAAACAAACAATGTTTTATGTTATATCATAATTCTGTCATCTTGTATTCATCTGTACACTCAAAACTGGAAAATATTTCACAATTACTGCTCTCGCCTTTCCTCTTCCTCCTAGTGGTCGATTGGATCATGAAAACCTCTACATCTGGGGGGGGGAAGCACGGGATTCAATCGACAAGTAGGATGCGACTCGATGATCTGGACTTCGCGGATGATCTAGCACTTCTATCTCATACACAACAGCAAACGCAAGTGAAGACAACCAACGTAGCAGCAACCTCAGCATCAATAGACCTGAACATACATAGCAGAAAGAGCAAGATCCTCAAATACAACACAGGGAAGCACCAACCCAATTGAACTTGATGGAGAAACTCTGGAGGAAGGGGATAATTTCACGTACCTGGGGCAGTGTCATCGATGAACAAGGAGGATCGGATGCAGATGTAAGGGCAAGGATTGGCAAAGCCAGGGCAGCATTCCTACAGTTGAAAAACATATGAGACTTCAAACAACTGTAAACTAAGTACCAAGTCAGACTCTTCAATTCGAACTGTCGAGACAGTTCTGCAGTATAGAGCTGAAACGTGGAGAACTACTGCAAAAATCCTTAGGAGTGTACAGGTATTTACAAACAACTGTCTATGCAAGATACTTAGTGAATGTCTGTTGTCCGAAAACCATCAGCAACAGCCTACTTTGGAAGAGAACAAACCAACTTCCAGCTGAAGAGGAAATCAGGAAACGACGTTGAAAATGGATAGGACATACATTGCGGATGTTATGTCGCTAGAATTTTGATGATTGCGTGAGCGAACGCTATCACTGATACTTGTACCTCAGACGTATACCGCAACTTGTTCCCTTTTCAGCCCACAGCTATTACAAGTACTAGGCTTGTAGGAAGATTGTTTTATGGAGCAAAACTGAGTCGAGACTAGTGAACCAGCGAACTAGCCAATTGTATTTACATAATACATCGATTTTTATATCAATCAATTTACAATGATTATTCATCAAGTGAAATCATTAACATTTAAGCAATACAATGAAATACTGTCAAACTGTATTTAAGAGTAGAACTCACATTGAAATAAAAATAACTGATGAAAGTCTACAAATCAGTCTTATAAAAAATCAATACAACTTCTTTGATCTAAATAGTCAACTATTGTATTTTTACGGATTATGAATCCCTAACAGCGGAAATCATCAGACTGTATCACGCTACAAGCACTAACTTGGAATCCTGTTGGACAACGGAAAAGAGATAGGCCAAAGAACACCCTGCAGTCGAGAACTGGAAGCAGATATTAAAAGGATGAACAGTAACTGGAGACAGCTGGAAAGGATTGCTCAAGACAGAGTTGAATGGGGAATATTGGTGAGTGGCCTATGCTCCTCCGAGAGGGGTAACAGGTGTAAGTAAGTAAAAGTAAGTATTACATTACTGAAGTTGATTCACTAAAATATGATTATCATGCCTGAATAAAATGTTAATCGTTATTATCAATGCATCTTTGATATATAAACAAATGAAGCAATCTAATCTTATTTTTTCAAAGGTTGAATCTAACAAGTAAAGAGATTTATTATTCCAGTTTATTTAAGTAACCATAGTAGCTGAATTCATCAGTTGATTGTAAGTAAATTACAATTTGAAATCACTAACATTTTGCATTATCTAACAGAAAGCAGGTAAAGAAAGATATAAGTGAAAATTTTTATTCTGTATACAAAACTGAACTACAGAAATATTATTCCTGTCTGAAAATCTTAAAATGACAGAGAAGCTAAAAGATCATATTTACAACCATCTGCCTCTCTTTTTCAAAGACATCGAGTGACTAGATGTACAGTCGGCATTCTACATTTATGCTTAGACATGTGTGTGTAGGCAAGCAAGAATTTTTAGTATCCCTAGATTTAGATAATCTACATATCACTAGGAATTTAAATATGAATAGAATCTACGCATTTTGTGCTTTCTTTTCTTGTTTTTATTAGACTATGTAACCGTAATCTTAGAAACTTGTTGAACTAACTTCTTTAAAACAAACATTGATTTCAAAAAAAAATAATTAACTGTGGTATAATTAATTACATAGAACCCTGAAAGGATATTAATCTGTGCGAATTGTTTGACAACACGAATTATGAAAAGAAATGTTTAATAACTCCTCAGCATGTTTGGTTTGTTTATCTTTTAAATAGCTAATCACTATTTGTGAAGATCCTGACTCAAAAGTTGATTTAACCGACCTAACAACAACGTTTTGATAATAAGTGCTTAACTAAATTCTGCCAACCCCTCTTTTTCGACCTACTAAGTGATTCCGAAAGCACTCAAAAGGGTTTCAATACATAATTTACGAATGATCTAATGCCTCTGTAAATTAATGAAACTTTATGTGTTTATGTTGGAAGCCAATTGCTGGTAATTGTTAAAAACATTTCTACCGTTTGATTCACTTTTTGGATTTTATTATAATCGATATGCAAAACTTAATTTCCTTGGTTCACCATTAGTCTTATATAGAATTGAGTACAAAGGTGATATTGTTTAACTGTGTATTTTCATCAGTTACACCATCACATCGAAGCATAATTAATGTACCCTTATCATTTTTAAATAATCTGAACATGCATGTTAACTGGTTTGTATTTTGTAGTTTGTATCATAATAATACTAATGGTTGCTATGGATTTGATTCACCTACAGTAACAATACTTACCGTCTATTCATAATCTGCCACAAAAATGCAATACTTACTGGTTGGCGACGAACTAGTTGATATCGGTACCTGTTCTGTAGACACTTTTTACAAAGTTATTGCTAAATGCTTAGGTGTAACGTTATGGTACAAAATTAAACAATACATAGGAATTCATACGATGATAAATAGCCTTGAAATGTACGTAAACTGGAACAACATGCACAACTACTTAAATAAAATGTTATTATTTGTAATGGATGACTCAGGACAAGTGTAAGCGTTACAGAATATTCATTTTCACAGACTAATTTTACACACTTTGTTTTATATATTATTTTTAAAAGAGCAAAAACAAAATATTTGTATTTTTGTTCACCTGTATTTGTCAATGAAATCAAAGTTCGTAAGAAGTCTGTTTTCATTCCACTCTATTTTAAAGGAGACGATATTGTTGAAACAATTAGAAGGAGACTTATCTCAGCTTTAAAGAGAACTTATTATGCTGAAAAACTAGTTATCTAGTACATAACAACATGTTCACTGAAACAATCAAAAATCGACAGGTGTCTTCTCATGTTACCGCCAACTGTCTGTATAGATGTACGTGTAACTGCAGTAGCAGTTACATTAGTCGAAAAGAAAGAAGAGCCTACCTACGCCTTAATGAACATGTTCCAAAAAATCTACGACTCACAGGAATAAAGACATTCAACAGTGCAGTCGCTAAACATCTGATTGACACAGGACACCAGATTGATATCCATGAATCCTTCAAAGTGTTCAATAGACAAAAAACTTCAGATCTTCTAAAATATGCTGAAGCGATTGCCATTAAACGATTGAAACCAAACTTATATGTCCAAAAGGAAATTGTTATAAGCCTTCGTGAGCCCTAGTAATCTAACATATGTGTCACTATTTTCATCGTTATTATTCCATCGCCAAGCTTCATTCATTGTCTTTTTCTCTTTGGATCAGATTTTACATGTTTTGGTTACATCACCGTTTTTTAGATTGTTAAGTTCAGCTTTTGTGTTTAATTAGGTCATTTCAAGTTTAACAACTGAGCTTAATTCATATTATTCTCAAATATTTCCAATCACCTCTTATTACGTAATTATCTGACCTATGATCTCTATTTCGCCTTCTGCTACCTCGAACATTTTAGTCATGTTTACCTATCTAATATGTTTATATAATTTTGATTTCCACCAAGTCCATGCATTCTCATGAGTATGTTAAACTTTATTTTAAATTTTAATTTTGTAAAAGGGTATCATTCCAGGTTGCATTCATCAGTTGATGAGAAACCAACGAAATGAAATGAATTCATCTTATTTTGCACAATTATTTGTTCTTGCTCCCTTGAAGACTAATTTTACTCCACATTTCATGTAGAATAATTCCAAAATTTGCCTAATAACATCATTACGTTAGGTGAAATCCCCCTGTTTAGCTTTTCATCTTGGTCAAATTTTTCCATTCTTCTGTAAGTATTAATTAGTTTTATTCAGTTACTTTGGTTTGTGATAGCAGTTGAGAAAGGCAATAACTTCTCAAACTGACTTACATCAAATTATTATTACTATTTGTTATACCGGACCACTAAAGAAGAGTAACAAACTCTCAGTACTGTGTTTTAAAACACTATTTCAATTATTCTAACTGTGAGTAATGTAAACATTTTGTTTTTATGATTGTTACATTCCTCTTACCCTATCCTCCTGATTAGTATATTTACTCTTAGTATATTGTCTCATACAATTAACTACACTTAATTGATTGTGTACAAGTTGTTCTATTCACTGCCAATACTTTCCTTAGTTCTGTATTAATGTTAATTTTCTAATTGGTTTGTTGTGTGGTCTGGTTTCATGCATATATGAAGGAATGTATGAAATATAATTCGATTCTGTCTGGTTGGTCTATCGGCTTGTGTTCTTCTTATTCCGGCTTGGTAGTCAGTAGGCATAGGGCAGACGCGCAATTATCGACTAGGCACAAGTAACTGGCACATGGTCAACCAACCGCAAAATTTCTCGTGTCATAACATTATTATTATTATTGAAATGACGAATAAAGCATTGCATTGGAATGACAGAAATATTCAGTTGACTACACTCAACTAAGTAATTTCTCACCATTAATTAACCTGCATCAAGGTAACAAGTTGAAACAGAGGACATATTTTAATATCTAACAAGTAATCTTAGTATATAAAAGAAAATTTTACATAGAACTTATTTTCATTTATTTCACTTTACCAAACTGATACGTGTTATAAAATCAAAACAATGATTAGATTACATAACTATCACATGATTTAAATTGTCTTCTATAACCATATTGACAAATGAATTGAATTTGAATAGGAGGAGAACTATATACAATGAAACTACCTGTTTTTCATAGTAACATGACAATATATGTGGGAATAAAATACAGTTCGACAGACTACCTATATACGTGCTGATTGATGATTGACAGTAGAATGAAATTCAGAATATTCGAATTATTAGCAAAAATACTGAAGTACATTTTATTAGCATGAAATATTGTTGGACATTTCAATTACAATCAAACAATCCCACTGTGAACATCAACATTGGGATGCAGGTACATTTAGCCGATGAGTCCCAAATAGGACGAAACGCGCGTCCTGGGTTTCATTTGCCAGTCACAATACAAATTAAATAAACAATTAAATGTTTATTATCTGCTACTATTTAATTAACTAGTCAGTTCCCTCTGCTTTGCATTTATCCATACCAATAAAGAGTGAATATAAGTAAAGCTTATTAATCGTAAATGGTAAAATGTGTTTCTTATAAAATATCATTTCAAAACTAATAGTTAATGAATGAGTTAATGAAATAAGAATAGGTAAGCTGATACAAGTTGGTATGAAATTCATCTAAGGATACTGAAGTGTCAAAATAATGAAAAAGATTTCTGAAAATGACTATTGGGTGTGTGCAAAGTGTTATGTTGGACCACTAAAGAAGAATGAAAAACTTCCAGAACTGTGTTTTTAATAACTAATTCATTTATTCTGGTCGTGAGTAGTGTAAACATTACATTTCTATTATTGTTACGTTCCTCTGCCCCTATCCTCTCGTTTAGCATACTTACTGTTATTATATTGTCTTTTATTATGGACTACAGTTAATTAGTTGTGTACAAGTTGTCCTTATTCACTACCACTATTTCCATAGCTCTGTGTTAATGTTAGTTTCCTAATTGGTTCGCTGTGTGGTCTCGTTTTGTGTATATATGAAAAGCATGAATGAAATACAATTAGATCTGATTCTGTCTGTTTGTCTCATAAATCGTTGTTTTTCCTCTATTTCAGCTTGGGGGACTGGTAGTTTGGGGGCGGACGTGTCCGTACAGTGATTAGCAATCATCAAGAGCACTAATTATTTTCACAATACATAACACAAAGTAATATATAAAAAGATCTTGAAAAGAGATGACAACATACTAGATGTACTTGTATTTAATAATAAAAGAGGACAATCGAAATAAGAAATGATATAAGCATGAAATCAAGACAATCTGTAAATCAAAACTTGAATTTAGTAGAATTGCGTTACAATTCACTAAATGTACATGCACACTTATGTTGATTTAATACAATATCTAGTGGCTTAACGAAATAACTGACTTGCAGTTAATTTATTCAAAAAGCTGAATTATGTCTACGATGTCAATTTACTATATATTTGTCGGTAACAGTGATTTGTCGAATTTACACAAACCTAAAATGTTTGTAATACATTTCAAGCTATTGGCAACGTATGATACCTGTTAACTGTCACTGTGTCGAGACAATCCACTTATGTTGTAAAAGTGGCAACAAAGAGTGACAAATTTCAGTCCACAACAAATTAGTGGCTAAGAATTATTAAAAAATCAGAAACACTAAATAGCTTTTTCGTTCTAGTATGTAACTCCTCAACAATATGCAGACAACTCTGTGGCAGGCATTTTTCACATGGTCTATAATTATCATGAACTTAATCCCATAGCTGATTTAGAGATCAAAGAGTCATTTACGGAGGACGAAATATATGTCCACTGTTCTTTGGCTATTAATATTGCCTAATGGAAATCAATTTGTGATGAAAACGAACAAAAATAACTTCTATTCATCTATAAATGTTTACTTAATATATACATATCTTACACAAATGGTACTTTTAACAGTATGGCGCTTTAGGAACGTATAAGCTAGATAAAAGCAATTAAAAAGGAAATTCTATTTGATAACAGTTCAGTTACCTGTTTACCTAAATTAAGAAAATGAAGTTCTTTTGTCCTAAGTTCGACAACTTACCAAGTTTTGCTTGGAGCTATGTGACAGAAAGATATATGCATGTATTTATAACATGGAACCAGGTGTATACGAGCACAAGCCCAAAAATCTACACCAAGATATACAGTAAATCAGTAGAAATAGTAGTTACTTCAATGGTAGTAAGAAAAAACTGTGGATGTGTAAAATATGATACATACAGAAATGATTGATTCATGGAGAGAAAGATATAAAATAACTCGAAAGCTTCTGATAGGACAAAGTGTTAATGTACCGGAGCCACTGTGATCTGTTTTGAACCAGGTCACCAAGTCTTCATTCATTGGTTGCAGCATTTGTGCGAACTTCAACCAAATAACATGCATCTACCAATACGGATCGAACCACCAGTCAAGACTTCATGAAGTGATAGTGCGTCTTGGTTTGAATACCGTTAGCTTTTATCCAACCTACTCCATCATTAGTGAGCATCGCGTGTAGAGGTAGACGGCAGTTGGGAACACGCAGTACCTGTTCTAGCCTCTACAATCCTCAAAGAATCACAATCTTATTAAGTTAGTTATTTAATACTCTGTGTCTATTCTTACACTGTCATCCCAGAAAACGCGAAAGATGTGTCGAACACATTAATGAATAAATACCAATAATCGAAGAATGTCATCTAATCTTAGTGACCACATTATAGAACCTTACAGTAATACAAAACGAACTACTGATCAGTATACTCGTCTACACCATAGGTTACATAAGTTGATAGAAACTAAACAGGCTTTTTGAATCTGTGATCAGATTTTATCAGACACCAAACCAGCAGAAGTGATCAGAACTAGAGAATAAGTTAAATGGTTAGCACGCTCAAATAATTCGCCTCAATTCTTTAGCTCAGGCGTCGATAAAGACAATTAGTTTACATTTGAAGGGGAAAACGCATTGTGAACATACTTTCATTTTCGCTCAGCGCTATCGAATGGCTCCTGGTTTTACTATCGTCTTCATCAAACACGACAATGTAATATGTGTATTTTAAATCAAGTAGTGAACCTACTGGTGAATCAATTCCCAAATATTCAGAAAACAAAAGTATCATTTCTAGCAGTAGGTCCGTGATGAAACTAAACGGAAAATGGACATCACGTAAAGTTCCAGGTTCAGATGACAGTTTAGTATAAGCTGACTTGACCAGCAGTGTTCATGTGAAGAGCTTTGATAAGGGTTATACATTTCTGTGGTACCCCTTTCGATTGTCAAAGTACCTCTCTGTCTACATAATTGGATACTCATTTCAAGTCAATAAAAATCATCATTGTTGGATGCAGAAGAGTATGTCAATGTTCTAAAACCTAATGAATCATGAATATTTGATCGATACAGCCACTATCAGATTTTAAAGCAACCAGTTTCCTTACATTTTTCCGGTTCAGGAGTCATAGTCAAAAGTCTGATAATTATTGAAGCTAGTATTCTAAACATTGTATTGGTCAGACTTATTTCTCAATGGTTATCTCAAGATGACTTTGGTCCTTCTTTATAAACTAGAACGATTAGCTATCATGACTAGTCAGATAGGAATATGTTCAACCCCCAGACTTTAGCTAAAATGTCAATCTACCTAATTAATGAAGCTGGGTCATCATCCTTAAAGGCCTATGGAGTTAATCCATCCAGATCCACCACTCTTTCTCTCTTCGAACTAGCTATGACTTCCACAAGAACTGAGTGGGGGGTTATGTTGGTTTTATATTCAGATTATTTAAAATAATGAGTAGTTTAAAAGTAGCTTAAGGCTAACTGAACTGTTATTTGAAGTGTTTTGTTCATCATTCTAATCATCTAGGCCCAAGACGGATAAATATCCTATTTCTTCTGAGATTGTCTCACTAACGCTAGATTTTCTTAAAAATTCTGTTACTTTCTATTAGTCTGGATAGTTATCTAGTGATAGCTATCACCATTGCCATTTCTATCTACTTTACTTTTGTAACTCACTACTTCTTGTTTATCCAAGATTATACAACTAAAGTTTATGTTTAATGTTAAACTAGAAAATCAAACATTAACATTTTTTCTTAATAAGATCAATAAAACAAACAAATTTCTAAATCATATTACTGATGTATTCAATGAACAAAATGAAAAATTTCAATCAAGATAACAAATGTAAATTAAAAATGGGAAAAATTTCAAAACTTTGAAATGCCATTTTTGTTAAACCATAAATTATAACTATCTTCATTGAATACAGATTTACATAATGAAACAACTAAGTGATATCATTTACAGATGTAACAGATTAAAAAGTAACATTTTAATAGACTAACTAGATGGTTCCTTTAAGTTGAATTATGACTGGCAAATGGAATCCAGGATGCGCGTTTCGTCCTATTTGGGACTCATCGACTGAATGTACCTGCATTCCTATATTCGTGTTCACACTGTGATTCGAACTCAGTCCGCTTCGTGTCAAACGCCACGTTGTTCACCACTAGGCTACTGTGTCCGGACAGTCACACTTGTGCAACGGGTACATATGCAAGCCTATTGTAGATGGTTCTTGCTTTTTTTTCCATAGTGATTTACTTTGTATTGTCAAAAACTATTTCAGTTATTACATGACGATTGTTTCTTAACTGTTACAATCATGAAAGGCAATCATAAGCAATAAATTTGTTTTACATTAACAAATGGATTGTTATGCACTGATTAGTTTTAAGTCATAGTATTACACTCTTATGTAATTGACGTTACAACTACATTGAAGACACTAATCTTTATATGAATGCTAAATTCTAGAAAAATGTTGATTTAAGGTGAACAAATAAAACAGTTTATTGATAGGAGGATAAATAATTATAAAGTTTTGTAAACATTTTTATGTTATACTGAAATCAAGTTAATTGTAAATAAAGAAAGAAAATAAGTGTATCATCTAATTGAATTTCTAGAAATTCTAGTTGGTGTAACTCGTCACAGATTGTTGGGACTCCTCAACAGTGCACACCCTAGATTCCAACTCAGGGGCTTTTGGTTAGTGATCGCCTAACCCTCTGCACTACTGTTCCCGGAATCCAATAGTAGAATTCTCATTTTCATAAATTTGTGATACAGCCTGTCGATCATTCATTGTCTAGTACTCCCAGGTTTTCAGTTATACCCTGCCAACATCAATCTATGACGTATTCAATCAACTCAACTTAATACTAATCTCCCAAAACCATCTTATTTCAATTACAGAAATTTATTGAAAATTGTTTACAAATACTTTTTTGAGTTTAACGAATATTTTTCTCTAAAATTGAACAGAATAACTAACGGATATTTCATAATAATCAACATTTAAACGAATAAAAGTTTTGTTACATTAAATCGAATAATCAATTAAATTGAATTAATTGGAAGTCGTTTCATATCACATGGTCTGATTCTTTCATATATGCAGTTCTAATTTAATCGGAAATACTACTGATAAACAGAAAGAGTAACCAAGAGCAGTTCAATAAGCCCTATATTCGTAGACATTTTAGTATACTTAGAAAATGCTAAGCTTAGAAAGGTGATAAAATGAACGTTAGTATACTTAAGATGTGTCGACAACACATTTATCACATGTGATATCGAAGATCATGCTTTACAAATGCTTCACTGTTTCACCAATATTCATCCTGACTTAAAATTTACAAGCAAGTATTACAAAACAATATAACATTCTTGAACTTAAAGATAACAAGGTGAAAATATGGTTCGGTTTCACGATCCATTCATGACAAAACTTATTGAGTGGATCACTACTTACACTTTAATAGCTACTGTCTAATCTTATAAAAATAAGTTTGGTAAAAACTTTGTTTTTGAGATTAACCAGACTATGTTCGTTGGATAACGAATTAAGAAAAGACGCAGAGAGCTAAGAAATTTCTTTTCAATCAGATTTTATTAAGGCTCTACAGTAAAATATGAATAATTTACAAGTTTTAAAGTCAGAACCAAATTATTGGAGGTGTGTTAAACTGTAAGTTTACTAGTTCAAAGGTGATTATAAAATGACGGCCATTGATAAACAAAACAATTAAGACATGATAGTGAATAAATTACTGACAATTTTGATAGCACATAAATGATAACTGAATGGATAGGCATATTGTTGATTACATAATATCCATTGGGAAAAAAACACGAAGTAATTACAAATTCTGATGATCAAACACTGTTACGTAAGAATTAAGTGGCAACAAATTTTGAATTTATAAAATGAATCGTTATATTGATGACAATAATAATAATAAGGGGAGTAATAATAATGAGGTAAATGAGTGCGATAATTCATTTTTAAACCATTCAAACATTGGCTATTATGATATCCAAGACAAGAAAACAGGTTGGACAAATTTCTTATGTGAACATAGGTCCGGTTTGAAGTGAATAGTGATGGCTTCCATTATGTGTACATTATACGGTAGATTAGACAGGAATCGATAGGGGATTTCGAAAGCCTTCCTTGCATCTACTTGATGTTCTGTATCAATCAAATGTGCAAGTATAGAACTATTTACTTAACACAGTTGATCTTTAGTTAGCCATGCTGCATGATGTTCGGAAATTCTATTACGAACCTGACGATTTGTGCTTCCATCGTAACTGACTTAGCAGGAGCAGTTGAATAGGCATAAACACATGGATGAGGCGAATTCGGTGAGTCTGTCTTAAATTCCCGTCCTTACGATAGGATGATTGTAGAATGTGGCATGCAGTTTGGCTGCAGTAATGGTCTTTTGCAACACATTTCTAATTCATTGCGTAATGATTTCATTAATGTAAATTAAAAGTCATCCATAGAAAATAAGTTGACAATGGTTATCCTTTAAAATATATTCAGAAACATCTCAAATTAACAAATGTACTTCCACAATAAATGACAGTTCCCAAGAAGAATGTGTTCATTACTCTTTCATTTAAAGGCGTTCATTGCAGTATGCAAATTAGTCACCGACTAGGTGCTAGAATAACATTGACTCATCCTGTTGCGAATTCGCTGACTACTTATTCTACAAAAACGTCGTTCAGAGAATCAAATTTCAAAAAATAAACCACCTCTAATTGCCTCCATTCGCGTTTACCATTTTACACGTACATGTAGTAGCACCTACTTTAAAAGCATGGTGAGGGTATTACCTAGAAGAATCTCAGAACATATTCCGAAGAACTTGATATTAAATGGTTTCAGATTGCCTAGTAGTCATACCATGTACACAGGTCACTCAGTGAATCCCAGTGTTGCCATCCGAGTAATAACGTAGGCAGAATAACGCTAGGCTTCAACATAATGCAGAAGCAGTCGCTATTCGTAGTATAAACCCGAATCTCTGCGCATAAGGAATTCGTAGTTTACCTGGTATTATAATCGTAAGTGATTTCTTGGTATTCTTCCGTCTTTCCTTGTCCTTCTTACTTTCATCTTTTATTACCATTCATGTATATTCAAAATAGAACCTTCAATGTTTTATTAGCCTTATTATCCTTCTTGCATTACTTACTGATATATTCGACTTCCTACAAACCTTTCTTTACACAACCTTCAACTATTATTATCATTATCATTATTCTGATTGGTACTTCTAGTAATTAATATCAATTTTGTCACATTGTCTACTGTCTACTTAATAAAAGTATTAGTTACAATTGGTGGGGTTGTGGAGATAGTTAATTATCGATCCTGATACCACACACTGATCTGAATCAGACTACCTATCGATCACCCGGAAGCACTGGATAGCTGTTTCGTCTTAGTATGGGACTCCTCAGCAGTACGCGTCCACAACCCCATTCGGGGATCGAACCCAGGATTCCTCTGGCTTCGTGGCGAACGCTTTATCATTGGACCACTGAGTCGGCTCCTAATGATTGATATTTTTAGTTCAGTCAATTCGTGATACGTTTGCGCGACCTCATCCATTGTCATCGGTAGGTAACTGCCTCACACCTGACTTGGTGACTAGTGACACTAGTAACTAGCTCTTTGACGTAATTCCTGGAGTTCTACTGTGAAGACGTGACCGGTAGAGTGGGGCAGTTACCCACCAATGTCCGTGTTTATTGTATTCGATTTGCAAATATTCGTCAAAGAAATAAACTGTATAAAATAGAAGTTATCTCATTAAGTCATAATAATAATAAGAAGAAGAACACATATGATCAATGTATAATGTAAACATAAGTAGAAATGTTTTAGGTGAAAAGCGAAGAAAATAAAACAAAATGAATTATTTTTCGTGTATTACAGGAAACTGAAAGTAATTTCTTATTATGTAGGTATGTAAAGTAAACAAAATATAGGAAATAATAATTTTTTACTCAACACAGAAAACAAGAAAAATAGACAAAGAAAAAAAATTCAATCCATCAAAAAAAACACGTCTATTATCCAGATCGATATAATAATAATAATAATAATAATAATAATAATAATAATAATAATAATAGCTATCATATCAAAACAGTCTGATATATACGTAGTTCTATGATGCCTTAAGCAATCATATTTAAATTTAGTTAACTGATGAAAACAATAGCGCCATTAACAATACAGGTCGACACAAATTAAGAGTTTGAAAGAAGATAAAATGCATAGAAGAAGAAAGTTTCAGTCAGATATTACTAAATAAAGTTATAAGTAGACATCCTTATCTGCTCTTGGTCTAGACTTTTAGAACAGTGGTTCGAACACTTCAATGAGCAGTTTAATTGGGCTTCAGCTGCTCTAGAACTTCCCACTATTTTAGGACAGACTAAATGGAGAGTCGACTTAGGTCTTTCCCCAACTCTTGTTGAAGTCAAAAAAGTTATGGCTAATCTAAAGCGAGGCAGGGCAGCGGGTCCGGATGGGTTATCTTCAGAAGTCTGTAAGGATGGTAGTCCCACTTTGACGAAAGTTTGGGAACTTGATATAATTCCGTCTGACTGGTGTCGATCGTCAATCATCCCAGTTTATAAGAAGGGGTCAAAATCGTCCTGCGATAACCATAGAGAAATTATTTTGACTAGTAGTGTTTAAAATACTAGCTTCTATAATTATCGGACTTTAACTACAATTCATGATCTACAAATACGAGAAAATCAGGCTAGTTTCAGACCTGTTCGCGGTTGTATAAACTAGATATTCACCATTCGTCAGCTTTAAGAACACAGATATACTTTTTGGCGCCCGACAATCGTGGTTTTCCTTGACTTGAAAGTGGCATTTGACTCTATACCCCGAGAAGTTCTATGACAGTGTCTTTCATTGAAAGGTTTACCCCAGAATTACATTAATCTTCTTAAGGCTCTTTACTAAAACACTATTAGTCATGCCAGAGCGTATGGCAAACTGTCATCTGAACTTATAGCCTCAAAATGATGTCCGTCAAGGCTGCCCACTGTCTTCATTTTTATTTAATTTTATAGTCGATTTACTGTTGGAAATAACACTCTCATCGTCTGACTTTTCAGGAATTTATCTTCTTCCAGGAGATCCATTTTTTGATTTAGAATATGCTGATAACATAGTCCTGTTTGGTAAATACGCTGATAAGATACAGAATCCTTCAACAGTAATAAGCACTAACGTAACTATGTTCAGAATGCGTTCCACCCTAAATGAAACTATTTCTCCAGGACTGGTTTTTATTAAAATCAGAGCTAAAAATAGGGAGTGAAGTAGCTGAGTACGTCGACCACTTTGCTTATTTTAAAGCCTCACTAGCCCTGATAGGTTGGTCTCTGATAAAATCTCAATACGAATTTATGAAGCTCGTCTGGCTTTTGCCAATTTCCGTCACCTAAGGCGTTGGCGAAATACTCGTCCCTCAACGAAGAGGAGAGTGTACTGCACAACATTTCGCTATATATTACTGTATGGATGTAAGACTTGGCCATTAATTATAGACAACACCTGAAGGTTATCAGATTTTGACCATCGATGTCTTCCAAACACCGCTCGAGTTAATTGGAATCAACAAGTAAGTAATAACGAAGTTAGACGATAGGTATTAAGCAAAGTCGACGAAGTTGTGAATCTTCATCAACTGAGATTGTTGGGACATGTGTTGCGTATGCTCAACCACCGTCTGCCTCGATGCGCTATGTTGGCTGATATAGGAGCAGGATGGTAGTGAGTTAGAAGCGATCAAACCAAAACATGACATCATTCCATGAAGTCACTGACTACTGGTTTGAATCGTGTCGATAGCCGCAGACTACCCGGTTGGGGTCCTCACGAATTCCGTAACCAGTGGCTAGAAACACTGGGTGACATGGCTCACAATCGGTCACAATGGAGTAAATGTTTTCACTTATTATCCTCCCTTAGATCGCTAGCTTAAAATTATTTCATAACTTTCTTTCCACGCTTCCTGGACCATATTATATATTTTTACTATTCTTTGTGTTTATTATTATTATCATTGAAGTAACTTCTACTAGTGTGGTGTTAATCATGTGGTGCCATAGAGGTATGGTAACTTAGACCGATGCATACATGTGCCAGGTTCTATGTTGATCATACATACACACATACATTCTTCAAGGTATAGAGATTTTGTAAACAAATTTAGGAATAAAGTAGAAAAATCTTTCATAATACTATTTCCTAATTACGGAAGCGTGAAATGTAATACAAGTAAGCTTATATAAGCAAACCGATATAATGCATTGAATAGTATAAAAATAATAACTGATACATAAATGTGTAATGTTCCAATGAGTAGAAATTAAAATCTCTGAAATTTCACAACTTTGTACAAGCAGCTTCTTCGCAGGACAATACAAATATGTATTATTTAATGTTTTTTTTTTCGAAACAACTTATTCAATGTTCAATTCAATTGAAATTATCAAGCTTAACCTTAATAATGATGCATACATTCAATAATAGTTATTGTAATTAAGTAAAGATAAAGAGATATCTGAATACTTTCTAATACTGTTATAAAGTACGAATTATAAAGAATTATTATGCTTCTAGAACTAATTTTCAAAAGATTATCTGGTATATTTTGGTTTCATACCTATGAAACAATTGATTTCTATCATTTTATATTCTCTTCATTCGAACGTTTTATTGAACTCATTAAGCGTTGTGCTAGTTCTTGTTCATAAACTAGAAATATGTATTTATCTACCGATTACCTTACTTTGTTTCTATCACTAATGTCTTTATTAAGTATCTATGATTTTATTCTAATTGAGCTACTATGTAATCTAAGCTTGTGTGTTTATAAAATGATTGTATAAAATGAATAAATAAAAGTAACAGCAATCTATGCTCCTTTATTGAATAAGTTAACATCTTGTTTCTCCTATTAATGCATAAAGCAACACAGTATAGGCTTGTCTTTCAGACATAAAGATTACTTGGTCGAAATCAATATTTACGTATCACCTTAACATCTATCAAGTTTGTCATTTTGCTGGCCGACATTTCAGTATTTTATAATTGTCCAATTTAGTGAAATATCACATACTAGTTCCATTTGAAGAAAAGATTGAAGATAGATTTGTGATAGAATATTCTATTTTGTATGGCTCCATTTCATTAATTGCAAATGACCTATAGTTATTTGAACACTTAAAAATGTCTTAAATAGGGAAAGTCCTAATGTAATCAAGAGGGTCGAATAAATTCTGAAACCAACATCTACAGAGCATAATAAAATAAATTGTAAGCAAAGATTAATTAAAATGGCTTTTTATATATTTTGTATCACTTAACAACAAATCACGTTATTAGCCGGAAAACACATTGTAGATTAGAAAACATTGTCCTACTATTCTGTCATACACTGTATCTTTTCACTAATTATCACCTTAGAAATAATCGCACCCAGAAATTTGATGTGTTAAAGTATGTGTGATGCCACTCAAATAAATTTTGTTTTCCGACACATTATAAGTAGTACAGTACAACCTGTACCAATTATATTTATAATATTCCAACAGTGTTACTGGCATAACTGAGTGGAAATTTCATACCATTCAACAAGAATATAGAAAAATGTATCTCAAAGCTGTTTGAGAATAATCACATAAATTTTCATAAAACTGATTAAATAAATTTTGCTGATGCAAACAAAATGTTCTTAAGACAGACAGACAGATACAACGCAGAACTTCGTACGTACGTACATCAGTTCAGGTCGCCATACCACATCAGCACAGAGACGCAACTGTCAGTTCAAATCCAAGAGTGATAACGATAATAGAAGTATTAGCAGTAATGCAGAAAATTAGGGAGCGAAGATATGATTCGAAAAGTATAATTCAGTGAGATAAATTTTAAAGGAGAAAGATAGAGAATTCGGAAGGTTAGATTTTGAGAGAACACAAAGAGTGGATGCACCTGCGCCATTGCGAACGATTCTGAGCCATGTCGTTCAAGGTCTCTAATCACTGGTGACTTTCGTCTCGCGGACCCCAACCGCGCAGCCTACATCTACCTACATGACTTAGTCCACTTGTCAGTGACTTCATCGATTTCTGCCATGTTTTGGTTTGGCCGCCCATTGCTTTCTTCCAACCTATTCCTACGCCGCAAAACATAGCTCGTCGAGGCAGACGGTAGTTAGACATGCGTAACACATGTCCCAACCACCTCAACTGATGAAGTTTCAATACTTCATCTATGGATTTGCCCTCCTTTCCTAGAACCCGTTTCCTAACGACAGCATTGCTCACTCGGTTGTCCCATGATACACGAGCAATGCTTCGGAGACACCTATGATCGAAGACCAGTAACCTACGAATGTCCTCTACTCTTAACGACCATGTTTCGCTACCGTATAGTAGGACAGAGCGAACTGCTGCACGGTACACTCGTCCTTTGGTTAGCAAGCGGATATCTCGCCTGCGCCATAAGTGACGCAACTTGGCAAAAGCCAATCGAGCTTTCTGTATCCGTGCTGAGATTTCGTCAGTCACCAGGCCATCAGCACTGATGAGACTCCCCAGATACGTGAAGCGGTCTACACGCTCGACTACTTCACTCCCTATCACTAGTTCAGGTGCCGATGCAACCCAATCCTGGAGCAACATTTTGCATTTCGAGGGGGAAAACAGCATCCCGAACATGCTTGCATTGTTGCTCAGGGTAGTCAGAAGACTCTGCATTTTGTCAGCGTCTTCACCAAATAGGACTATGTCATCAGCATACTCTAAGTCAGTAAGCGAGGCTCCTGGTAGTAAGTCAATTCCTGAAAAGTCAGACGAAGACATGGTTATATCTAGGAGCATGTCTATGACAAAATTAAACAAGAATGGGGAAAGTGGACATCCTTGACAGACACCACTTGAAGTGAGGAATTCCGATGACAGTTCGCCATAAGCTCTCACTCGACCTGTAGTTTTAGAGTAGAGAGCTTGTATAAGGTTAATGTACTTCTTTGGTACACCTTTCAATGACAGACACTGCCACAGAACCTCACGATCAACAGAGTCGAATGCCGCCTTTAGGTCCAGGAAGAGAACTATTGTAGGACGCCTAAATGTGTGTCTGTGTTCCAGGACCTGTCGCAGTGTGAAGATGTGGTCTATACAGCCACGTCCAGGTCTGAATCCAGCCTGGTTTTCTCTAGTCTGCTCTTCACGAGCTCTAGTTAGGCGTCTAAGTATAATCGAGGCTAATAATTTAGAAACTATATTAGTCAGACTGATTCCCCTGTAATTGTCACAAGAAGACTTTTGTCCTATCTTATAAATTGGGACAATCAGGGATTGAGACCAGTCGGATGGTATTACGCCCAGTTCCCAGATTCTACCTAAGATTTCAGTCAATCTAGCTGCTAAAACTGGACCACCATCCTTAAAAATTTCAGGGGTAAGCCTATCAGGACCTGCTGCTCTACCTCGCTTCAAATTTCCTATAGCCTTCTCAACTTCATAAAGACTAGGAGGAGTTAAGTCGATTCGCCATTCAGGATGACTGGGGATCGTGGGCAATCGATGTGTGGCTGAAGGCCAGTTGAACTGATCCCTAAAATGTTCCGCCCATCGGTCCAATCTCCTGGACTGAGAATGAATTATAATCCCATCCTTTTCCGAGATAGTCTCACTGACATTCGGATCCCTAATACCAGTTTCCTTGATAAGTCGAAAAAGTTGCCTACTGTTGCCTATCTTCGCTGCCTTTTCCATCGCTTTTGCTTTCGCCACCCACCACTGTTCACGGTCGTTGCGTAGGCTTTTTATCAGCCTGCGCTTAAGCTCACTTCGCTCTTCATCATGTTCAGAGCCAGGTGGGATGAGTTTACGAGCATCCATCAGTTCGGTGGATGCTACTGAAATCCACTGCTTCATCCTAGTCTTATGATTTACCTTACTAGCAGATATCATTGCTGTTTCCACAGCCTTCTTGATATCATTCCAACCTGCTTCCGGATGGCAATCGCTTACACGGTCGCCTAACTGTTTTTCTAGTTGTTCCTTAAATATATTCTTAGCTTTATTATCATTAAGTAAAACCCTAGGAGGCTTTATTGCAATGTCTTTCCTACGTCCAGTAAGCCTCAAACAAATACGCGCTCGCACTAAAGCATGATCTGAATCTAAACATGTGCCCCAGAACGAGCGACAGTCCTCTACCGAACCCCTCCATCGGTGGCTGATGGCGATGTGATCTAGTTGGGTCCAACGTTGAGACGATTTTGGGGGTCGCCAGGTCAAAAGATGCTTTTCCTTATGCCTAAAGTTAGTATTCGCTAGAAACAGGCGGTTATCTGAGCATAGTTGCAACAGACGATCGCCATTATCTGTTCTGTGAGCCGTGACACCATAACATCCACCCAAGTGTCTCTCATTTTCACTTAGTCTACCTACTTGAGCATTAAGGTCACCAGCCATTATAACTATATCAGAGCGCCTAGCTTTTTGGAGGAGGTCCGTAAGCTTGCTGTAAAACTCATCTTTCACCTCGTCTGAACTGCAGTCAGTGGGGGCATAGGCAGATACGACGAAGAGGCAACGACGAGTGTCCCTATCTTTCCGAGTCCTAACTGTCCCGTTCAGTCGGACAGCGCACAAGCGACTATCTACAGGGATCCAGTCCAGGAGAGCTAGTTCTGCCCTACGACTCAATGCAATACCTACACCAGCGAGACCTTGGGAAGCAGCATCAGGGCTACCGGATACACGAAGAGTAAATCGGGCTGCTTCTTTGTTTTGATACGGTGAAATCAGGTTTATGATTTTACTAGGATCCTGTATGCGCGTTTCTGAGACGCAGCATACATCGATTGAGTGAGATTCTAAAGTCTTAGCTAAGGAAGCCTGTTGCCCTATTTGACTTAATGTCCGTACATTAAAAACTCCAACATATAGTCTAGAACGGGATTTCAAGAGACCAGGAATGACTTTTCGTGAGCTCGCATCGTTTGCATTAGCGGTGGAGTGAAACGAAGGAATGTGTGTAGAGTTAGTAGTAGAGATAAGAGAGATATTATGGGGTGTAGAAAGGATTTGATTTTGACCAATTTGGACTCTCGTGCTTTTGCGGGTATGGGGGCGGTTGTCACTTCCCGGCTGCCCACACCGTGGAAGGGTGTTTCATGAGGTACCTGAAAAAGAAGGCAGATTAGTGTCGGTCTCAGAGACCTGAGAGCGTAACCGCAGAGCCCAAGGGACAACTGCTTGAGGCCTGTCATGCACGGCCTTTTTATGAAAAGTTTTTTGAGTATTAGCTCCGCACTTAAAAGCCCTTAGTGGGCACCCATACCGCCGGAGACGGAAATCCGTGAGGTAGGGTGAGGTGTGACATTTTTAGGGTCGACCTTTTCTAACCCCTCCTTCCTTGTGAGAAGGCAGCATCGCTGCAGATGCTGGTTGTCCGAGGGAAACACCTTACTGCTGTCACACCCCATTGCAGTCAGCAGTACGACTTCGCCCTCAGACCTTGAGTAGCTGCTTTTAGTCTCATCGTTCTCCAATCGACCTGCCTAGCATGGTAGAACCTACAGGAACATATGTTCCAGCCAGTATAGCTCGGTTGGGTCATCACGATAGGCAAGCCCGACCACCACGACAAGGTAGCAGCTACGGTCGAGAAATGTTCTTAAACATCAGTGTGATACCCAGTGTCAAAGAGATGTTCAGCAACTGGATTGTTTAAAACTGAAATGCGTCAAACAATCATTGAATACCAGGAAGCACTGGATATGTGTTTCGTCCAAGTACTGGAATTCCCCCACCCACCGAAGAATAGAGCCCGGGAAGTTCATGCTCCGCGGAGAATGTTTAACAGTAGGACAAATGAGGTTTTTTAACTTGAGTCACTATATATGCTATATCAAGACAAAGAATGGGAATGTACAAAGTCTGAAGTCTCTTCCCAATAATAACTGTTTAGTTATTATCTAACACTCAGTAAATGTGCTTGTTAAATTCCTTGAATTGTCAGTTTCCAGGAAACTCATTAACTGTTATCGTGCCTATTCGCACTTTCAAGTTATTGTAATTTTACTACAGACCTATTAGCCCGATCTCTGTACACAACTCCATTAGTTCCGTCTTCATTGTATTTTTCCCTTTCCATTATTAATCGATTTTGTGCGTGATAATAGCCATTGTTCTTACTCAGTAAATGACTTGCCATTGTGTCCTATTCACTGTTGTTTTAACGCCGTTTACCTTTTAGGGAAGTATTTGGTCTCTCTCTGGCACAGTATCAACCAATAATCATCTGCGTAGTCAAGCAGTTGTTACTTTACAGGTTCCATTAATTTACTTAAACTAAAAGTCAGTGTTCATCTACCTCTATCATCTCCTATCTTATCTACACATCAGCATATCCAAGATACACGTCAAGTGACCTTATCCACAACAATTGGTGGATAAATGGCTAACACCTGATGTGATTGTATTTTAATAGTCATTTCTTAACGCTAGAGCTCCGGGAATTGTCTTTTAATAATAATAATAATAATAATAATAATAATAATAATAATAATAATAATAATAATAGCGTTATTCAATAGTATGTTTAGTACAATATGAATTTTCAGCATAGCGTCTCAACAAGTTACTCTTTTACCATGGGAACATACCAGTTATTGTTCCTGAAAGTACCGATACCACCACTACACGTTTTCTTGATGATAGAACAATCCTGACGAAGAATTTAAAAACATTTTAGCGATATCAAATTGTCATCCCATAGGTAATGTAATCAAGATGCTTGAACTGTGATTAAACTATAATTACGGTATATGTAGAGACTAAGGAGAAGTTGTAGGTAATCCACTTTCCAATAAGCGATCTACAGTTAGGACTAAGAATTTCAGGAATAGACATTTGATGAATACTGAGTTAGACACAAGTAAATTTGAATTAACTGCAATCGGGTGCTATGAAGATTGCTGAATTTAAACTTGATATTGTCTATTATGTTTCATAAATAAATAAAAATGTTGTACTTTCACTAATTGAATGTTAAATCCATCGTTATTTTTTACTTTTCTAGAAACTATTTGCCAAGTGTATTTTCTTCCTTCTGCTAAAAGGAATTAAGATCACTTTATATTTTTAACTGACAACATGAAAACTAATGGAGTCATTACAATAAGTAATTGATTCATCTTTTTATAATTGTTCTTTTTTAAAATACTTAACTCATTTTCATACTTACAGATCATTTTACATGTGTTGTTAAGATAAGTTGTATTTAACTTGTTAAACTTATGAAATGCATAGACAATAAATTACTCCTAAACTTACATTAGATTTCCATTATCCCTGAACTTAAATGTAATTAATTCATGGAAATCGATAAAGCTAGTAACTGCAATTAGTCTTAATAGTAACCATCTGTCACTTTATTAGTTTATCTGTAATATTAATTACTTGGTTAAAAATAGCCTCTATAGTGTTACCTTTTACGTGACGAATTTAATTACTAAGATTTCGTTATTATTCTGGACAATATTTTCAACGCTTACTTACTTCTATTTTGCGCAAGTGCTAAGATACTATTCAGAATGACAACGAATGCTCAACAATTAAACCATCTAGCTCAAAATACCTATAGAAATGCTTAACTTTGTAAGAGCTTATTAACACTGTGTATGCATTAAATCATTGTAATTTTGGATGTTTGTTTAAGCGTATCAATAGTAACGTTGTAAACATTTGTCCACTTCTCTAGTTTTTATCTTACACTGTCGATTTTTTTGGCCAAATATAATTCTTAGGTGTTCTTACTAGTTCTTATTTTCCTGCATCTGAAAAACCTGAGGATTAGTAAAATGTTACACCATAATAGTGATAGTAGGCATAACCGTACAATCACCTCTCGAAGAGCTGATATCTCGACATTCGTGATCTGTCGTAGATATTATGCTATACTGGAATATATATTGTGAGATGGTGTTGTAGAATACTATTCGGGATATCCACTCTTGACTTTGCTCTAAATAAGTAATTTGTATAACTCTTTGCCTTTCACGTAACTACTATAATAGGGATATATTTCTTCATGTTCATTTTTACTAAGTGTATTGAAATTACTAATATCATCTAGCTGAAATACAAGTTTTCATCATTTCACTGAAACCTACCATACACTAATTTTGTATAAAACTAGCAGATATTGATTATAGGGTTTGTAATTATGTTGATGAATAGTGAATTAGAATCATATGATTCCACTAACTCACTTGAAATATCTATATGCTTTAGTTCACTAAAGGATTAAAAGATATTATTGAAGTTGCAAATCGTCTTTGCTCTCAGCACTGACTAAAGGTCTATGAAAGCAAGATTGCTCAAATACTCTTTTCAAGTTGCGTAACCTTATTATCGAAAAATTCACATTACTTTGGATTACTTATTACAAAAGTGATATTTACTTATCATGATCAAATAAAAAATCCAAAGCAACACAATTCTGTGACGAATACAAACAAAAAAATTAAATACCAGTCTTCATAAAATCACCTTAGTTCAACAAAACCAATCAGCTCACCAGTGACTAACTTTAAAGTGTTCCGGAAGTTCTAGTGTGAAGTTATGACTGATGAAGTTCCGATATATCAGAAGTTACTTACTTACTTACACCCGTTACCCCTCCCAGAGGAGGATAGGCTGCCCACCAATATTTTTCATTGAACTCTGTCATGAGCAATCCTTTCCAGTTGCTGTTCATCCTTTTAATATCTGCTTCCAATTCTCGATGCACTATGTTTTTTGGCCTTCCTCTTTTCCGTTTCCCAACAGGATTCCAAGTTTGTACTTGTCTCGTGATGCAGTTTGATGATTTTCGCAATGTATGTCCTATCCATTTACAATGTCCTTTCTTGATTTCCTCTTCGGCTGGAAGTTGGTTTGTTCTCTTCCATAGTAGGTTGTTGTTGATGGTTTTCGGTTAACAGACATTCAGTGTCTTGCAAAGACAGTTGTTTATGTATACCTGTACCATCCTGAGCATGTGTGAAGTAGTTCTCCACGTTTCAGCTCTATACTGCAGAACTGTCTTGATGTTCGAATTGAAGAGTCTGACTTTGTACTTGGTTGACAGTTGTTTGGAGTCTCATGTTTTTCAACTGTAGGAATGCTGCCCTGGCTTTGCCAATCCTTGCCCTTACATCTGCATCCGATCCTCCGTGTTCATCGATGATGTTCCCAGATTAAACAAACTAAACAATTTAAACTCTGCCCTGAGAGTGGAACGAATGATTATGACGCCGCATGGTGAAAGCCGAGATTCTTCACAAGTCATGAGGCTGACGTCCCTTCTAAAAACCAGAACAAAAATTCTTATAGGTATATGGAATGTTTGGACAATGTGGGAGAGCGGGAAGACTAATCAGATAGCAACAGAAATAAGGAGATACAACTTTACAGTGCTCGGAATCAGCGAAACCTATTGTACTCAAACTGGACAGAAAACAGCTACGGGAGAGATGCTATTATACTCTGGTCACGAAGAGAGAAGAGCTCCTCACACTCAAGGAGTTACCCTGATGCTATCCAAAGAAGCACGTAATGCACTTGTAGGATGGGAACCACATGAACCCAGGATCATCAAAGCATCTTTCATGACAATGAATAAGGGGATTACAATGAAAATTATCCAGTGTTATGCACCCACCAACGATGAGGACAAAGATCAATTTTATGATAGGCTGCGATCAATTATAGTGGTGTCCAGGAAAGGATTTGATAATCCTAATGAGGAACCTATACGCCAAAGTCAGAATGGACAACACCAGATATGAAGACACCATGGGACGACAGGGACTGGGAGAAAGAAATGAGAATGGTGAAAGATTTACAAATCTATGTGCTTCAACAAAATGGTTATAGGTGGTACAATATTCCTCCACAAGTGGATATACAAGGCTACATGAGTCTCACCGGATCATACTACAGAAAATCAAATCGATCATATATACTTCAATAAAAAATTCAGAAGATCAACGGAAGATGTGAGAATCAGGAGAGGAGCTGACATAGCTTCAGATCACCACCTGGTGTTAGCCAAAATGAAACTGAAGCTAAAGAAGCAATGGATAACTGGAGTAGAATCATTACAACGGTTCAATACAGCTTTTCTTCGAGATACTGACAAACTCATGGAATCCAAAATAACTCTCAACAACAGGTTTCAAGCCTTACAAGATCTACTGTAGGGAGAAGAAACTACTATAGAGGATAACTGGTAAGGAATCAAAGAAGCACTAACTTCAACGTGTTAGGAGGTCCTGGGCCGCAAGGAGCACCATTATAAGGAATAGATTTCCACAGAGACCCTGAGCGAAATTCAAGAGAGGAGGGACAAGAAGATAGAAATCAACTAGTGCAGAGGAAATCAAGGCAAAAAGTGAATTTACAGAAACAAATAAGCAAGCAAAGAAGAGCATTAGAGCCGACAAACGGAAATACATCGAAGACCTTGCAACGACAGCGGAAAAGCTGCAAGAGAAAAGATATGAAACAGCTATATGACACAACGAAGAAACTGGCATGCAAATATAATAAATCAGAACAACCGGTCAAGAACAAAGAAGGCAAGCCAATCACCGAGATTCAATAACAAAGGAACAGATAGGTAGAACACTTTGAGGAACTCTTGAATAGGCCAACTCCACTGAACTCACCAGACATCGAAGCAGCACCTACAGATCTCCCAATAAATGTCAATCCACCAACGATGGAAGAAATCAAGACGGCTATCAGACAGATCAAAAGTGGGAAAGCAGCCGGACCTGACAATATACCAGCCGAAGCACTCAAGTCAGACATAGGCATAACGGTAAAGAATGCTTTACGTTTTATTTAAGAGGATCTAGGAGGAAGAACAAGTGTGTCAGACCGGAAAGAAGGGCACCTTATCAAGATACGAAAGAAAGGAGATTTGAGCAAATGTGAGAACTACAGAGGGATCACACTGTTGTAAGTACCAGCAAAAGTCTTCAACAGAGTGTTGTTGAACAAAATGAAAGATTCAGTGGATGCTCAACTTCGATATCAACAGGCTGGTTTCCGTAAGTATCGGTCGTGCACTGGACAAAATCGTAACACTACGGATTATCGTTGAACAATCAATTGAATGGAACTCGTCACTATAAGTCAATTTCATTGACTATGAGGAGACATTTGACAGCGTAGATAGGAGATCACTATGCAAACTTCTTCGACACTATGGCGTACCAGACAAACTCGTCAATATTACTAGAAATTCTTACAACGATCCACAGTGCAAACTCGTGCATAGGGGAAAGCTGACAGATGCATTTACAGTGATGACTGGAGTCAGACAAGGCTGCCTATTCTCACCTTTTTCTTCTAGTAGTTGATTAGATCATGAAAACCACATCTGAGGGGAGGCACGGAATTCAATGGACAAGTAGGATGCGACTCGATGAATTGGACTTCGCGGATGACCTTGCTCTCCTAGCCCATATACACCAACAAATGCAAGTGATGAGGACCATCAGTAGCAGTAACCTCAGCATCAATAGACCTGAACATACATAGCAGAAAGAGCAAGATCCTCAAATACAACACAGGGAGCACCAACCCAATTGAACTTGATAGAGAAACTCTGGAAGAAGTGGATAATTTCACTTACCTGGGAAGCATCATTGATGAACACGGAGGATCGGATGCAGATGTAAGGGCAAGGATTGGCAAAGCCAGGGCAGCATTCCTACAGTTGAAAAACATGAGACTCCAAACAACTGTCAACCAAGTACAAAGTCAGACTCTTCAATTCGAACATCAAGACAGTTCTGCAGTATAGAGCTGAAACGTGGAGAACTACTTCACACATGCTCAGGATGGTACAGGTATACATAAACAACTGTCTTTGCAAGACACTGAATGTCTGTTAACCGAAAACCATCAACAACAACCTACTATGGAAGAAAACAAACCAACTTCCAGCCGGAGAGGAAATCAAGAAAGGACATTGTAAATGGATAGGACATACATTGCGAAAATCATCAAACTGCATCACGAGACAAGTACAAACTTGGAATCCTGTTGGGAAACGGAAAAGAGGAAGGCCAAAAAACATAGTGCATCGAGAATTGGAAGCAGATATTAAAAGGATGAACAGCAACTGGAAAGGATTGCTCATGACAGAGTTCTCTGCAAAACACGGTCATAAGTTCGACTACCTAAAGGAATTAAAGATGTGCATTGCTAAGGAGCCCTACCGTTAAACAAAGAAGTGTATAGTGATCCATGGTTTCTAATGGCACTGAGCCGAAATTAATCTATGACGAGTGCAAAGAGCAAAAATGTAAGCAACTAAATATTTTGAAGCATAGATTCACTATATTTTACTTGATTCAATGAAGGATTTACATTCAATGACCTCAATCTAAATTAGTTTATGCTGCTAAACAATATTTAATCTCACCCAAACTAACTTTAGAAGTCTTGCTCCATCTTGGTAACACTGACTTCATTGTTTGCTTCATAAAAGGCATATTCCAAATCTTCTTAAACTCTTTAAGTCAATACAGCATTCCTGCTTAACTTTGATAATTTCATTAATAACTAACTAACCTTTATCTACTGTTTTGTTCTTACTCATTATTAACATTTGTTCATTACACAATCATTTACTTCCCGTCCTCCAGTCTTCTGTTACTGACAATATTCCGAGATGTTTTTGGGGGGTAATTACGTGATATCACAATGTATTATTCCGTCGCTTGAATTTATTCACTTCTATATTACATTATGCTAATGTCATGTATCAACATTAATTCCGAACAAAATTCCTTACTATATGTGGAAATATTAAACGTTGCATCAGCTGAAGAGAACAAAATGAAATAAAACGTTCGTTCTCCTCCTATTTTATACATATGTAGTTAGCCTGAATACCCATATGTAGAGCTTTATCAGGTTTACCAGTTAAATTTCAATGAGTAGAAAAATTTCCATTTACAGAAGTTTACTGCTCACTTAAGTGATTAGAAATCTTTAGACGAGAGACATGTCGACTGAAACCAACACAAGATTCAATGTGCGTTCGAAATTTAACTTCTGTCAAACTATTTACAAGTGTTTAGTCTGGTCACAGCGAAATATGATAACAAATGGTATAAAGGAACCACTTCAGAAGAATCTGACAAGACATTTACTGAGGTGTTGGAAGATTGAACGTTAACTTCTGAGTCTTTGGGGGTTTGATTCGTGCGGATACGATAGGGGGTGAAGTTCAAAACGTCTAACATTCCGAAATGTGACAAGCTTTGTTATGTTATTGCCCGACATCTCGACACGGATTCAGAAAACTTGCTTGACTTTTTCCAACTTGCACCATTAAGTGTGCAGGAAAAATGCTTGAATGCTAATTAAGAATCAAAGAAACTGTTTAACGGTCCGGTTTTAGTGTATCCATGTGAAACGTGTTTTATAAAAAAACTGTACCTGTAGGCCCCTAATATTTGATTATAAATGTTACCAAAACACTGTCCGTGTCTTAGGATAACTGAATAAACAATGCTGAAGTTAGGACCAGGGTACTACACAAAGGTGGCAAGTCAGACTGTGGTGGTTGGGACATTCATCATATAAGTTCAACCATTCCCCGAATCTTAGATGATAGATCATGATTATGTACTAGTAGGGTAGGATAGAAACAGGGGCAACCAAACTAAAATATAGCATGAGCCCATGCAGACGTTTCATGTTGATCTAAACCGTGTCGGTAAATGCGGTCTACATGGTTGAAATACGCATGATCAGTTATCCTAAACGTCAAAAGACATGGTCCCGAACTTCGTTTCAATGGTGTAGGGCATTTCATCTCATCTTTCATTAGACCCTAAACCAAAAACTATTTTGTGCCATTTATTCCACGAATTAACATTTTGTCTAAACACAAGTTCTATGACTACTACTGTGGGACTAAACTTACTTTGTTAATAGGATGTGCAAACTTGAACCGATGCACGTATGAATCAGGTTCTACGTTACATGACTGGCTAGTGAGTACACAAAGTGCACATGTAAGTTAACGCTGGGCGACATGACAAATTATTTAACCCATGTATTGGACTATCAATAAGTAGTTAGTATCATAGAGAGAATTTCTGACCGTCATAAAGCATAAATATATCACTGAATATCTTACGTGATAAAAATCAAGGTCAGTTAACATGAAACACATATACACTTGGTAGCTATTATTGTTTCCTGAGGAGTCTATATCACTATACTGTCTTATTGGATGCATCCTCATTTCCTGTTAACATCTACTGGATTTCTCTGCTAGACAACCCCAAATATAGTCAACGTGCAATCAATAGCCCCATATACCAACTGGATAAATATCGATGAATGGGAAACTTCAATCAACATAATAAAAATTATTCACATGTCCTCTGTATGAATAGAAAATACAATACATATGCATAGATTCAATGCGAAACCAATGTTATCAAATTGAGCAGACCATCTGATAAATAAGAAAATAATTTAAAAGATCGTTACAGCAAACTCCATAACATCACTTTTATTATTTATCACAAAATTGACTTAGACCAAATAAATCCATTTGATCAATCCAACCTTTGGTGAAACAATCCTCAGAAAATTTTTCATGTACCCATTTAATAGCGTTTTCTCGTATTGCATCAATTTGTGATTCGGACATTTTCAGTAGTATCAACTCGAAAATATTTGCATATTCATCCGCTGTAGACGCGAGAAATCCCACACCTAGTTTTTCCAAGTGATTAAATGACAAGCTAGTTTCTGAAGGTCCAATAATATCAGTAAGAGGACCACCAGATCTGTGAGCGATTGTGATAAGACCTGATGCCATGCCTTCTACAACGCCTAGTAAACATAATACGTGAAACAACAGATTATACTGTGAGTAGTAAATACATCGTTAAAATACTGTCAACTGACAAAAGTTAGAAATGCAGATCACTGGTCACCAACTAAATGGTCCACATGTTAGACACTGATCACAAAGCCTGAAATGCCTAAGCCCGACCTCTGATGGAGTTGTAAATGGTCACTGTTCAGGAGTTTTATACTGGGTTGAAATGCCTACAATGAGTCTTGGTTTGCAATAGTCATCGAACTAAACATGATTCGTGACGTAAAACTACTCACAAAAATAGTTGAAAAATGAATCATATACCACTGTTTTTATGTATGGAGAAAATAGGAGTCAACTCCAAATAACACTAAGTATTAATCAATAACAGTAATTTCAAGAGAGTCAAACAACTTATCGGTGAAGTTTACTAAGTCTAACCAAACGTAATGTAACTCCTATAACGGCAATAAACCTGAATTATTACAACACAACGAGGTAGAAAAATAAATTTTTTTACTCTAGCACATGGACATAACCTGACAAAAATCATCAAATAAATTTCAGGTATGTATTGTAGAACTACTATGTAATAATATCTAGAATAAGACACCTACAAAGTTAAAAGAATATACATACCAAGAAATTATTAAAAACTTCCCAACAGTCATTTGATTTAATCTCACAACTCTGTCAAGTGAGAGGTGGCTTAGTGATAATGACATTAGACTCTTGACTACTGAGTTTCAGCCCCAAACATCTCTATACATACTTTGGTTTGAGTAACTATGTAGTATTATCAATCCTTACACAAAAAGTTGCTAAACAAAGCTAAGTACATAAACCTGTACGTTATTTGTAAATCACGACAAATTAAACACACTCATTATTCGTAATCGAATGAAAGTAAGGATTTAGAAGCTACGCAGATAGCATGTTATTTGTGCAAATAAAAACTCATATTTTATTGGTTAGTATTTAAAATCCTAACTGTATTATCCTAGGTCCATATATGGATTCGGCAACGTTACATTTTCCGAGATATAGACTTTTTATTGCAAAGCTCTCACTGACACACTAGACAGCATCTTTAGCGTCGACATTAAGTTACTTACTTATTCCAAAATGTTCATCTACCATAGTATGCAAATTAACGGAACAACGTCCAAGATAATCTTTTAATTTCTGATAGGGTAAATTAATGTGAAACTCCACAGTATCGCCAAGGCACAGTGCAGAGGCTCGTTCTTTCAGTTTTGAAACAAGGGTATAATCCTTGTCATTCCGACAGCCACCTATTAAAAGAAGTTTAAATTGGTGTTTTTCAATGTCCTCTCTAGACTTTTGACGGCTAAGAAAGTGATGAAAAGCGTCCAACTGAAGCTAAAATATTACGAAAAACAAAACAAAACACTAAAATCTGACAACCAACAAATATGTTATAACTGTTAATACACATCTAACAAGCTTTATTTATTACACAAACCTGTGAAGCAAAGCTTAAGCAACAATATATACCTGTTCAAATACATTATAAGTGGCGTTAGTATGGTAAATTAAAGAAAACTCAGGAAACAGTCTCCATGAGTGAAGTTACCAATTTTTATTAGTGTGCAAATTAATCTCAGCCACTTCATATTAAATACTACTCAAAACAATTAGATCATTTCTCTTTGTATTGCTAATGAGCCAGTAGCAAGTGACTGCAGTATCGTCATACTGTGGAACAAAGCCAAAACTGAGCGTTACAGGGATACAAATTTACTTAACGCATTCAGTGTTTCTATGTTATTTTAAACCCAGTTGTCTGCTTTAAAAGCTAGATATTCTAATCCATACTGAGCATCTGAGATAATCTTTTGATCATGGTTTAAAACAGAGGCCAGTGACAGTCACCACATAATAAAGCGACCGGAGAGAAACCGTGAAATAAATAAATTTAACTCGTTTTTCTGCATTCATTGCTTTTTGGTTTTCTAGTGTACTTTTCAAGGATAATATGATGCCACTTTTAACTAACAGAAATCTGGATTGCATTTTTACACGTAAGGAACTGTTCGATACACACTGATCAGATTTTTTCGCACATGTATTAACTGGATAAACGCCTTCCTATTTTCTATTTCTTTAGGATATTGTCATCTGACTTTTGTGATGCATTTCGTAAACACTTTCAAGGTTATAGTAATAATAATAATGATAAAAAAAAGTGATCGCTGTGAGCTGAAATGAATTCCCATAATATCCACTTCTTCAGAACTTTAGAGCACATCCCCAACACTGACATGATAACTCCATAAGTGGACCCACCTTATATCCAAGTATACTGCAGTGAGTATATGAGAACTATAAAGATTAATCCTACGGGCTTGTAAACGTGTATAGTGTTAGGCTCATAGAAAAAGCGCATTAGGTGTAGGCAACATTATAGTTGTTGTCAAACTGTTTAATTAGAGTTTTCCAAATTTTAACTCCAGATGATAGCTTGTCTTAAGCCCTTACGTGTTCTAAAGTGTCAGAATAAAGAACTTGAGAATTTGATTTACCCAGGAAATTTTTATTGATAATTTAGACGTTTTTATTAATGAGTATATTAGAAAACGACCAATTTGAGTATTTGAGTAAGAGAAGTAATAATCATACAACAAACCAATAATAGTGAACATAATAGTAAACAATGCCGGATTAATCAGATTACAACCACATACGTAAATGAATAGGCGTTTAGATTCAGTAGTGATATATGAGATCACAATTAATGTATAACCTGGTATAAATATATACCAACAAGGCTATATCATCCAAAGTATGACTTCAGTAAATATCCAATAATCAATATTTTCAGAAAATATTGTATAAGTTACCATGAATTCAACTGTTTAAAAAATATATTTTAAAATATGACCAAACCTCATGATTTTTTTCTGGCCTAAATTGACCAATAGACAGAATCCACTTTGATCTTTGAAGACTAAATAATTTCCTTTCCAAATCTTCGATGGGACATGGAGGATAAAGCACTACAGGTTTCCCACCCCAGAGAGACTGAATATGTTGTTGAGTCCAAGATGAATTTGTCATTGTTATATCAATATTTTTGCTTGAGCCGCAAAATTTGTATGCACTGATGAATAACTTATAGTATAAGAATTTTACGATGGAAAATATTTTACTGTTTCTAACCCAAGCGGCATTATTATAAGTTAAAACAACATGATTGCTGCTTTCCGAGAACAATGAGGAAGAGACACGGTGTAACATGTCGGATGATATAGTTGGATAATGTATGTAGGCTGCCGTTAGTGAATTACTTAAAAATTTGGCTAGGGGTATAGTAAAAGCGAATCCTGTAGTATCAATATATACATCAGGTGGGCATCTAAATATGGCTTCCAATCCAACTAGAACAGAACCAAGAGCCTGACCAGCTAATGTGAATAAAGGATAAAACTTAGGCGTTAATAGCAGTTGTGATTTCAACGGTATGAAATGTACGGCAGATGAATTAGATTCATTAAAATATACTCCGAATATTCTGTGGATGTTACTGAAGACTTTATCAGGGTTAGAAAGACACTCTTCATCATTTGTATAGATTACAATAACAGAGTTTTTACATCTATATTTGCAAAATTTTAAATTATTCAGTACATAAATAAAATTAACCAACCTTTGCAGCATACACTTAACTGCAGTCCATAAGACCCGTTCGCCTCCACCACCGCAATTGCAATTAGGATGAAAGAATGCAACAATTTTATGATCAGCAGAAACACCATATTTCTTCACGAAATCGCAATGTACAACATGTTTTCGATAACGAATAATCCACTTTAGGGCGAGAATAACAAGATATGCGACTAACGGCAAAATCAAAAATGTCTAAAAGAACTTTACTAAAATGACTGACTTACGAGCATTTCTAGACTAGGTTGCCTTATCAAAAACCAAGTACAGGGAGAATATTTTACAGATACAAAAAAGATGGCGATCCAGTCAATTAAAATGGGATCGCAGCCGATCCACTTGATTTTGTTTCATTAGACAGCTTCAGTAGAGTAAAAAATGATAATAACCATAAATAAAAGAGCGTTTCCATTGGAAATTAACAAAACCTTAACGTCTCTAGTGTCAGTCACCCTCAAAGCTGACAAATTCAAAAAATATACCAAGAGGAAATTCCTTCATAGAAATAAACTTTAAAACACACTATTATAAGGATTGTTGGTTGGATCGATGTGGTACGTAAGATTAATAAAACGGAGCTTTACTTTTTATACATGGAAACTGGTTGGGCAGGAATAAGATTTTGTGTGGTAACTTCAAAAGACATTTAATCTAGGCACTTATCGTCTGATTCTACAGTGTTCCTACCCAGGAAAGATTTATTTTTAAAATTTTTCACCTCCTTAAAATGTTGGTAAAGATCCTGAAGTATGTGTCTAACTGTAACCTCGAAGCCGAGTATGTCAACGTTAGCAATACTTAAGAGGCTGAAATTACGAAACCCATGACGAACGTCGACGTAAAATGATGGTTTTCAAAGTCGGACAACGTCGAAGTGAAAACAGTGTGACTTATCAACACACCAGGTCCCTTAGTAGACAGATTGCATAGCGTTAACGGACAGTCAACTACTAAAAGCAGGTTGAATTCACTTGTTGTTTAATTTACTGGAAAGACTGCAAGTCCCAATAAATAAAGGTGTTTTATCCTAACAATCAGGAAGTTCCTTCGATTGCAACACTGAGATGTTGGTTGTAGAGTACGCCACGTAATTTCAATAAAGGTGTTTACTAACCATGTAAATGTGATGTCTTCACTTTTTCTCTTATAATATTTGTTAATTATTAGTAAAATAAGCATACAGTTCACATATGTCGTTGTCTCATCAACTCAACTAGAGTCAAGGTCACTACACTACTAGTCAAAGGCCGCTACTATAATTTACTTTTATCGTTTCTCCTAAAAGCGCAGTCAACACTCGGTTTTAATTATGAATGGTAACAGCATCCACAATCATAATAACGCAACGACACAAAACAAGGTAACGCGATCTTTCAAATGTACCCCGTCCATGTCGCAGATGACCTTCGGTATTCATTACCGTTTTATGAGCTAATATGTGCTAACTAGTTTTGTTAGCTCTTGCCTAATGTTGTTAACGCTTCAATTTAATATCTTAAGTATTGCCTGCTGAATCTTTCTGGCTGTCTAATTTCACAAAGCCTAGAGAAATCGGAATGTAATAGTCTGTCGTTATTTATATTACTATTATATTTTCGTTCTTGCCTTCCTTTCTTTTTGATCATTAATATACTTCTCATTAAATTTTTTAGTATCGTTTAATAAATATAGTTTATTTGTTTTTATTACTTATTTTTTAACTAATGGTGTTGACTTGTGATGTATCCAACATTTCGACATAAACTAAGTGTGGCGTTTACGCTTCTTTCACATTTTTCGTTCACATTATAAACAAATATTGCCCAACAAAATAATACGAAATGCTGATTCTTTACTATTTTGCCGAATAATCCCCAATATCAATTAGGGATAGCATCCGAGGATTTAACAGACTAATGGAAGACGATAGACCCTGTATGATGCTATAGACAGTAAAATTAACCCTGTACCTGACCAAGTTAGGCTTGTCGTATAATCGTAGCTACTTATTTGAACAGCTATCTATTGCCACAGCAACAAAAAAGAAGAGACGGTAGAAAAGAGTAAAGAGAGCAGATAGTTGGAAGTGGAAATGGAAAAAGAAAGCAGTGAACACAAAATGAGGAGAATTCTTCTAAGAAGACCAGCATTGGGAAGGTAGCTAAGGTTGACCATGATAAGATTTTCTGTAGTAACACTTACAGGGAAAGATTGAAGAAAATCAGAACTTATTGAGTTAGCATGATTAGCAAGTGGAGGAATGTAGGCTGTGACCATTATATAAAATAGAGAGAGGAGTGATAATAATTAGATTGCTTAAGAAACAGTAGGGTTGTTTAGCAAGCCGTCGTTCCAAAACAGCGAGGGTATGCAGCGTACAGTTATTCAACCTTTTAAATAAAGTAGTCACTTATTATAGAGGTCACTATTACCACCTAATATTATGATATTTGCACCATATATTGTAAAATCTATTTTTTGCTGGTATAAAAATCCCTCCATGTTTCTTTTGTATTGAACAGTTCCTTAACTTGAATTTATCTCTTTGTTGTGCTCTGTCTCCGTAACAGTTCATGTTTCTATCTGTTTGCTCTTTATTTTTTATAACAGTTATGGAATTTTACCCACAATTAGGTTATTATATGTCCTTTTGGTAGTATATATTACATCCCGTTGACCTTCATTTTGTTTTGTCGGGGTTCAAGGTTTTGTTGTACGCCATATTGACTTAATATTTCCTGTCTGTCTGAGCGAATTGGCTCAGTTGGTTGATTTCCCACGTTTGGTTCCTTTATTTGTTAGGAACAATTTTTTTGGACAAGTAACTAATTTACTGTCTCTTCACTATCTATTTGTTATATTATAGATTAATTGTACAATTGCTTGAATCTTTTTGGGCTGTATGGGGAAAGGGAACTGTTGAGGTTTGTGTATTAAATTTTGTTTATTGTTAAATATAGTGCCACGTTTTGCACCAATAAATTGTGTTATTGGCTTACTTATCGCGGATTCGTGCGTAACTCAATAACCGACAGGCTCTATACAGAACGACGTTAATCTTCAACGTTATCAGTAGCTTGGTCCATACATATATTTCCTTAATGATATTTGTGCCAAAAAGTTAGACTGCACTGTTCTGCTTAACGTTGACGCGCTGTACAATTTGTGACGTTGAATTTTTTGGGTTCAGATATGTATCTATCGCATCTTCCTTTCAGACTTCTTGATTATACTCTTAATTTGCAATTGTCGTGTGTTTATGAATCTTGTTATTAACGAAGGCTAAAGTACTGACGTGATATATTTGTAGTTATTATACTTAACGAGGTTGCGAATCCAGCAGTGAAATTTGGTACCAACATCACAAACTCATGGAACTTGCACTTCATATCAATAACATTGTCACAAAAGCCAGCTCATTGACAATATAAAGTATTATTTAAGTGAATCGTTATCCAATATTTTGTATATTAATAAATCCATCGTAAAATTGGTCGTGACTCTAGTGGAACGAAGTGATGACCAACATACATTCAAAAGTACCGAATATTGTTCGTTAATCTATTATTTCTGACTCGCTTTTGCTTTTTCAAACTTGCGTTACTGCTGCAAACGTTGTTTTATTAAGTATCTAGGCTGATTGGATAATATACATTTACAATGACATGTGTCGTTAATGCTGATTTGGCTTCTTGAATAGGAATATTTAACATCTTATGGCTTACAAAAGCAACTAACCAGGTTTATCCAAATAGCTTTGTGGAAAACGTTTGTACCTGAGGCATAGAATAAACTAAATGTTCCTTTTATAAAGTGGCCAATGCTTGTTAATGTAAAAAAATTTTGCATTTAAACTTATAGAATAAATCAGCTTTCATGGTGAATGCAAGTTTGTGTTTTGCTTGTATTAAAGCTGCGCTTCTATCCATCTTGTGTTTATAAGGGTGCTGTAGTTAAATAGTGGAGTAATGACTCGTTAAGACAGTATCAATAATGAGGTTCGCTAGATATGTCTAGTAAAATCGTGTTGATTGAAGTTTGTGTTTGATCTTAAAACATTATTGTCACATTTTCATCAATTAGTGCCGTATTTCTCAGTCAACGTAAGTTAATACAACATATTGCTTCTAAAACAAAGCCTGTTACCAGCAACAACAATTACAAATGTGACTATTTTGTATAATAAGTTTCTAAGCCTACGGCACTTGCTGATTTACTAACGAGTGAAACATGTGAAAAAAATTCAGTTAAAGAAGTGGGTATTTTTAAAAATTCTGGTTTCACTGTTATCACAATCGACAAATGCAAACAAGATGCAACTGTTGTCTGTGAGAAAGTTTTTTGGAAAGATTCTAGTATTGACATGCTGAAGAATCAAAAGAAAATTATAATAAATGAGGCAGAGTTTATCACTTATTATAATTATGCTCTAGTCACATTTTGGCCATTGGTAAGTTTTAAGTTTTCACAAACGTTCAATTAAACAGATAGTTATGTAGTTGAAGTTTTCAGAAAAAACTTGAATAACAATTATCCTAACTCTTATCATCCGACAGACATATCTGAATCGTTTAGCATTATTATAAAGACTTCATGGTGTCAAATGTTAACTAGACATGAACCTAGCGATAGAATACTAAAATGCGTTTGTAAGCCAAACGTGTTTGAAACTGGGTCGCACCTTAAATTATTGTTTTGGAAGGTTGGAAGGCTATGAGTTTGTCGAACTAGCTACTCTGAATATCAGTAGATGTAATTTAGACTTGAATATCTACATGTTGTGTGTACTTTTGACTACTATACTCAATGTTGTTCGGTTTCGACTATAAACCTACTTGTTATGCAGAAACGTTTAGAAATTGTGAAGTGATTTTTCAAGTTGGTTGATAATAGGCCACATGTCATTGATGATATAGATACTAAAAGTAACGGTGAAGTATGGTTTCAACGAATGTCTCGATGATTTTGTCACTTAACCAAAGTTATCCTGGACATTGATATAGCACAACGATGCAGTTCACTAAATTTGGTGGATTCCGGAATGCATGATAAGTTGTTTTCAGGTGTACTTTTAAAAGTTCTGAAAACTGGTTGTCTGCACAAAAACATGTTTGATGCATTCAAATTTTGATAGATCGTCATAAGAGGCAAGCTACTGCATACACACACGGTCAACGTGTCAACTGTTTTCTCAAGTTCCTTGTTTATTGCGAATTTTCCAGACGGGTTTAATTCAAATTCGGATCAGCTGGTTTGGTGCTTGTTCTACAACTCATTCCCTTACCTATTTTAACTCTATCTTGTTCATCGTTGTTTTCGTTGTCGTATCTCTCAATCTTTTGTGTCCACATCAGCCGGTTAAGATAAAGAGACCGTGTGTCGAGGATTGTGGGGGCTTATGATGTATGAGTTATACATCTATATTTGTAGCAAGAAAGACCGCATAATATGTCGTGACGGGCTGGTGAAAAAGCAAACGATGCGTGCTATGACGGACAAAGATTATGAATTTGTAAAATGTAGGAATGAGTTGAGATTGTTAAATCGTTCACGTTTGTCAAGCGTAGTATGTTATCATAATGTAGAACGAGTCATAAACTGTATTAATCATCTCGTAGTATGGTTTATTGAGTATACTATAGTTATCTATTATGGCGGAAAATAATCCACTATGTATCGAGTAGGTCAAGTTGAGTGGCTTTAAGGTTGGCTGCTGTGTTAGACACTACACATATAACCCAGATAGTCTTAGTGCTTAGTATATTGAGCTTGTGTGTGATAGTTTACTACGTCTTCCGTGATTAAGGACTATGTATGTACATGTTACAGTATATTTATATCTGATTGTGTTTAGTTGTTGTCTATCTGTTGTAGGCCTCGCACCAAACAAATTAGAAACAGAAGCAATAAGGAAGTTACTTTTTCTTTATGGTGGGAGGATGTCGAGGAAGAAGGGATGTTGGTGCCATTGAATGTGGTATAGTCGAACCGAGTTGTGTTAGTAGGAGACCACTTATGTGTCGTCTAAGGTATTTCCTTAAGGCCGCAATCAGATATCGAGTTTTTCCTACAATAAATAAAAATCAACCACAGTTGACGTTTGTACTATCTGGCTACCATATTTTAGCCATACATGCGTTTTAAGGTCCCTTACGTAATTACTCTTTGGATTAGATATTGTTATTACTACACAACCATAGAGCTACTTTATTTCGTCAGACAAGCACTATACTTTCAAAGGCTGTATTTAGGTCCACAGTTATTTTACATGAAGAACAGGTGAAACAACTATTATTTATTGAGAAGAATAATAAAACCTGAAGACACACATTCTATTAGTCATATTATTCCCCGAATTTGTGTATTATTATTCAAACTTGTGAGAGCAAGCAAAAAACAACCAATCTGCCAAACCGTAATGTAAAATAACAGCCACATATCTATCTGCTGAAGGTTTTAAAAACGTTACATTGTGGAAAATTGAACTTAGATGGCTTATAAAATGTGCAGTTACTAGCAGACACTGCTTCTGGAATTGACTGAATGAAAAGTTTGCGTCGCTACTGAAAGTCAATGTGGACCGGAAGCATAATTCTATTCAATGTGTATACAGTTTATGATACTGCTTCATAATTTGTGTGATCCTGGTGACAACGATACCGTAATAAAATGTATCACAACAGTGTTTTTTGTGCCAACAGGCTGAATGGGAATAATACAGTTACAGTTAGTTGCGGTTAAAAGTTGTTGTAGAACATTTTCAACCCACAGATAACCTTACACGCAAGTTCCGCAAAACAGTCAACTCAGAATCTAGGCCTATCTACATTCCAAAGAGGAAGAACTTGGCATTAACTTATATCTCTTTCTAGAATGTAAATTATCACCATTGGTACAAGGGTATAGTCAATATACTCAGACAAAAAGAGAATAGATAGACACGAACGAACGTGACGGGAAATGTGTCAAAAAGAATAATTGTAATTATTAGTCATATTTATGAAAATAATGCACTTTTGTGATTGGTTATTAAACAGAAGTAGCTTAACAACCGAAGTGAGCGCGAGTGGTGAGGGTTTAAATAAGTTTTATTGGTTGAGTTAATGCTAAACGCAATAAGCAGTTCACCCTCGGTTTACAACAGGACTAATACAGTATTCGGGGGCTCCATGACAGGTTTAGTTATGACAGATTAGCTTAGTTAATTTGATGCACATTCTTTGAAAAAAGGTGTCTCCATTTGATTTGCTGTTTCTTTGGAACGGACGCAAGTACTAAAGAGTAGAATGGAATTTAGTTAGTGAACTTAGATCAGAAATGCAAAGCGCTTGTATACCTATGCAAACTTTTAGTAAATGTATGTAAAGGCGGTGTACATGGCATATAAATTAATCACACTTCAGTTCACAATTTCATTTGAATATTAAATTCATAATTTTTAAAAGCTACAAATGATAAGAGTGTTGAATGAGCAAGCAAATGTCAGAAGTGATAGTATAATATACACACAATTATCGTTACCAAAAATAACATGTACGTGTGTGTTGTTGTCTAAGTGTATAAATGATGAAGTTTATATTGACATGGAAAAGCAAAGATGTACCATCACGAACATTTAAAGTGAACTTCACTGAATAAGGTACAGCTTCTTTCACTTTCAAGGTATTTAACATGGCTTAGTGAAAATAAATGAAATTAACGATGTTCACTGGTAGGTTTCATACTTGTCTTTTACATGATCACCTACAACTAGAGAGAGAAGAAAACAGAGAAAACAAAGCAACAGCACACGTATCCTGTAGTCAGTGAAAAGAATGGGCAGAATGAGTATTCACATAAACATTACACAACACGACTTATCATATTAGCTTATGACAAAATTCAGAGGAAAGGACATTGGCATAAACCAAGTCTGGTGAGTGAATTGAGTGCTCACAGCTGATCGAAGTCCCTAATATTTTACCAGTGGAGTAAGAAACAATAGTTGGCGTAAACCTTCTAGTGCAACATCGGACGAGAGAAATTTCCGATATATAGTGCAGATAATAAAAGTGGATCTATTGCATTAATAGTTTGTCGTAAACTGCCCTGGATTCTTGAGAACCTATTCGTAAAATAATTCATATAAAACGTGAATTCGAAATGTGACATTTCTGTTTATGAAGCCGAATTTCGATAAGAGATTAAACAGATTAAGTTACTAATTAAGATAAGGAGTGACCATGAACTCGCTTGTTCATTATTGTCTTTAATTTTTTCCAGAGGTAAAATATGCACCTAACTTTCTCTTAAAAGATTTGTCGGTAGAGTTCCAAAGTTTATTTATTCTAACTGCGTAAGAGCCAGCACGGATTTTCAGGGGAGACTAACTACGTCCCATATTATTAGTGTGACCTGTTAAATTTAGTGTAAAAGTAAATCATACAAATAATCTGTTAGGATGAACAGGATCATGATACGTATGATGCATCAAAGTCATTCACTTTTTAACCTATCTGTACTGAAATTGGTAAGACCTTAATGCTCTGAATTGAGTTGTGCAGGTCTTATGTTTTGGCCCTTCTTTGTACAAGTTCCAAGATAGAAATATCCTTTTCAAGGTGTAGGTGAGATATGATATAAAGGTTATATGCTAATTTTGGTCTTAGGCAAGCACTAAAAACAATTATAAATAGTTCAAGAGTCAAGCTTCTTAAAACTCTGTAAAGAAGTCCCAGTACGATAGATATCATTGCAATTTAAGGAAACATCTAGAGTGCATCCAAGCCCTCTTCTGAGTTAGAATTGGTGATGCTGGATTCTCTTCCAAAGCTATGCACAGAGCACTTATTTCAACTGTTCGTCATTAACATTATGCTTTAAATTGTACTAAGTGTAAATTACTAGTGCCCCACTTGCGTGTCCACAGAGCATTTCCCCTAGCTGCTCTAAACCAGTTTAACAAGAAGGGAAAGTCTGACTGATTGAGATCTTCCGCCCAGGCGATTACATACCTATTCTATTAAACACCTATTTATACTCAGAGATTGGATTTTTCTAGTTCCTCTGAAAGATTTCAGTAATTCCATGCTACCAGAGGTTAGCGCTACGCAACCTACCTGAAAAAGTCTATGATAGAACACAGATAGTAGGGAATATTGAGAACGTGAGCGAGAAGACAGTCACTGGTGATTCATTCCGTAACCTAAGCTATTGCGGCTCGTTAGATTTGCTAAGAACCTCCGCTTAGTTGCCATTTATATGTAAGAGTGTGGTCTCACACTACTCCTCTTCAAATAATAGTCTATCCACAACTAGAGAACAGTTGTGGAGAACATAGAGGGGAAAGTAGAGTAAACTCACAGACTCTGTAAGAACGGTGGAAAGGGTTACATCCAGGCTAGTGGATTTATATGAATTTAGGTGCTTCATTATGATTCGGACCCTAAAGTATTTGGGCCAGTTTGGGGAAGTGGTACAGTAGCTGGTTGTTGGTGTGGAGACATTAGTTTATAAAAAGCTGGAGTGGAATTGACTGGCTGGTATTTCAACATATTCAACATGGATGCGGTGTACACTCATTGAGTCCCAATTCGACAGACCTAGGGTCAGATTGTCTTTTCCCCTCAAGTAACTGTACAATAACTTATTATGTGTCGCCTAGACCTAGTAGAAGCAATCCGATATTTAGTCCTGTCCTAATTAATTTCTAAAACGTACTTGTTGCGTAGCGCCGTACAAGCTAAGCAGTTTCTTGGATAGTCGCATAGTCGCCATTTGTTTCAGTCAGTGGGTTCGTTCATGGTAATTGTACATGCAATGACATGAAGTCGTTTACAGAATGTTCATTAAGAATCAGGTATAGTGGGTTAAGTCAATCAATTGACTGAAGAAGGACAACAATAATTTGATATCAGGCTTCGTCCGCGTACATTGGGTACTGTTTGTAAGGCAAAAATATTTACTACAGGTCTGCTTTAATCCTTGCATACTGTATATTGCACAATGAGAGAGGGGACATTAAGTTTGAACATTTGGGGGCAAGGTTTTGGCTTTTAGGTACGTTCCGTTCTATTTAATAGAAGAAACAATACTTTTTGGTCATAGGTCTATATTTCGTATCATGGACAGAAGACAGTGAAGCGAGATGCTAGTCATTCAAACACACAATGCCTCTCAACATTCAATATAAGATTATAGGAAATACGATCCCTATAAAGAATAAAGGAGTAAATGAATACTTAAGCTTTATTGTTCTAATGTATACATAAGTTATGAAGTCGATTCTTAACTAGTCAACCTAAGTTGCTACAAGGTCACCACTATCCAGTGACATTAGAACTTTTAAGCTAGAAATATGAGTCGCTTTATTACAATATAATCTGAAAATAATTCCCGAGGGAGTGAAATGAGATAGGTTACTGAGTGACTAGTGATTACTGAATAGATTATTAATTCTAGTTTCCGTTCTAAATAGTTGTTAGGATGTATTTGTCTTACATAGAACTTTTCAACAAAATTAGCTTGCGCAATAAATTGATATATTTTACTTAATGTACTTCCTTGATGCAACTAACTAGTACACAAAAATGCTATCTAAGGTCAGAGTACAACAAAAATTAAAGTGAATTGTAGTGGGCATGATTTTGTATATATAATGAGAAACAGTAATTACAAAATTTGACGAGAGTAAAGTGCTTAGACATGCATTTGTTATTAAAATAACTAAACAAAGTTACTGCTCACGGAAACGGTTATTTTTACAAATTTAAAATATCAGAATTACTTAATTAAATTATTCTCTTAATCTTTAAAGAAAATATAGGTAGAAAGGTGCTGTGATCTTTTAAACAGTTTCCTTAAAACTAGTGATTCATTGTCTGGACTTAACTATTATGCAAACATGAAAAATTTACTATAAGCTTTATCTGTTTGTAAAACATGAATCAGCTTAATTGGCACAAGAACACACAGCAAATATGATCATTTTAAAACAGGGCAGTAAAATGTATACCAATTAAAAGTGAAACGCGCGCCTAGTAGATTCGATCATGCTTATAGAAGAATAAAACCTTGTGATTTGTTATCGAACATAGGTAGTCGACATCCAAATAAGGCTGAGTTCAATTTGTGAAAAATTAGTTAATTATCATTAGTCAGTTAAGTTTTGTTTACTGATTGACATCTCATAGTGTATAAACAAACTGTTCGCTTCATTTACTATTCTTTCTGAGAAAAAAACCTACAGACCAGCGTAACTCCTAGGTGGTCGCGAGTATTTATTTTTTACGAAGGTGGTAATATTTGACAAGCAATCTCTTGAATATTTAATTGAACTTTGTAATCCGTAAGATCAATAAATTATTTACAAAATACTGACGTACTAACTTCTATGGAGAGTTAACAGTCTAAATGACAACGACCAGATGTCAAACAGTTTTTGCTATTTATGTTGAAATATATTAAAAAATAGTCAAGTAATTATCCGTTCGTATGATGATCAAACTGTATTAGATACATCTAAATAACTAATTTGTACGTTTTAACGGTATTTTGAACAAAAGGGATCTAGTTCCTAGTCGCAATTGATTTCAATCAGAATGAGTACTAGTAACAACTACGACAGTGTTACTCCTTCTGATTAATTTTTGGGTTTAAGGCCGTAGCGGTAAATAATCCTCAAAATAAATAGTTGCATAGGCTCTCGACATTGATGCTGACCATGTTTGTTTTATAGGACACTATCAGTTGAAAGCGCGCGGTCACGCATCACCACCAGATCACGAGTCGAACCACCGTGGGTAGCATCTTTCTCTAATTTGCCAGCCTAGACGTTGCTATCCCATTGAAGCTCTGTTTACGATAGAATATAAATTCTCTTCCATCCTTCATTGCCTTCCGATTTCTTTTTCGTAAGAGTGGGTCCATTTGATAGAAGTGGCTTTGGTTATGCGTCAAGCGTAACTTAATCATATATCCGGGTACACTTTAAGGCTTAGGAAAAATGTAGCATTCATACGGATATTGACAATAGTTCACAGATTGAAAAAACAGAAGACGAAAGTCAACAGATCTGATTGTTAAATGCTTATGACGATGATACTTTAAATTACTAAGGGCACTACCAAAACATTTATCCGTGGCCTGTACTGTGCTATTTTACATAAAACTTTATGTCTACATTTCTTAGAGCTGCTTAACTCTAATTTTGTGACTTAATGCCAATAATATTCTTGGCTCATGAGTAGTTGTAAAGAATATATGTTTAAGCTTCAACTTTAAGCTTTTGTGATTTATTCATCATCAAACAATTTTACAACTTCTATGCTATGTGTGTCAATGTGTACTGAATGCTTTAGATTACTGCAAGGTTAGGTACTTATCGATTTCCATCATGAACTTGAGGGCAAAACGTCAATTAAATAGACTAATGACAAACTGAGTAGCTTCCAGGAAACAGCACATCAGTATATTCAGAGATTACATAAACTTTGTGACTTTTGTTGAAAATTTCAGCCAAGTGTGCCATCACGATATTTTCAGGTACTAAGTTCCTCAGTTTACTGAGTGTCTGTGAGAAGCTGCATGCTAGTTTCTTTGGATTCCATCTTACGATAGTGTCTTTCAAGGTTTATTTTGATGCATATAGTCTATTAGCGTAAGTATTATGATGCATAGTAATTATATTCCACCGAGTCTGAGGTGTAATGGATGTCATTTTAGTTAGTACAGTGATTTTTATTTTCCAGCAAACAAACTATATAATTACTTTTCTCTGGACACGCCCCGTGAAAGCAATATTCGTTTGTAGGTTTAATACAAATATATCAATTCCTAACGAAGTTATACTGCAAGTATTTGTCAATAAATGCTGAATAAATTGCACCAACATCACAAAACGGTCGCATATTTAATATACAAGGCGGGCAAGGGGTGTGTTAAAACATTATGGCTGTATGTCTATATAACTTTAGTTACATCCTAAATATATTCTTACCTAGCAAGGCTATCCTTTATATCGTACGTGCTGTTACAGTTAACCAGGCTATAGATTCACTGAATGATGTCGCTTCATCTTATAATCAAGTTAGTTATGGATTTACGTCGACCCAATTTATTACAGCAGTGCCGAACTATTAGTTGCCGTTAGTCAAGCACTTATATTTATTACGTCATTGTTTTGATGCTACTAGTGACCCAACTACGTATCGAACTGTCAAACTATCCTTACATAGTCAAAAAAACTGAATGACATTTCTTTTCTCTCCAAAGTTTTGGATTGTCTGAAAGTCTAAGATAGAAGTTAGGTCACTTAAGAACTGTTAGAAGTACAGTAGCTTAGATATGAGACCATGGAAAACTTTGCTTGATATTGCGAAACAGGTAAACAAAGAGAAGAAAAGTTAGACTGGGAAAGATCTTTTTTAAACATTGGCCATTTGCCAGTCCACTAACAGTCAATAAATACCCACCGATTTAAATTCCATTACTCAACTCAATTGAATACATCGGAGGAATCTACGTGGTCTCTGTGCTCAGGATGCCCCCTAGGAGAGTTCAACAGTAATTTATTGTATCAAGAGTTCTGTACCTTGAGATAAATACAGAATAAGATCAGAAGAAATAAAAGAAATATTATATATTAAATATGTAGAATGCTGTTAATATCCCATAAGAAAGTACCAAATGTCATCTTGAAAGATCAAGGAGCTTCAAAGGACTAATTTAGCCTGAAATAGATCCCCGTACTATTCTTAAATGGTTGTTCACTAGTTAAATTGTCGTTTACAACTTGCATGGGGAAATCACCCATGTAGTTCCTTCACTGAATACTACTGTAATCGCTGCTAAAATGTCCTTTATTGTTTGCATGTTGAGACCATAATAAAGGCAAATTTATTACACTGCTACGGAGACGAAGGCTAAATAAGTAAGAGTTTCGTCAACTTCGTCTAAGTTTATTTGAAGCATTAACTTTGTTTTGGCTTGCTAGTAATGTCGGTCAATAAGTACCTCTATTGGCGGTGGTCTTGAAATTGTGGATAATGTAGCTTTTTATAGGGTTTAGTAAGTTCTCTACTTAGTTACTTATAGTATGTTTACTTTCTATGAGTAGAAAGCAATCCTAAACCAAGGAGAAAGAATAAGTAGTAATAAATGTTCTATAATGCTGTATTTTTGAATGTATTGTGAACTACATAAAAACAGGTCGTCATCCTATGAGTTATTGCGAACTGCCTTTTTGCATGGGACTGTAAAAAAATTATATAGGGGAGTGTTCAAGTTTTCATTTTAATAGCGTGGTATAGTTTCCGTTGTGTTTGGTTTGCCATATATTTCAAGGAAAAATTACGTTCTCAATCCGTATTTTTAGTCGTGCATCCTCTTCAAAGAGTGATTAGGAGAATTCTGTGTAGCGGTCTTCCTAGAAAACTTTTAAATTTGTCAACAGTCATCATGTTTTCATTAAGTGACTGTTCATTGCAGTGTTACTGATTTACTACTATCTTATCACATTTTTTTTGTGTTGACATATCTCCTCCCACTTGTAGTATCTTTTATGCAATGAGTCACAGAGTGCGCGGTCCGGAATAGTGGTTATTCCTGATAAACCGAGTAGTGGTCGTTTTCGCTCTATTTCTTACTCTTTACAGCAGGATAAGTATAAGAGATTTGACTGTAATAAGCTGTCCATAGAAGTGTTAAGTTGCTGTTTCTCTTGTCCAGTGTAATACCGGTCGATAGTTTAAAAAATCATGTATAGGGGCGGAAAAAAAATTCAGACACTTAAATATAAATCTACATATTTGTCTTCACAACGATAGTTTTGATCATCGTTCGTTGACCTCTTGATGACTTCTTAGCAAACAGGTTTGATGTATGCAGACTCAACTAACGTTGTTCAAAGATCAAACCTTAATGCTATCTCATGCATATTCCTCGCTTTCATCTGTTTCTTCTGTGCCATACTTTTTGTTTGGTTATGAATAAGATTGTAATGTTTCAACTCCATTGTTTTCCAACGTTTTATTAAAGCTTTCGTTAGTGATAGTATATGCTGGAGGGTTAACTGAGGCTTAATGAACGATGCTTATGTATGTGCTTGTTTTCGCCCTTAATCACTCGTTGTATTTTTGGTTATAATCTTTGAAAACGATCGCTTGTATTCAGTATAATTAGATTGTAGGGGATGACTAAATCGTCTAATTCTCCTTTTACTTAACAAGTTCCATTATTTGTTGAATTGTCGATACATAGCAGGACTTATTGGTTTTTATTTGAAACACTTCAGCTATTCGCATATATATTCCTGACGAATTCACCATTGTATAAATATGGTTTATAAACACTTCATTAGTCAACTCATATTAAGTATTCGATTACCCTTAGTGATATCAACGGTATGATGAAATAAGTTTTAATAATATCGAGTACATAATTATATTTTTTCTCCAAGTCGTATCTCTGGAGAATCGTGAACTTCATGGTATTTGATCTTCCGGGTATTGCGTATTTGCGCTACTGAACGATCATAGTTAATTTCAATGTTAGATTCTTTGGAGAAACAAATCAACTTGTATGGTTGTGAATGTAAATAATCTGGGGTGGATGAAATGCATAATAAACTTGCTAAGTTGCCACTAGACTTTGTCTGTCGAGTTAAAGCATTAGATTAGTCTTACTAAGAGATGCAAGCGTTTCAATAACTTACCTTCTGAGACGAAACGGGAGTATTTTTGGCAGTATAATATTCAGTAGCAGTTAACACTGTAGAATTTTGGATCAAACTCAGCAGTTCATCTGTTTACACCAAATACCACTCAAAAATTCAAAAGTTTTGTCTCCTGAGATTGCGGGCCTTTTTGATCTCACCAGTCATTCTGGTGCCATTTGTGTGTTTGTTAAAAGTTTGACTGCAGATTTCGATCACTCATTGCTTTTGTAAAATTGCTGTCATGTGCTTATGTCGGATTCCTTGAGACAACTTTATTAACAAGTTTTCTTACGTCAAGAGACAGTGAGGAAGCGTTCAAGAGTCTTGTAATGATTACTATTAAGCCTGGTACACTGGTCTTTATACTATTCACAAGTGTTACCTAAAAAGCCTCTATTTTCTAATCCCTTGTTTACTAGGTGAGATGCGATCTTGCTACTAATTGTGGTTCGCGCTATAATAGGGACCTGTGGTTAGGATATTGAGTAACAGGGCTTAGAATCAATCACAATGGTGCAAATGCATTCACTCTTTATCTTTCAGATCTTACGTTCTTTTATTCCTTCATACACATCTTTCAACTCATCATCTTCAACAACTACGTAGAGCCGGACAGATATGCTCATAGGCTCAAGTTGCCATACCACATTAACACTACGAAATGAGGTAACATATTAACAGAATACAAGAGGGGATAGTGAAGTAGTGTGCAAAACTAATAATAGGATTCAAGATTTAGATGAAGTTAGAGAGTGAATACACTTGCGTCACTGTGACCGATTCTGAGCAATGTCTCCAAGTGCCTTCAGCCATTTATTGCTACTATCACGTGGACCCCAACCAGGTAATCTGCATCTACCAACATGGCTTAGACTGGCAGTCAAGCACTTCATGGACTGATGCCATGTTTTGGTTTGGCCGCTCCTACCCTTCTATCCTACTTCGACCCTAACTAACATTGCGTGACAAGGCACGCGGTAATCTGGCATGCGCAACACATGTTCTAACCATTTTAGTCGATGAAAGTCAATGACCTTTACGACTGATTTACCATATTTCCCAAGAACCTATGTTTAACCTCCATATTACTTATTCTACTGTTCCATGATATACAAGAGATGTTGCGAAGATTTCTATGGTCAAATACTTTAAGTCGACGCATATCTTGTGTTTTCATGGCCCACGTTTTCGCAGCCATATGTTAGGACGACGTGGACTGCTGCGTAGTACACACGGCCTTTCATTAAGAGACGGATATCTTGCCTGCGTCACAAGTGGCGTAAATTGGCGGATGCCGATTCGGCTTTCCGAATCCGTGCTGAGGTTTCATTAGACATCGACCCACCAGGGGTGATGAGACTTCAGAGATAAGTGAAGCAGTCAACGCATTCGATTACTATACTCCCTATCATTAATCTAGGCTGTGATGCAGGCCAGTCTTGGAGTAACATTTTGCGTTTGGTAGGGGAGAAGCGCATCCCGAATATGCTTGCTCCCGAATATGTTACTCAAGGTGCTCAGGAGACTGCATGTTATCAGCGTCTTCACCAAATAGAACTATATTGTCTGCGTATTCTAAGTCGATGAGAGGATCTCCTGAAAGGAGTTTAACTCCTGAGGCGTTAGAAGAAGTGGATGAGACTTCGAAGAGTATATCTATAACGAAATTAAATAAAAAAGAGATAATGGTCACTCTTGACAAAATGATGAAATTGATGAAATTTCTTGTGACGATTCCCCGTATGCTCTGACTCGACCGGTAGTGACTAAGTAGAGAGCTTGTATAAGGTTTATGTACTTTTGAGGTACGCCTTTTAATGACAAACATTGCCACAAGACTTCACGGTCTACCGAGTCAAAAGCTGCTTTCAAGTCAAGGAATACAACTATAGTCGGACGTAGGTACATATGTGTATGTTTGAGAATCTGGCGCAGGGTGAATATTTGATCAACGCAGCCACGTTCAGGTCTGAAACCAGCATGGTTTTTCCGAGTCTGCTGTTCTCTAGTGTTGGATAAACGCCGAATGATTATGGAGAATAAAAGTTTAGATACTATGTTAGTCAAACTGATTCCTCTGTGGTTATCACAAGAGGATTTCTGTCCCTTTTTGTAAATTGGAACGATCAATTAGCAAGACCAGTCAAACAGGATCATGTTCAGTTCCCAGACGTCGGATAATAAATCAGTCAACCTACCAGCTAAAACTGAACCAGCATCCTTAAAGATATCGGTAGACAACCTATCAGGCCCTGTTGCTTTCCCTCCCTAGGTTACTGTCAATGAATCATAGAGCCGTCTTCCGGGATAATTTCACTAACCGCCAATTTCTTAATACTGGTGCCGTGATAAGTTGGAACAGCTGTTTACTATTGCTGGCCGCCGCCGATGCTTCCATCGCTTTTGCTTTTGTTGTTCACCACCGTTCACAATCCCTACGCAGACTCTTTGTTAGTCTACGTTTCAATTGTCGTCGCTCTTCATCTTTCCATTCATTGCTGTTTGATTATATTGGGGTACTTATATTTTTAATGCAATCTCACTGCTAACGTGGTATAGAAACTTGTACTGATGCACACGTGCACCGTTTTCTGCGTTGTACACAACTGACTTATTGACTGGTCATATTTAGTTTTGCATTTAACCCTCCGTATATATCTCTTCGGGCGAAGCTTATCTTTCTAATTAGTTGTCCAGTCTTATTGTATAAATTTACTTGTAGACTTGGGTCAATAAGTTAGTCTACCATCTAAAATTTTAGGTATCTTAATATTTAACACGATTGCTTATGCGTAAAATTCCGAGATGTAAGAATAAAAAGTATTTCAGGTGTGCCCATCTGGTTCAGTTGTAACTTTCCATAATAACCGTACCATTTTTGTTGGTAAACATAAAAATAATGATCATGAATAGTGTAATATCGTGAAATATAAAGTCTTTGTCAGGTTTTCTGTTGGTATCAACATAATACATCTGGTGGGGAGCACGGGATTCAATGGACAAGTAGGATGCGACTCGATGATCTGGACTTCGCGGATGATCTAGCACTTCTATCCCATACACAACAGCAAATGCAAGTGAAGACAACCAACGTAGCAGCAACCTCAGCATCAATAGGCCTGAACATACATAAGGGAAAGAGCAAGATTCCCAAATTCAACACCGAGAGCACCGACCGAATTGAACTTGATGGTGAAACTCTGAAAGAAATGGATACCTTTACATACCTGGGGAGCATCATCGATGAACAAGGAGGATCCGATGCAGATGTAAGGGCAAGGATCGGCAAAGCCAGGGCAGCATTTCTACAGCTGAAAAATATATGGGACTCCAAACAACTGTCTACCAATCTCAAAGTTAGACTCTTCAACTCGAACGTCAAGTCAGTTCTTCTGTATGGAGCTGAAACGTGGAAAACTACTGCAAACATCCTCAGGAGAGTACAGGTATTTATCAACAACTGTCTACGTAGAATATTGAATGTCTGTTGGCCGGAAACCATCAGCAACAGCCTACTTTGGAAAAAAAACAAATCAGCTTCCAGCTGAAGAGGAAATCAGGAAACGACGTTGGAAATGGTTAGGACATACACTGTGGAAATCATCAGACTGTATCACGAGACAAGCACTAACTTGGAATCCTGTTGAACAACGGAAAAGAGGAAGGCCAAAGAACACAGACAGACAGACAGATACAACGCAGAACTTCGTACGTACGTACATCAGTTCAGGTCGCCATACCACATCAGCACAGAGACGCAACTGTCAGTTCAAATCCAAGAGTGATAACGATAATAGAAGTATTAGCAGTAATGCAGAAAATTAGGGAGCGAAGATATGATTCGAAAAGTATAATTCAGTGAGATAAATTTTAAAGGAGAAAGATAGAGAATTCGGAAGGTTAGATTTTGAGAGAACACAAAGAGTGGATGCACCTGCGCCATTGCGAACGATTCTGAGCCATGTCGTTCAAGGTCTCTAATCACTGGTGACTTTCGTCTCGCGGACCCCAACCGCGCAGCCTACATCTACCTACATGACTTAGTCCACTTGTCAGTGACTTCATCGATTTCTGCCATGTTTTGGTTTGGCCGCCCATTGCTTTCTTCCAACCTATTCCTACGCCGCAAAACATAGCTCGTCGAGGCAGACGGTAGTTAGACATGCGTAACACATGTCCCAACCACCTCAACTGATGAAGTTTCAATACTTCATCTATGGATTTGCCCTCCTTTCCTAGAACCCGTTTCCTAACGACAGCATTGCTCACTCGGTTGTCCCATGATACACGAGCAATGCTTCGGAGACACCTATGATCGAAGACCAGTAACCTACGAATGTCCTCTACTCTTAACGACCATGTTTCGCTACCGTATAGTAGGACAGAGCGAACTGCTGCACGGTACACTCGTCCTTTGGTTAGCAAGCGGATATCTCGCCTGCGCCATAAGTGACGCAACTTGGCAAAAGCCAATCGAGCTTTCTGTATCCGTGCTGAGATTTCGTCAGTCACCAGGCCATCAGCACTGATGAGACTCCCCAGATACGTGAAGCGGTCTACACGCTCGACTACTTCACTCCCTATCACTAGTTCAGGTGCCGATGCAACCCAATCCTGGAGCAACATTTTGCATTTCGAGGGGGAAAACAGCATCCCGAACATGCTTGCATTGTTGCTCAGGGTAGTCAGAAGACTCTGCATTTTGTCAGCGTCTTCACCAAATAGGACTATGTCATCAGCATACTCTAAGTCAGTAAGCGAGGCTCCTGGTAGTAAGTCAATTCCTGAAAAGTCAGACGAAGACATGGTTATATCTAGGAGCATGTCTATGACAAAATTAAACAAGAATGGGGAAAGTGGACATCCTTGACAGACACCACTTGAAGTGAGGAATTCCGATGACAGTTCGCCATAAGCTCTCACTCGACCTGTAGTTTTAGAGTAGAGAGCTTGTATAAGGTTAATGTACTTCTTTGGTACACCTTTCAATGACAGACACTGCCACAGAACCTCACGATCAACAGAGTCGAATGCCGCCTTTAGGTCCAGGAAGAGAACTATTGTAGGACGCCTAAATGTGTGTCTGTGTTCCAGGACCTGTCGCAGTGTGAAGATGTGGTCTATACAGCCACGTCCAGGTCTGAATCCAGCCTGGTTTTCTCTAGTCTGCTCTTCACGAGCTCTAGTTAGGCGTCTAAGTATAATCGAGGCTAATAATTTAGAAACTATATTAGTCAGACTGATTCCCCTGTAATTGTCACAAGAAGACTTTTGTCCTATCTTATAAATTGGGACAATCAGGGATTGAGACCAGTCGGATGGTATTACGCCCAGTTCCCAGATTCTACCTAAGATTTCAGTCAATCTAGCTGCTAAAACTGGACCACCATCCTTAAAAATTTCAGGGGTAAGCCTATCAGGACCTGCTGCTCTACCTCGCTTCAAATTTCCTATAGCCTTCTCAACTTCATAAAGACTAGGAGGAGTTAAGTCGATTCGCCATTCAGGATGACTGGGGATCGTGGGCAATCGATGTGTGGCTGAAGGCCAGTTGAACTGATCCCTAAAATGTTCCGCCCATCGGTCCAATCTCCTGGACTGAGAATGAATTATAATCCCATCCTTTTCCGAGATAGTCTCACTGACATTCGGATCCCTAATACCAGTTTCCTTGATAAGTCGAAAAAGTTGCCTACTGTTGCCTATCTTCGCTGCCTTTTCCATCGCTTTTGCTTTCGCCACCCACCACTGTTCACGGTCGTTGCGTAGGCTTTTATCAGCCTGCGCTTAAGCTCACTTCGCTCTTCATCATGTTCAGAGCCAGGTGGGATGAGTTTACGAGCATCCATCAGTTCGGTGGATGCTACTGAAATCCACTGCTTCATCCTAGTCTTATGATTTACCTTACTAGCAGATATCATTGCTGTTTCCACAGCCTTCTTGATATCATTCCAACCTGCTTCCGGATGGCAATCGCTTACACGGTCGCCTAACTGTTTTTCTAGTTGTTCCTTAAATATATTCTTAGCTTTATTATCATTAAGTAAAACCCTAGGAGGCTTTATTGCAATGTCTTTCCTACGTCCAGTAAGCCTCAAACAAATACGCGCTCGCACTAAAGCATGATCTGAATCTAAACATGTGCCCCAGAACGAGCGACAGTCCTCTACCGAACCCCTCCATCGGTGGCTGATGGCGATGTGATCTAGTTGGGTCCAACGTTGAGACGATTTTGGGGGTCGCCAGGTCAAAAGATGCTTTTCCTTATGCCTAAAGTTAGTATTCGCTAGAAACAGGCGGTTATCTGAGCATAGTTGCAACAGACGATCGCCATTATCTGTTCTGTGAGCCGTGACACCATAACATCCACCCAAGTGTCTCTCATTTTCACTTAGTCTACCTACTTGAGCATTAAGGTCACCAGCCATTATAACTATATCAGAGCGCCTAGCTTTTTGGAGGAGGTCCGTAAGCTTGCTGTAAAACTCATCTTTCACCTCGTCTGAACTGCAGTCAGTGGGGGCATAGGCAGATACGACGAAGAGGCAACGACGAGTGTCCCTATCTTTCCGAGTCCTAACTGTCCCGTTCAGTCGGACAGCGCACAAGCGGCTATCTTCAGGGACCCAGTCTAGGAGAGCTAGTTCTGCCCTACGACTCAATGCAATACCTACACCAGCGAGACCTTGGGAAGCAGCATCAGGGCTACCGGATACACGAAGAGTAAATCGGGCTGCTTCTTTGTTTTGATACGGTAAAATCAGGTTTATGATTTTACTAGGATCCTGTATGCGCGTTTCTGAGACGCAGCATACATCGATTGAGTGAGATTCTAAAGTCTTAGCTAAGGAAGCCTGTTGCCCTATTTGACTTAATGTCCGTACATTAAAAACTCCAACATATAGTCTAGAACGGGATTTCAAGAGACCAGGAATGACTTTTCGTGAGCTCGCATCGTTTGCATTAGCGGTGGAGTGAAACGAAGGAATGTGTGTAGAGTTAGTAGTAGAGATAAGAGAGATATTATGGGGTGTAGAAAGGATTTGATTTTGACCAATTTGGACTCTCGTGCTTTTGCGGGTATGGGGGCGGTTGTCACTTCCCGGCTGCCCACACCGTGGAAGGGTGTTTCATGAGGTACCTGAAAAAGAAGGCAGATTAGTGTCGGTCTCAGAGACCTGAGAGCGTAACCGCAGAGCCCAAGGGACAACTGCTTGAGGCCTGTCATGCACGGCCTTTTTATGAAAAGTTTTTTGAGTATTAGCTCCGCACTTAAAAGCCCTTAGTGGGCACCCATACCGCCGGAGACGGAAATCCGTGAGGTAGGGTGAGGTGTGACATTTTTAGGGTCGACCTTTTCTAACCCCTCCTTCCTTGTGAGAAGGCAGCATCGCTGCAGATGCTGGTTGTCCGAGGGAAACACCTTACTGCTGTCACACCCCATTGCAGTCAGCAGTACGACTTCGCCCTCAGACCTTGAGTAGCTGCTTTTAGTCTCATCGTTCTCCAATCGACCTACCTAGCGTGGTAGAACCTACAGGAACATATGTTCCAGCCAGTATAGCTCGGTTGGGTCATCACGATAGGCAAGCCCGACCACCACGACAAGGTAGCAGCTACGGTCGGGCCAAAGAACACCCTGCGTCGAGAACTGAAAGCAGACATAAAAAGGATGAACAGTAAGTGGAGACAGCTGGAAAGGATTGCTCAGGACAGAGTTGAATGGAGAATACTGGTGAGCGGCCTATGCTTCTCCGAGAGGGGTAACAGGCGTAAGTAAGTAAGTATCAACATAATAATCGATCTTCCTCAAGTGGTGGGTCTATTTTTCTTGTTATTCGTGTATATCATTTTAGTTAAGAGGTTTCACCTGTTGTTTCTAATATACTCTTTTAAAAAATACATATATGAATTCACAAATTTATAACTAGTTCTTTTATCTAAAAAAAATAATTCTAGACGCATGGACGGTGGAGCTAAGTGGCCTTGTGCCGTGTGCACGTATGATAATTGGCCAGCCGCATTTAAGTGTACTTTATGTGGTACACCAAGAAGTTCAACTCTTATCGAAGATGAAATGCAGCGCTTACATTTATCGTCTAAAGATTCTGTAAAAATTAACGAGTCTTGTGCTGAGTCTGCTTTTGATTCTACGCAACTGACTAAGTGTCAGTCATGTACCTATCTTAATCAACGACAAAACTTTAAATGTGAACAGTGTTTCCAGGTTCTTTGTGATTCGCCGGTTTTAGATGCTGAAGTTTCTAAACAAGCTTCTTCAACTTGGTTATCTCCCCCTCTATTAACATCTATGTCACCATCTGAGAAATGGACATGTATTGAATGTACATATGAAAATTGGCCTAAAAGTAAACACTGTGTAATGTGTTTTGCATCTTCACCCCAACCACTATGTGTAAATGACTCTGATGAAGTTGAAAACAAGGACAATAATCTAACATGTGTTTCATCTAATTCATCTGGTTCAAATGGTAATCGGCGTCCAAAATCATATATTTTAAATAATGCGTCATTAACTTATCGTGATCGTTTATGGCTGTCAGCATGTACTGCTGTGGCGAACGGTGATGTGGCACCAATTGAGCGTTACATATTGGGCAACGGTAGGATAGAACGAAAGTTAACAAAACATGTGAGTTTTTTATGAGATAAATTTTTTTTTCCCACACATTCCCGTTTACAAACAATTCGCAAGTACTAGTCTGTATCAGTATTTAATTACCCTCAATAAAGCTTCCAATTATTTTAAATATGTTTTCATTTGTTAGCGTCGTTTTCACTGTAATTTTTCTAAGTTTCTAGGATTACTATCTATAAATGTCATAAATTACAGTCCTCGATAATACTTCAGAAACGTCATGCTATACAACCAGCTAAGAAATGTTTTAAAATATTAAAAACCCTCTTCATGTAAATTCGAACAGCACATAATCAAACAATATCTTTTCCAATTATATCTTCATCAAGCTCTGATATACAGCAATGTTCATATACAAAAACGAAAAGGTGGTAAATCAGTCCAGACTATACATAAGTCAACGATAACGATGAACTACATGATTTATATAACTATTAAGTGAAAGGAGTAAATTGGTAGTAGATTGGCAAGTGTGCAGGTAGTAATCATATGGGGATTAATAAGAGCATTAATGCATATCTTAACATAGGCTGAATAAGAGTAGCGATGGCTTTGATAAATATTTCAAGGCAGGAGGTAGGTCGAAGTTTTGAAGACTAAGCTTTTCAAGACAACAATAATACGGTAATAATAATAATAATGAAATTACCGTTCAAAATTATAAAGTGTGAAAATAATCCAGTCAAATACATAGAGAATAAAGAAGAGGTATGAAAGGGTCGAAGTAAGAACAAACAGCGAAGAGCGGTCAAGGCATAGGTAAACTATTTGTAAAGTTTTCTATGGCCATAGAAGAGATGGGATTTGTTACACATTTCTTTTACATACATAGACTCAGGTTGTACTTTGATTCTCTTTAATAATATCTTAACAAAAGTTTTTGGGATTTATAATGAACAGAGTTTGACGATAGACGTCCGTTTTAAGCAGTTTTAATCCAGAAATCGGTTGGCTGAATGGTTAGAAATAATTGTTTGACCACTATAGACCTAGGTTATTTATGTGTTAACACTTTTTATCAGAATGGCATGTATGTAGCTTAAAGAAAGTTTATCTTATTTTAGAAACTATCGTACATCGCTCTGTCATAATTGCTATTTGGATTTTAGCTGTGTGAATTGTGAGGATAGATCCTTTCTGTAGACTATTTAGTCACGATCATTACCTTGTAATAACGCCTAACATAAAATAAAAGTTCTAGTTTCTGTTTTCCTATTATGTAATCTGCTCAACATATCATTTTTCCATTATCTAGTTGTTCCATGACAAATGGTTACTGGATTTATATCAAATTAGATGTGATATTCGGTTGATTTTGATTGTTCGCTAGGTTTCTTTTATAATTTAGACACTTTTGTAAAGGCATGTGAAAGTGTCAATAAATATCTTGTATTGGATAGCTAAGAATATAAAATATTTCATCATTTTGTCGAAGGGAGAAGCTAAGTTAGTATGAGAAATAGACAAGTATTGAAAACCAATATTTCATATAACGCATAACAATAATCACTCTGTCTAGTATCAGGTAACGTTTTTCTTTCTTAGTCCTTAGATAGCATTTACACCCCACGTTAGATGCAGTAAATTAAGCAAGGATTTCAGAAGATAGCCTCTGCACATCATTGTTTAGCTGTTTCCCTATCATATCAGTCTACTCAAGTCAACTGTCTGCACTGGCGCAAATTAGTCAATTTGACAGCATAAGTTGAAAGCGTTGTTTTGAAAAACCTTAATATAATGTACTTCGACATTCAAACGTTATATAACCATAAGGTTATTCTAATTCATGATGCAGACTATTGGTAACGAGTGTTGAACTAAAAGATCGCAGGAAAGGTATATATTACCTAAAGTATTCCATCCATCATTTTAATTTCTTAGTCTTTGAGCTAAACTCTTATCTACCTTTCACAGCAATACTCAATAACGGGTTAATGTTTAATCCGTGTCCGTAATTTCAAACAACTATCTACTATTACCTATCTCCATTTGTTTTACTTTTGTTGCCAAATTTTAGGCACAGTCACTATATAGGTTTATAGTCAGTTTACATTTAAGTTGTGTTGAGTCTTTTCAATAATGTCAGGTAATCCTAAATGCTGTTGTATTTCCACTTACAACATATCTAACTCAACTGCATACATTTTGGACAAACAAATGTTGAGGAGTCGGGGTATGTAAAAGTCTGCTATTTTCTAATTCAAAGTTGACGGAATACCGAAACTGTTCGCTGTTTTATACCTTATTAGTTCGAGCAGAAAAAAGTACACAGTCAGAGAAAATCATTGAATTTCTAATCATTGACAATCAATATTATGATTATTCAGATAAATTCCAAACACATTAAGTACATAAAAAACCATACTATTTTCTTAGTACCGATTGGGGAATGATCCTGATTTCAAGCTAGTCTCAAAAAGATGTACAAATCATAACTGATTCATATATTGGTAATCTTTTGGTTATATACGGATCAGTACGTTAGTTTATTGATTTACTCCTTCTGGTATTTTTCTATCCTTTTACTGATATTATTATGGCTTGGAAGATTGTTATTACATTAATTATTTTTGTTTAAAATGTTATGCAGGAGTGCCGTTATTTGAATTCCAATATCCAACCAACTACCACCTCTGATCTTTCATCCACTTTATCTACTATTGATAATTTTACAAGACATGTTGATGACACTAATTTGAGTCAACTATCCGACAGTGGTTGCTATTTCCAAAGAACAACAGTTGTGAGTTCCGACAGTGGAATTTTTACCGGTAATGGGGATTATATATCATCTCCGGTCTACAAGTTTCGATCTGGTTGGACATTGGTGGATTTAGCACTTCGATTTTGTCGTACTGACTTAATCAACCTATTTATTGCTTTAGTCGGTTTACAAGCTACTAGTGGCGCTATATCCGTTGGCTCTGGATCCAAGCATTCAACACTACCTGTGAATCCATTGAGTACGGCTTCATCCATAATTTCACCAAACGCTACTACATTAGCAATTAATGCTACGACCGCTGTTACAACTTCAAATTTTTGTACTGTTTCGAGTAGCAACCTACGTAACACTACATTGAATTCTCCATTTCAAGATATTCAACAAAATCACAGTAAAAACGTTCAAGGAAATCGTAAATTAAGCAGTCCATTAACAGGAAATCAAATACATCCCGCACTTCAATTAGTTTTTAATCGAACATCGGGTAATATAAACAAGACTCAAGTCAGTAGAAGTAAGTTTATGCCGTGTCAAGCTAGTCCTCATATTGCTGGTGAATTGCGGGATCTTTTGGTGAAGACAATAAGACATCGTAAAGGAGACTTTCCATGCGCTTATTTTTCTGAATGGGGGACTTTCGCGTTACCATATTCAATTACAAAATTTCCTGCTCCAGTGAAGCAGTTACTTTTATCAGAATTATGCGATATGCAAGCCCAATCAGGTTTGTAATCATATTAGTGTTAATGGTATGAATTGATTTAGTTTTGACTGCCACCTTTTATTGGTTACAAGTTCTACATAATATAAATCACTTTCTGACTTCATTACATTTTTTCGTATGCACCATTAAACATTCATTTGTATTTAAAAATGACCATGTAATGCAGAAGAAATTGATATGGCTTGATAAGGGAACGAGGTTTATAATTGTTAAGATCAAGATTAATATTCTGATCGATAAGTAAACGTAATAATGCGATATGGCCGAATCATGATTACTCTCGATACCTAGACTCTAGAACGAACTTATATCACAGACATCACCACTAGTCTGAAGGGTAGGTTTTCTTATCCAATTAACTAACATAGTTATGTGTACGAATTATGAAACACGTAAGTAAACACGATTAGAGCATGAATGTGTGCAAGATACTTGTTTCATAGGTCACTCAATTACCAATGATATTATGACCTGGTTATCAAGTTTAATTCTTGTTCATATTATCAGATCAACTCCATAATGATGCAACTCTACAATCGTTGGGTTCTGGCCTATTAAATTCATAGTACTTATTTCAAAACTTATTTTTCACTTTTTTTTTCACTCTTGGTGGTTAAGGCTTAACACTATTGATAACTTTTAAACTAAGCAAAATACATTTATGTGTAGTACCAGCTGGTTTCCTGACAACTTTTCAACTTGTATGTTTCGTTTTATTGTTGGTGTCTACGGACTAAATCTCGTTTCATATTGATTATATTTTAAAAAAAACTATAAAATTTTCAAGTTTAAATATCTTCAAAGTGACACACACACCACCGATACTGTATGCATGTAACTGTTGAACATTTTCCGTATATGAAAGACAAGAAGGTACATATAATTGTATACACTATCTTTGACGTCATTTATAGATTTTTTAATATTTAGTTACATAAAACATTTCACGTGATAATCTGGTGAAGATACACTGTTGCATTACAGATTATAAAGAACATTTTACTTTCACCAGAACCATATATTTGAATCCTAATTATATATATATAATTTGTTTAATTCAGTGAATGTCATTTTGAAGAATCACATATGATCATTAATTAAGCATACTTCATCTAACCAGGATGTAAATCTTGATTTGTATAAATTATTACTGTCTGGTTTAAAATGAACAGCTATGATCAGAAAGTGCATACTTGTAAGCTTTACTTGAAAGCAGGATATCGTGATTTTTCATTGAAACTGGTTTAAATTATGAAAATCTGCCTCAGTATTATTTATGAATCACTTCAAATGAAACACATTTAAAGATCACTATGTATTAATAATACGGTGTTTTAGGAGTGACAATAATGATTACATTCATGGGGGTGTAAAAGCTTATGAACCCCCTAGTTATCTTATTTTTCTTCCGTGGATGTAGATATCAATGAATGCATTCGTTTACTTTTTTGATATCACAAGATTAACCTAGCCTTAGACAAAGGATCACTATTAGTGTCATCATTTTTCCACCGAATTACACGTCTATTCAAGATATGTTAGAGATATTATTACTGTACTTGTAGCTATTTTTATAAACATGTTTTATATTTTCACCACTGAGCAAGACCGTCTACTCTGCTGTCTGCATTGTCTTCAAAACGCCTTAAGTAGGAATGTACACATGTTTGGGGCATACATCTTTTTCGACAAAGTGCCAAACGGTACTTCAAGACTGGTCTGCATCACCTAGATTGATATTAAAGAGTGGAATAGTTGAGTGCATTGACTTTTTCGTCAGTTTTGACAGCGTAATCAGCTCCAGTAATTCAATTTGATGGAATCTCTGCATGGATTTAGAAAGTTCATTTGAATTTTGTTAACATTCGTCCCTTGTAACTCAGGAAATGTATGTGTTTGCCAACTAGTTGACGTATATTACTATGCAGCACTCTGCGTTTTATTGACGTATAGCTTTGAAATATAGTCTATGAAAATAGGGAAAATAGGTCCTTAATCATAGGTGTTTCCGAAGCATCTCTCGTATGACAAGGAACGACTGAGTTTGCAATGTTGAGGTTACCCATAAAATGCTAATCAAAAATGTTAAATCAGTTGACGAGGTTTCAAGCCTTCAGAGATATATAGTACATATGACTGAATGCACCCTACGTCGACGCATGATAGTAGCTAGTGTAGGAGTGTAGTAAGATGGAAAAAAATGTAGGAATCAAAACCCAAACGTGGCATCAGTCCATGAAAGTCGTTAGCTGTTGATCTAAGCTGTGTAGGTTGATTCAGATTACTTGGTTATGATCTGCGCGGTAGTCGCTATCATTAGTTAGAGACATTTGGCAGTACTGCTCAAAATCGGTCACAGTTACATTATTTCACGCATAGCTTTTAATTTATTATTGTTGAATTATATTACTGTACCAATCTTGTTAATCGTGTCTCGTGCTAATGTCTTGTGATAACCTGACCCTATCCATATATATGCTAAGCACCACGTTGTTTGTAACTAACTGCTTTCTACACTTACTGTTACTCAGAAACAGGTGACAAGATCGAATTTTCATCAAGTAATTCGATTATACGTTTTTCTCAATAAATGCATTTTTATTACGACAACACTCATGTCATCGTGAATAATTAGTCCGCTAATGTCTCACAGTAAATTATTATTCTGTATATCAAGATGTTCAGTATCAAGGTAATCAATTTGATAAATTCTATTCTTCGTTTTCCACTCTCTCGATTCTAAATGTAGAGTTGGAAGATGATGCTAAAGCAATCAATTGGTGGTTTATTCCTGGACAAAAGCATTCAAATCGTTTGTTTGCCTTATGGAATCGAACAGCGGGTGATTGTCTGCTAGATAGTGTCTTACAGGTTAGTTTGATGAATCCATCCATTATTCAGTTTATCAAGAAAACAAATATACAATTGATTAAATTCTTTTCTTGTGTATACGTGCATATACGTATAAGCAAAACTATTCTAATATGTCGTAAAATAAAATTAGCGTTTTCAATTTGCAAATAAGAAGAGATGAGAAATAATGAGTTAGTTGTATGAAGATTTTTGTCAATACGATTTTACATTCTGTCTAATTATCATTTATTTATCAAGGCAATGGGGAGTGTTATTGTCTTCGTCTAGTTGTGAAACCTCCTCGTTTGTATGTATTGAATTTGCAATGAATTAGTGTCTTCAAGTGATCAGGTTTCATAGAATTTATTTTACCGAACTTACAAACCGAGATTGTAAGGAAAACACTTATGGTTTTCTCGCATGATTTAAGTACGAATCTTAGATTTCTTTGCCGGTGTACGTAATATATTATACTTTCGAAACGCTCATCCTCAGTTACGGAGATTGCAACCTTTAAATTATGCTTTTGAATACATAGAAATGTGAACATTTTGGCATAGTAAATGAAATATTTCACTTGCTCATAATGTGTTGATGTTGCGTAGTGTATGCTGTAATGGTTCAGTTATTTTAAAGACCTTCTATCAAACAGAATGATTAAATTTTGACAGCTATATGGAGTTTGTCCAGTTTGAAGGTAGTTTTTCATTATAAGCTGTATCTAAATAGAGAACCATTTAAAACAGTAATATTAAATAGCTGGTTTCTCGTGGTTCAGAACGTCTAAACGGTACGTACCGATGATCACATGCTTATTAATGATTGACTCGGAAGAGGCTTTTTCAAGTTATAGCGATTGCCTATAACCAGTGGGGTTTGACTATGACGGAAGTGAAACATACTTGACTAGTTATACTGGATATAGAGTAATGAGTGCTGACTTAGTTATCTAAAGCCGTCGTGTCCATGACCAGATTCAAAGATTGTTAGTTCTAATCTCTGCAATGGTTGAATGTTTACTGCAGAAGAGTTTCAAACTAGGATGAAAATTCTGCTTTCTAACTGAACTCATGTAGTGGCAATAGCCGTCTTCAAGTTAGAGTTTTTCTCGAACCTTGAAGAAACAAAACCGTATATTTCTATCACTATCTTTTAAATATGGTAATATGTAGATCAAAATTATTGCTCACATGATCACACTAATAATCGATTAGGGATAAAAATAATTGTGATCAGAATAAATTTATAATAAAGCCCTTAAGGAAAATTTGCATAAATCTTAGTACAACAGTACATGGACATCAAATTAATAAGCATTTAAGATAAATAGTTTATTAGTTCGTAAACAATTAACCTAACATTCTTTTCTTCAAGATTGTGATGCTCATGTACAGCATTGGTTTGTAATCATCGTCAGTCAGCTCCCTTATGTGAACTTTCTACATATTAATCTGGTCTAAGCTCCAGACGTCCGACTTTTATCTTCTCAGTTTGTTTTATATATATATATATATATATATATATATATATATATATATATATATATATATCCTTGTTTCTTTGACTAAGTAGATGGGTTTTCAAAGCAAATCTTTTATACTTTAGGCTTGTTGGGGAGTATTTGACAGAGAGAATTGTCTACGTCGTGCACTTGCTGATAGTCTTCAAAATTGTGAAGCGAATTTCTATCCACGTTGGCGTGATTACGAAGCATTTCAAGCTGCGTGTCATTACATCTTAGATGAAGATCAATGCCAAAGAGATTGGGAGAATGTATTAACAGCAGCATGTCAACCACGTAAGGTCACTAAAAGTTTTTTATATGAATCGATTTTTTTTCATGCATTTTCTATTTTTAAGAGTTTAATCTCAGCTCATCATGGAATTACACAGTATCACTCGTCTATGATCTCACTGCCTTCGTAGCTCATTGGTTATAGGAATTATCATTTTTGATTGTTATGTATACTGTCTAATAAGAAACTGCTGAACAGACTGAGTTACTTTTTTCACTCACCTTTGTCTTATGCGTACTGGACTAATTGTGTTAAACTTTTATAACTTCTCTATTAGTAACATCGCTTTCAGTCTCATTACTACGTTTTTCACTGTATCGATATACTCTATAAATTACCTATATCTTATGCTTCTAATCAGAATTTCAGAAAGCCAAATTAATAGTTACAAGCATTTTATTAACATGATTTTTAATTATAGTAGTAAAATGCATAACTATCATGTAACACATTTGGTAAGCACCAAACTAACCTGTTTTAAAAATGCACTAACTAATTGATGAGTCTCAATAGGAAAATAAACTGCATGACATTTCCATAAAACGGTTGTTCAATAAACATCTACCGAGAACACGCTAATTAGTTCCCTAAACATTAACTACCCAAGTTTCATTTCCATCTTTCTCTTCTCAACATTAACGATTATACAAAATCGATTACTTCTGTGGGTTGTTCTGGTGTTCACATTCAATTTATTAATAATACTGAAAAACGTCTTCTCTTACTTTATCAAGATAATGATGGATGTTCATTACACTGAGTCATTTAGCGTAATAAAATTTATATGCAAAATCGTAGTTTCTACTTGTTGTCTAATTAAGTGGCAACATTCTCAACATTTATGTCGGTGCTTTTAGAATCTCTGAATGAATTCCAAAAATTTGGATTACTTACTGGTTGTAGGTCTTTTTACTGATAGTTAGGCCTAGTAAGGATGCAATGTTATAACTTTACTTAGTTTTCTAACATATACAACATTTCTATTTGTAAGATAAAATGATGTTAAATTTGTAGAATCTATATCCACTGATGTATATTGTCTGTATACCAATAACGAAAATAAGGAGCTAAATATATCATATTTCATCAACCGAAGAGAAACATTTTAATCCATCCAATTGTTTATAAAACAAACTTTGCTCAAATAAATGAAATCGATTTCCGAAATTTTGTTCATATTTTTCTAATAGAAGTCAACCAACAATACCTTTACGTAACTTATAGGTGATTGTACAGTTCTAGCATTCGTCTATAAATTTTTTTCACTATTTATTAGCTTGTTTTTTTTTATTGTTGACTAAAATGTTTCGATCCTCAAAGAAATCTCTCTTTAACTTGCATATCTCAAAGAGTTTTTTTTTAAATTGAAAATAATTAAATGATCTTACTGCACTACTCACTTGTGAATGTTCCATTTTGTGTACTTGGCTTCTAACTAAATAATACTGTTCAGTTGCCAAGTTGAGCAATGTGGTTCAAATCTGCGACTCATTGGTTAAAAACTGAGCACATTGATCTCCGAACCAATTCTTCCACATATTGTGTATTCTATGAATTTATACCACCAAATTCTAGCCCAAAGAAAAGCTCACAGATTTTATTGTTCGGAGTTTTTTTTTTAACTGATTGCAATCTGAATTACACGATAAATACCCTCCTAAAAACTGATTGAAAGGCTTTTCTTTAGTATAAGTACTTTTACACAACATATATGTACATGTCTTTAGGGAGAGTATTGATAGTGGTAATTAGTAACTAACCTTTCAGAAATTATCTGTTTATTTAACGTATAATAGTGATCTTGTTTCAAGGTATTGTATTTGAACAAATAATTGGATGTAATTTCTGTTCCAGTATTTTAAAATTTAATTGTCTGACGAAACTAAAAGTCTTCTTAACTTTATTCATAGTGTCAGGTACTATGCAAAATACAAGATAAGACTGTTTTAATAAACAGTTATAGTTTCTTTAAATTCAAATAAATTTTCAATGTAGATGCTTAAAAAATAAATGACTATCTTTACAATGCTTAGTGTATTTATCTATGTAATAGTTGCTTATGTATTTTTCATACATCTAATTTCTAATTCATTTATTATAACATTATCTTTCAACATTTTGTCCAGGTGAAGCCTTAGAACAAATCCATATATTCGCTCTAAGTCATGTCCTTCGTCGACCAATCATTGTTTACGGTGTAAAGTACATAAAAAATTATCGTGGTGAACCAATAGGTATAGCAAATTTTCAAGGTCAGTTAATTATCGTGTTTTATTTAGTGTATATGATTTTTTCTTTTGGAATTTTTCAATAATCACTGTATGTACTTCTATTAATCGTCATTATTTACTTATTATCATATGATATTAATGTGGTAGTAATAATTTTGTTTAGTTTTATAGTATTTATATTTTAAGTAATCTGACACATTGATGATATGAATTATTTGTACTTTTTCATGATGATTTGCCAATTGAATGTAGGAAGATTATCTTATCCTATTAAATAAGTATTATTCTCCTGCTTGATAAATGAAAGTTTAAGTCGTGCTTATTAAAAAAATTTTGATGTTACTACCACAATGTGGTTGTTTTTCATTAACTACCTCATTATCGAATAGTAACTGTCTCAAATGATTAGGTTTATTATAGTTTAAAGATAAGTATTTACACTTTATAGGATGATAACATATTTATTTTATTCAATTCTAGACCAGAAAAACAACAGATTTCTGTTTCATTTGTTAGATTTTCTGTAAATAGTTACATCACATATCTATTTACACATGAAATATCCTCCCTATACATTAAAACTAGACCTTGATCACGTCAACAAACCATGTTTGTCTGTATACCTATCATAAGAGAGAAATGCTTCCTATTTACTGTGTTTATTCTTTTCTGCAGAGCCGAACGGGTAAGTTATCGAGTTGGCTTTAAAATTGTTGAATAGTGAATGCGGCCATTTTACTTTACTTCGAATAACTTGAGAATCTCTAGTTGTATGTATAAGGAGTCAAATGCAGAAACTTAACTTTTACCGACTAAGTGTGTTAGAGGAATAACCTACTTTAAGTTACGAAAGCTTTTATCATTCACAGCTTAAAGACCGAGTTATGCATACAAAAATAAATTTGTTAGATCTCTTTCTTTACCATGACCTTAATTTATAGTTCATTCTATCTCATTTGTATATTCAAATTTTTAACATTTCATATTTCATTGCTACTTATACAGAGAGGCTATTACTACATTCTTATAACAAAGATTGTTTCTACCTAGATTTTTTTTATTATCATTTACACATCCTCATCCCCTGACCTAACAAAAATTATAGTTACTATATTCACTCTATTGATAAAATAGTTTTTATGTTTCATAAATCCCTTCTTTCAATGAATATTTATTTGTTCAAAATTAGATGTCACATAATAACTAGTCATATATATATATATATATATATATATATATATATATATATATATATATATATATATATATATAATTGTACTATGTTGAAAATGAACTCATCTGAAAGGATTCATTTTTATTTCATGGATTCTGCTTGTCTGTTTACTGAAACTTATTTATGTTGTAATCGCTGTTTTGGGATGAAGTATCATCCTGATACCGGTTAATAGCAAAACAATGACCAAGCAACTCATCTGATACAAGACTTAGTTATTCTATCCTCAGCATCCCAGCCCCATTAACTTTAGAAAGAGGTTCAACGCAAGCAGAAGGTTATGATTCATTAACATCTAGGAAGACAAACAATAAATCACACAACTCCTGTGTTTATACGTTTGTCAATGAAGCCATATTGATTCCATCACCAATTGAGTTAACATCACAAAATTAATATGAATGATTATTTATGCAAAACGGTACTGAACTAATACAATGAACAGAATTTAATATTATTGGGTTAAATTAATTGTAATCAAAGTTTATGAAAAGTCAAACATGCATAATTCATCAGAATGTCTTTTATTTGATTCTTTAAATAATTCTCAACAAAAATATGACATAGGGCTAAGTAATTATTTAAATATCTAGGGTTGTTATTATTCACTAATAATCTATAAAGTTGTGAAGAAATTCACACTTCTATAATAATAGTTATTTTTATTCTATATTCATAAATGTAAATTAATTGTATGAAATGATCACTATTGCTAACAATGTTTATCTGCCTCTAGAAATTGATTCTAATCAGTTCATCTGTACATTCAAGGATATGGTTCAACTTGAATTAACTAGATTTTCCGGTTACTTTATTGTATAAAATCTATTTCATAAAGATTTCTTTGAATGGATCTATAGAAACCTTAATTCCTATCTTAACAATAAAATAATTAATACTCAAATGTATGATGAGCACTAGAGACAATCGTGTGCGGTAGCCAGGGATTCACTGCTAAGTCTACTTCTTGCAGACTTTTTCCTTTAAAAAATTAGAGAGCGGTCCTCTTAAAAATGTGATCAGCCAACTAACTTTTTACTGCTGTTACATGAATTATGCTTTCGTAGTATTAAATAACAGAGAGGAAAAGGGCGATTTATTCAGCATCTTTAATTGCATCCTTCATCGATTAGTTCCGCCTTAGATAAAAAACGAAGTAATAATATCTCATTCATAAATATCCTGTTACCTAGAATAGTAGATGTTCCAATAAAAAGAAATGTACACAGAAAGCTGTCAAGTGGACAAAATTACTCATTTCTGCAGCTGTGTACCACCTAGGTTTTAAAAAAACTTAGTTATAATCCGAACACAATGAGTTCATTAATTTACTTCAATTATGAAATTGAAGAAAAGCTTAATTAATATTCGTAATCTACTTAGTACAAACACTTGTGCAATCAAATTCTTTACCAAACATATGAACTAGATGAAACAAGACCTGAAGGTAGTGTCTGCACCGATGAAGATATTAATTTAAAACTGCAGTTTAAAAATGACGTTACCGGCGAGATACTAACTCAGAGGTTGGAGAAAATTCTATGGAGAAGTTATTATACAGCTAATTTAAACGTAATATTTTACAATTAACCTTTGGTTTCTACCACAACGAAAAACCGATTATCCAGATTTACCACCTCTATGATTAATTATCAATTTAACTGAAGAGTTATAAGGGATATAGGGATTCTTACGACAGATTACACTGCAAAATCATGTGTGAAGAGCAGCTCACAGATTCATTCCAGGTGAGGACCGGTCTTACACAAGGCTGTTGGCTATCTTACTTTCTCTTTCTGATGGTTGACTGGATTATGAAAACCTCAACATCTCAGGGGAGCACGGAATACAGTAGACAACTTGAACGCAGCTAGACTATCAGGACTTGACAGATGACTTAGCTCTTTTATCCTACACACAGCAACAAATGCAGGTGAAGATAGACAGTGTAGCTGCAGCAGTAGGCCTCATCAAAGGAAGAAGCAAGATCCTTGGACGCAATATGGGGACCACCTACCCAATTACACTTAACGGAGAAGTGCTATAGGATGTGACTTCTACATACTTGAGCAGCATTATCAATAATCAAAGAAGATCTGATGCAGATGTGAAGACACGAATTGCCAAGGTAAGATAAGGGCAGCATTTCTACAATTGACAAACATCTGGAGCTCAAATCAGCAGTCAACCAACACCGAAGTCAGAATTTTCAATACAAACGTCATGACAGTTCTATTGTATGGATCTGAAACTTGTATGGAGAACTATGAAAAGCATCGTTCAAAAGACACGGGTATTTATGTACAGTTGTTTATGCAGATACTCCGGATCCGTCAGCCAAACACCATCAGCAATAACCTACTGTAAGAGCGAACAAAGTAACTTGCAAGTAAGAAAGAAATTAGGCAGAACTCTGGAGGTGGGTAGGACACATTACGGAAATCACTAAAACGTATCGTAAGGAAAGTCCTAAGTTGAAACTTTGAAAAAATCAAAACTAAAAAATACATTAGACCTTGAATTAGTGGCAAACATGAAAAGAATAAATAGCACTTGAGAAGAACTGTAAAGGAGAACTCAGAATAGAGTTAGCTGGAGAATCGTGGTTGGCGACCTATGCTCTACGAGGGGTAACAGGCGGACGATGAATGAATATTAGTGTAGAGCCTTGACGAAAAACTAATCAAGAAGAAATCTTTTCGCTAAATTGTCATTTTTAACAAGTTTAGTTTTTGTTGTGCAAAGAAACTAAAAATAGTGTGGATTTACTTAACTTCTTTTAACTCACTGAGATTTATTCGAATAATTCCTAGTTAAAATAATCATTTTAATGTAGTATAGAGCCATTAAAACCAACCCCAATGTCTATACGATCTAAGTCGTTCTTCTGATGTTATATGAAAAAGCCAATTGTTAGACACTTAATTTTATGGTTTCAAGTTCATATTATGTGGACATTTGAAAATGATTATTGAATTCATAATACTTATTCAGTTAGTCCCTATCACAAATTTGTCACCAACCATCGAAAGCCAGAGACCACTACAACAAAATTGAAAATATTGACTATTGACTGACTTAGTTGTTTAGCGGTTATGTACTCGTCACGAGATATCAAGGTTTTAAATTCTTTTCATTGTGAAAGCATATTTACGTATTATTTTATTAGTAGACCTACAGTATAAAAAATAGTGATACATAGTGTCCGGCGATTTCTCGTGTAATATTTCATAATAAAATTTTACAGGGCTAGTATTTATTTATTTTAGCGTTAATAACATTTACTTATTCTCGTTATTGTTCGTTGCGTTCAAATTATTTTTTAGGTATTTATCTTCCACTTCTCTGGGATAGATGCTTTTGCTCCCGGAATCCCATTGTTTTGGGTTTTACACGTGGTCATTTCACTGCACTTGTACCGATCGAACCATATCCCTTATCTTCAAACGAGTCAACCGCAGATATAAGCCAAACAACTGGGACTAGCTATTCACCTTATGCTTCTCCTCGTTCATCATCACGTAGACATAGTCCTACACCTCTAGATGAAACGTGTACTTATGCTCAAATGCCATCCACTAATGTCCCGCTCTCGACATCTTCAGAAGCACAGCTAATTCCTTCAACAGAGTCGTCGTTAGCATCCTGCGGTGGAACAACCCTACCAGGCACAACTGTTCAACAAAACGCTTTTGTATATCTTCCACTTGTTGATAGACAAGGAGTTCTGTTACCGATACATTTCACTACAGAAAAAGAGGTAAAAGTTGGTTTTCGTTGTCATTATAAGAAACGAAGTGGTTAGTTCTAAAAAAACTAGCCCTTTACTCATAGAATAATATGATTTTTCGAAACTATCTCTATATATCGATGAAAGTTGAGTTTAACTTATTGGTTTTATAATCAATCAATCCCTGTTACCCCATGTGGTGCATAGTCCGCCGACCAGTATTCTCCAACCAACTCTCTACTGGGCTTTCCTTTTCAGTCCTTCCCAAGTACACTTCATGTCTGACTCCGGTTCCCGACACAGTGTATTCTTTGGTCTCCCCCTTTTCCTTTGACCTCCAAGGTTCCATGTTAATGCTTGTCTTGTGACACAATTTGGTGGTTTTCTCAGTGTGTGTGCTATCCACCTCCAGCGTCTTTTCCTAATTTCTTCCTCTACTGGAAGTTGATTTGCCCTGTGCTATAGGAGGTTATTATTGATGGTATCCGGCCAACGGATCCGAAGTATCCTACGCAGACAATTGTTTATAAATACTTGAAGGATGTTTTTCGTAGTTTTCCAAGTTTCAGCTCCAAACAACAGGACTGTCTTCACATTTGCATTGAAAATTCTAACCTTAATGTTGGCTTACAGTTGGTTTGAGTTCCAGATGTTTTTCAGTTGTAGAAATGCTGCTCTTGCCTTTCCAATCCGCGCCTTCACGTCTGCATCAGACCCTCCTTTTTTATCGATGATGCTGCCCACGTATGCAAAGGATTCTACATCTCCCAGAATTTCTCCGTTAAGTGAGATTGGATTATTGTTGGTTGTTTTGTATCGGAGGATCTCGCTTTTCGCTTTGTGTATGTTGAGGCTTACTGGTGGCTACCAAGGCTGCTGTTACCTTATCTGTCTTCATCTGCATTTGTTGCTGTGTGTGTGATAGGAGAGCTAGATCATCTTCAAAGTCTAAGTCATCTAGTTCCATCGATGTTGTCCACTGTATTCCGAGATCGCCTTGAGAGGTTGCAGTCTTCATGATCCAGTCAACTACAAGCAAGAAGAGGTAGGGCGACAGTAAGCATCCTTGTCTAACACCGGTCTTCACTTCGAATGACTTCGTGAGTTCACCTGCATGCAGGATTTTACAATGTAGTGCGTTATAGGAGTTCCGTATGGTTTTGACTATCTTCTCGAGTACGCCATAATGTCGTAGAAGGCTACATAATACTTTCCTATCCACGCTGTCGAATGCTTTTTCGTTGTAAAGGGGTGAATTCCATTCAATTGACTGCTCAACAATGAACCGTATTGTAGCAATTTGGTCAATACACTATCGGTCCTTACGAAATCCGGCCTGTTTGTCTCAAAGTTGAGCGTCGACTGGATCTTTCATTCGGTTCAATAGCACTCTGTTGAAGACTTTTCCTGGTATCGGAAGAAGAGTGATGCCTCTGTAGTTTTCGCAGTTACTGAGATCACCTTTCTTTGGTATCTTGATGAGGTATCCTTCTTTCCAGTCTGCTGGAACTTGTTCTTCCTCCCAAATCTTTCTGAAGAAAATGTGGAGTATCTTTGCAGTTGCCTCTATATCTGCCTTCAGCGCCTCAGCTGGTATGTTGTCTGGCCCTGCTGACTTGCCACTCTTTATTTGTCGGATGACCATTTTGACTTCTTCAACTGTTGGTGGGTCGGTGTTTATGGGAAGATCCGTTACTGCTGCTTCGATAACTAGTGGGTTCAGTGGTGCTGGTCGATTCAACAGCTCTTCGAAGTGTTCTGCTCACCTGTTTCGTTGTTCATTCACGTCAGTGATTAGTTTGCCAGTCTTGTTCTTGATTGGCTGTTCTGGTTTACTGAATTTCCTAGCTAACTTCTTCGTTGTATCGTGTAAGTGCCTCATGTTTCCTTCTCTTGCAGCTTTTTTCGCCATCATTGCTAGGTCCTCAACATACTTCCGTTTATCCAACCTGATGCTCCTCTTCACTCACTTATTGACTTCTGCGTATTCGGCCTGTGCTTTAGCTTTCTCTGTTCTTGTCCGGCTGTTATTAATTGCTAACATTTTGCTCCTCCTTTCTCGGATCTTGTCCAGAGTACCAACAGAAATCCATTCTTTATGGTGTTGTTTCATGCGACCCAAAATCTCCTAACATGTTGAAGTTATTATTTCTATAATTTCTTTCCAATTGTCCTCCATATTAGTATCACCTTTTTCTAGTAGATCATGAAATACTTGGAACTTGTTGTTGAAAGTTATGTTGAATTTGTTGCGTTTTTTAGTATCCCGGAGAAGAACTATGTTAAACTTTTGTAATACTGCTGCTCCAGTTGTCCAGTGCTTCTTCAGCTTCAGTTTCATTTTAGCCACCACTAGATGATGATCTGAATCTATGTCAACTCCTCTCTTTGCTCTCACTTCTTCCATGGTCCTTCTAAACTTCTTATTGATGCAGATGTGATCGATTTGGTTCTCCGTAATGTGGTCCGGTGAAACCCATGTAGTTTTGTGTATGCGTTTGTGGAAGAATACGGTGTCACTTATAATCATTTTGTTGAAGGCACATAGGTTTGCAAACCTCTCACCGTTTTCGTTCCTTTCTCCCAATCCATATCATCCCATGATGTCTTCATATCCGGTGTTGTCCACTTCCAACCTTGGCGTTGAAGTCTCCCATCAAAATGGTCAGGTCCTTGGCTGATCATTTATCGATGATTGACTGCAGCCTTGCGTAGAACTGATCTTTGTCATCTTCGTGGGTGTCATTGGAGGGAGCATAGCATTGAATGACATTCATTGTAATCCCCTCCTTCGTCTTGAATGATGCTTTGATGATCCTACTTCCATGAGGTCCCCATCCTATAAGAGCCTTCCAGTGCTTCTTGGGACAACATCAGTGCCACTCCTTGTGTGTGAGGCGTCTCCTTCGTGACCGGAGTATAAAAGCACTCCGGAGGGCAATCTTTGCTGTCCAGCTTGTAGCCAATCGGTTTCACTTATTCCAAGTATCTTCAGGTTTTATCTTTTCATTTCTTCAGCTATTTGGATGCTTCTCCCTGTCTTCCACATCGTGCGAACATTCCATGTTCCTATATTATTGGTTGCTCTGGTTGTTAGAAGTGACATCGGCCTCGTGTCTTCCGAAGAAACTCGGCTTTCACCATGAGGCGTCATAACAGATCTTCCAACTCCCAGGGCAGAGCTAAAGTGATTATAAAGGTTTTTACTGGTTAGCTCTTTTTTGGCAAGGTTGTTGTTTTACGGGGTGGGGTTGCTAACCCTATTCCCAACTCTCCTACTTTATCCGGGCTTGGGACCGGCAGTAACCCTAAAGGGGCTCCAGGCGGAGTCATTGATTGTATAAGGCAGTGATTAATTATTTGCTTACATTAGGTTGTACTGTAATATTGACTCTTGATAAATTTCATTGAACCAAGAAAGGGTAAATGTTAATGACTACTTAATGACAGAAGATGAAAAAGTTTATTAAGTAACTATTCAGTTTATCATACATGAATTTTTCTAGGTTGGCTATAAATTCGCAACTGTTAGGTTTATACTTATATTTGAAGACTAACTTTTTTATATCCTATAACTCTAAATTCTGACACTATGCCTATTCTTAACCATAATCTTAACCCTAACTTCTGTTACCAACCATAAATCCTAACCCTCGTTCAATCCCTAAAATTAAATCTAGTCGAAATACTAGTTTTTAGCCTTAAGTCTTTTAGTTATTTTCAGTATTTAATGTCGTTTTCACTAAAATTAATCATTATATCCCCATAGGCAGCATATTGGTTTGATATTATTCGATAAACGTCCCCTTAATTTAATGTGTGTGCTATGACCTTGAACTTGTCCTGGTCCTGACTAGTTTGAAGCCTAACTACACGACATTACGATGTCAGATCAACTGTGTAAAAATGGTATATTAATCAACTGTAATGTTGCAGAAAAACTTTAGATACAGTTTATGAATGTATTTATCTATGAATAAATTTAACAGTCAGTGACGAGAATCACTCAGTATACCTAACAATTATTATTAATTTTTCTATTCATTATTGGTTGATTGGGTCGAGGTAAGTCACTACAAAATATCATCAGTTAGATGTATAAATAGAAATCAGAATATACTAGGGTTGTTTCATTTCTCAGTTCCACGAATGAAGTATTGTTGAAATATTAATGTTGACAAAGGTTTAACCATAAATGGTGTTTAAATTCAGTGATATTCTCCTTTGTATTTCATGAAAATTAAATTGCTTATTGGAAGATATAAGACTTAGAAAGAATAGAAACTTTGTACATCACCCTCGGCATTAAGATGAATTATCTAAATAAGTTCGCTTTTCCAATACATATAGGTAGCTTACATTTCTAATAGCCAGAGCTTCCATAAATCTCAGAATGCCTCTTGGATAAAGTTTATATGATAATTTGGGACCACTTAAGTTTCTTTTCTTCTGAGCTGAATGGTCGTGGCATTGCAAAATAGATAATGAATGTGCGACCTACTTAAACAGATTAACATCTCACTGTTTGTAGTTGCCGTACGTTGCAACATAAACTCGTCTTTTCAAGATATCTATTCATCAGTACCAAATGTATCTGCACTTGGAGACGAATAAGGTTATTAAACTGCTGATTGGTTCACTGACGTTGAATGGATATTCGTCGATATTTGCAAAATCGATGTATAATTCAGGCGTGACATACGTCTTCCTGATTATTCAGTCTTGGAAAAAAGGATCTGCGTCACTTTACTGTATAATCAACAGTCATAGGGCATAATTTTGAAATGGAAACTGAAAACCCCCGTCTAGAAAACATTATCTTGACAAGCTGATTACTACTGAAACACATTGCTCATGATTTCATATAAGCTAATGCAAATAAAATGACTTATTTATGAACTTATTGGCGTTAAGATACTTTTTACCCTCTAATTCTCTGCCATGAAATTTTAATAATGATTTGCATTATGTGAATTGATGAAGAAATCACTCTTGATTTCTTTTTCATATTACTTTTTTTTGAAAACGCTTAAGTAGATATGATTTGAAACTTACATTAATCTGTACTAGACAAGTGAGTTACATTATTAAAATGAGTCTTCTGTTATTATTATTATTATTGCAGGCTAAAATGTCTCATACACTTCTTCAAGATTGGCTAGATGTGGTTTGCACAAGACGAGGGCTGCCACTTGCTAGATTACGATTACATGCGAAACATAAACTTGTTGACAGTATGGTAGATGAATGGTTAGATTCATATCGTTCATTAATCAAATTATCTACTAATAGCAATACTGCTGGTTTTGCTACTACAACTTCAAATACTACCATAAATACCAATAACATTAGCTCTACTACAACGATTCAACATTCTCATCTCGTCCGAGAACATTCATCATCATCAACTTCCATATCTTCTGATACAGAGCAAGTTGAACACATCTCAAAATCATCGTCGTCATCATCTTCAGATGCACTACGCAGCTCTGGTCCCTAATCTATGTATTAGTAACGTTGTATTTGTTGTGAAAGTCGATTCCATTCAAATCTACAAAAATAGAATACCAATCACTGTTTGATTTTTGTAAATTGTGGCTGTGATATATTGTATTCTCTTCCATTTTTAGTTAAGAAAAGGTTAATCATTTCATTATTGTATTGTAGTTTTCTTAATACTTCTTTGGAGAGGTAAGGTAGTTATTCCGTTTTCTGGATTTATTTCTTTTCTCATACTATTCTCATATTATACATTTCAGTTCGTTTTCGATTATAATCTAATAGATACATTTACAACATTATGTCCGTGAATTATTATGGACATTACAAATACATTTTTTACAATTCAAACGTGAAGTTATTTTAGATCTTTTTTTTCGATCTATTCAAGTTTCAATAATCTTTTTCTTTTCTTATTTTAAACAAAACGTGAAGTTGAAATTAATACACTTGTATGTATAAAGGTATGTGTGAATAAGTAAAACTTTTGTATTAAGATTTTATGCTAATAGCTATGCTAATAACAACTAATTTGAAGTTCCTCTTTTTTCTCCCCCCGAGAGATGACATTAAAGTGTTTAAATAAAGATTTTAGCATATTTAATTTGCGTGTGTATGTATCTGTTTGGGCGTAAAGTTTAAAAAAATTATTTCTATTTTATCTAAATCACATTATTATCATTAGTAAAAGCCTATACTGTTTTGTAATAGACTTACCTTCTTTTTTCTTAGTCCTAGTATTATTATTATTATTGTGTATTCAGTTTTGCGTGAGTTACATTGTTCCTTTTGTTGTAGAAATGTGTAACATTTATAAACAATTATGCTGTTCTTAGTTTGAATTAAGCCTAATTTTTGTTTGGAAACCATGAACATTTTCTATTAGTGCATTTTTTCTTCTTTAAAAATTTTGACTATCTTCATATCCCGACTACTTATATAATCGCGAACACATACCCACACACAAAGATGTATCACTATTTTTTATTATTTACTCAATTGTTCACATCACCTTGGAGTAATTATTCTGTTTGTTGCTTGACTTTATAAAAAGTAAAAGTAGTAAACTAAAATTGTCTTCACTCTTTTGGTTGCACCCTTGTACTTAAAATTTCTATCCAGTAGTTCTAATCAATACATTTGTCTTAGATAGCCTACTGTGAATAACATTTTGTTTTGATAATAAGTGTCATTTGGTGTTTTCCAGCATCTGTTATGAATACTATGATATAAATATCTGTGCGACGAAGAAATTGCTGCTATGAACGCCTCAATTATTTAGATTGATATGATTGATAACTTTCTATAAACAGTGAAATCAGCAGCAGATAACAGCTCGTTTGTTGTTACATAGGTAATCGGTAACAAATGAATTCCTGTTTTTCGGCTTTATTATCTCTTATGGAGATTTTTCATTTGGCTATTCTGTGTCACCTCTGTTTGATGAAAGTTATTTTATTTCTTTAGATGGTTTAATTGTAAAACTTGTTTATTGTCACAATGATCTGGTTGCAATTGGTTGTGCGTCGTTCACATGTCTTTCGTGATGTCGCAACCAGAGAAGTTCTAACAGTTAAATTTCGGTCGTTTTTATGCTTTCCCTTTGATATATGATTAGTTTTTTTTTGAAGAAATTTCTGCTTATTACTACCCGTATCGTAAATAAAATTTACTTTTTCATTTCCCTACTTGTAAGTAGATAATGAAAGCTGCAGAGATAAACTTATTAGTTTATTATGAATACTTGAAACTCCGCTTTCATATGACTTCGTCGAAGGAACTAAACAAAATGCTATTGAATGTTATTGAAGGTATTTACATTTTAAGAGCTCATCCTAACCTCGAAATATACATCTAAACGATAATCCTTTTTATATAAGTCATCCTCTTCCTGACATACTGTTAATCAGAAAAATCATGAAACATTTCATAATTTACGTGGTTTGCCACATACAATAATAATAACTTAGCTTAGTATATGGATCAGAATGTAATTATAACACGTGGTTAAGTGACAACTAGTTATTCTGTATAGAAGAAAGTTTACAGTTACTGTAATTTGCATTCATTCAACTTATGCATTTTCTTTGCTCTATTAAAATAATGAGCTCAATGTCTAAATTATTATGCCTTGAATAAAGTACGTAATATACAATAATCTGTTTAGTTTTATAAAATTCACTATTAAATAAATGGTAGTATTACTTATCGATGATAAATTTCGTGAAATAATTTTATTTGATTGAATATGTCGCAAGTTGATGTTAGCAGGGTACCATTGAAAATCAGGAAGCACTGAACAGCCGTTTCGTTCTAGTGTGGAACTTTAGTAGTGCGCTGCTTATTTTCATTGGTACCCTACCAAAATCAACCTGTAATATATTCAATGAAATAAAAATACCAACCTCCACAAAACTAGCTATCTCAATTCAATTAAGATAATCTTATGCTTATTTCAAGGATAATTCCTATGATATTGAATTTTTAGTATAGTGATTGTGTTAGTTAAAAGCATTAAGTTATTATTTTTTTATTATTGTTTTAATTTAAATCGTGACTGGCAAGCTGGATTCAGGACTCGCATTTTGTCCTATTTCGGACCTGTCGGCTGGATGTACCTGCACCCCCCAATGTTGATGTTTACACCGGGATTCGAACTCAGTCTGTTTTCTTGTTCATCCTAATTATTATTATTGCTTGCTATAAATCTTATCCTTGGTTTAGTTTATAACTACAAACGTTTGCATCGAGCGATGAAGTATTCTCATCTAGACATTTTGTTTGAACGGAAGGATTATGTAAAAATGCCAAAAACTGCTGGTTACTCGGTCAGCAATTTATAATCGATCACAATCTAGTCACATAGGAAATTCATAAGGTTTATTGGTTTAGTTTCTACCAGACTTGATATTAATGAATCAAAACGATCCCATCACAATATGAAACAAATAAATGGTTATATTTTAGGTGTTTGCTTCACAGTAATACTAAAATTTTAGCTTCATAGTCAATATTAGGTAGATCACATGTTCGAATCCCTTTACGCTTGGGTTTCAATAAATAATATAAGAAAGTTATTATATATTACGCCAATTGATGTGATTATTTGGTGAGTAATCCGTTCACCATTATTCATTCTAAAAACTCTATTCTAAACCATCGTGACTGATGAAAGTTTTAACTAATTAAATAAAATTTAGAAAGTGTTACTCAACTAACATGTGAATATATGTTCGACCATTGTTGCTACAATCTACAACTCATTTCCTTATTTCAGACACAGTTGCTTTAATATGTATTTTATACAGCTGAATATAGACACTTGTGGTTACTGTCATTGTTTTTTAAACCACTGAAATCCTTTTTTTAAATATCTAACCATAAGGAATAGAAGTTACTATCTGAGAGCAGGTCATATTTAAATTCATTGCCTGCATTGTTTGTGACCTCGACAAAATATCTGGGAAGAACAATCTAAAAATTGTCTATTTATATTGTTCAATGAAATGGCTGTTAATTTGAAGAGAATTTTAATTCTTAGTAATTAATCCCTGGGAAAAAGACATTGAGACATTCAGATTTACCTGAACCTTGAACGTTTCAATACTGTACACATTCGACACTGACAGTGAACTTAAAAACTATAGATCTTGTCATTGCTATGCACTACTCAGTCACTCCACAGCTTAGTTTTTCTCAGAACTTATTTGATTAATATTATCACGTGTTACTGTTACGTTTACCGATTATGATGACTCACTAGTGACAAGAAACTAGGAAACTGGTACATTGAGAATGATGGTTCATAAATTGATTTCAATCGGTGATCAATAGATGGTGTAAAATGAGTGAATTTGTTTAGAACAATCAATAGTCAGTCAAAATGTAAAACTTGATACACGGGTACATCAGTTGCCATGTCACAATTAACATAGAGAGATGAGGTTGTCAGAATAAATCCCAGAGTAGGAGAGGAGGTAACCTCATAAGCGGTGGTGAAGTAAGTAGGGAGTCGAAGATAAAACTCGCGAAAATATAAATCAGGGAAAAATTATAATGAATTCAGAAATAGAATTTGGGAATGAGAACAAAGAATGGATGCGCCTACGCCAATGCGAACGATTCTTAGTAACGTCATTCCGAGTTTTCAGCCACTGGTTACGATTATCACGTTGTCCCCAACCGAGTAGCTTGAACTTATCAACATATTTAAGTCCAATTGTTAATGATTTCATAAATTTGTGTCATATTTTGGCTAGGCTACCCCTAACTTTTCTCCAGCCTACACCAGGTATCAGTACTTGTATAGATAGGTGGTGGTTAGGCATACTTGACACCTGTCCTAACCACTTCAGCTGATAAAGATTTACTACTCTATCAGTCGATTTACCATCTTCACTTAGTACCCGATTCTCAGTTCAAGTATTGCTTATTTGGTGGTCCCAGAGGACACGAGCCTACGAATATCCTCTCTCTTTAATGGTCATGTTTCACACTCATAATAAAAGAAAACAGTTTAAGTAATCACTTCCAATCACAGATCGCCATAAGCTCTGACTTGGCCGGTAGTGTTCTAGTAGAGAACCCGTACAAAGTTAATGTACTTCATTGATACGCCTAATCAGTGACAGACATTGCCACAAAACTCGACGATCGATAGGATCATACGTTACCTTATGGTCATGGAATACAAGCATCGTTGGACTAGTAGATATCACTGCAGTTTCAACAGATTTTTGGATATCGTTCCAAGCTGGCTCGGGGTGGGTATCACTTACATAGATGACTAATTGGTTTTCTAGTTGCTCCTTAAATGCATTCTTGAATTTTTTATCTTTAAGTTGAACTCTGATAGGGGTCCTTATCGTGGATCTCTTATGTCCAGTGAGACGCAGACTAATACGCGCTTGTACTAGAGCAAGATCTTAGTCTGAATATGTGAATCAGAATAAACGGTAATTTTTATCGAGCCTCTCCAACTATGGCTGATGGCAATGTAGTCTAATTGAGTCCAGCCTTGAGTTGATTGTGAAGGTTACTATGTTAACTAGTGTTTCTCCTTATACTTAAAATAGGTGCTTACAACAAATAAACGGTTATCCGAACATAGTTGTAATAGAATGAGTAATATACATTTGCAAAAATTCCAATGAGTAGAAATTAAAATTTCTGACGTTTCGCGGCTTAGTGTAAGTCGCTTCTTCAGAGAAATGAATAACCGAAGTGAATTAGCACAAGGTTAAATAATACAGTGGAACAAATCAGAATCAAAATAAGTTCGTACAATCAAAATTACGAGTTTTAATCATAGTTGTAATGGATGGTCGCTATTATCTTTTCGCTCAGCAGTGACATTATAGGATCCATCCAGACCTTTTTAGTTCCGATTGGTCTACCTACTCCATGATTAAAATCACCAAATTCAATTACTACATCAATGCACTTTGTTTTTCGAAGATAGATGAGCTACCTGATAATACATATTTTACCCAATACCAGTTGTAATCAGTTAGGCGGCGGACGTATGCAGAAATGACTAAGAGACCCAATTTTTCCGAGACCTTATTGTCCCGTTTCGTCGGACAGCACATAAGCGGCTCCCTATTGGAATCGAGTTTAGGAGAGTTTGTTCGGAGTTTGTACTTAGTGCTATACCTATACCAACAAGGTCCTGTGAAGTAGCAGTGGGAACTCCGGATACATGAATGGTAGGTAAGGTAAGTTCTTCATTTTGATAAGTCTAGGTCAAGTGAATGACTATACATGGATCCTGCATACCCCTTTTCGGAAAATGGCATACACTGATGGCATTGGTTTCTAGGAGAGGATATGGAGGCTTGTTATGCTATTTGGCACAAGGTTCGAACATTAGAAGTTCCAATGTTTACTTTAGAGAGAGGTTTCGAAAGATCAAGAATAGCACTTTGTGAACTCGAATAATTAGCATTAGTAGTGCAAAGTGATAAAAGTACGCCAGAAGGATTATTCGTAGAGATAAGAGAGAGATTTAGAGTTAAGGGTTGGATTTGATTTTGAACAAGATGATCTCGTGTGTTGTTAGAGGTATGACGGCGGTTGTCACGTCCTGGTTGCCCACACCATGAACAAATATTACTTCTTAAGGTACCTGAAAATGAAGCTGAGTTAATGTTGGTCTTAGTAAGCTACAAGTGTGATCGCAGAGCCCAACAGACAACTGGTTGAGGCTGATCCCTAATGACATATTTATGGGAAGTGCTTGAGGTGTTAGCTCCGTTCTCTGAAATGCCATACCACCGAAGACGGAAATCCAGGAGGTAGTGTGAGGATCAACCATTTCTAACCCCTTCCTTCTGTTACGAGAAGGTAGCATCGATGCACATACTGGTTTTCCGTGGAAAACACATTACGGTTGTCAATGCCAATTGTAGTCAGTAGTATAATTTCGATTTCAGATTTTATGTTTCTGTCTTTAGTCCTATCACTCCCGAACAGACATGCTTGGCATAATAAAACCAAGCGGAACATGCGTTTCAGCCAATAGAATATGTTCGGATCATCATGGTAAAGAAACCGAACCACCACGTCAAGATGGTGGTTGCTGTTGAAGGAGTTGGCAATAATTAATATCAACATTTTTCATTCTTCATCATTTCTAGCGTGTAAAATCATTTGTTTCGAAATAGTAGATGATGTTTCTACTACTTGTTTGTAATGTTTTCTGAAATTGATCTGACTATTTAATGTATCATACTATGAACTGTGAATAAGTTAATTATGAACAACGTAGAATGTAGCATATATGAGTATAGGTCCAAGTTGCTATAACATATTAGTGCCAACAGGAAATAAAATTTCGACTGGCTACTGTGACTAGAATGCAATCGTTTTCAATATGTACAAGTGATTCATTATGAAGTGCTTTAATGCACGACGTAACTAATACAAAATAAAGTGTCATTTGTACTGAATAACTCAATTAGATAGTTTATTTTCATGTTGGGTCAATCTATGCAGATAGCCATTTTTTCAATATACAACATTTATGACTATTTCTCTGTTGTATGGACTGTTCATGCATGTGGTGATCTTTGATGAATGCAAATATGCGTAGGAAAACACAAAGACTACATAGAAATCCATATGAATCGAAAGATAAATAAAGTACTCACAACTCATAGGCAATAATATATTTCCTCACTGAAACACCTATATAGTGGCCTACTTAAAATAGCTTGGTGAAACACTCTTGTGAGTTGTTGCATCACCCTGAGATATTACGTGATTTGTCTGTTGATTCACGACACTTCTTTCCCAATTTAGATGCATTTCATTTACATTGGTCTAGAGATATTTTTGATGAACACTATTTCTCTGTGTTGTGATTGACTAAGGGATACAAACCTTAATTTAATAATACTGTAGAATCAAAGATACAATAAGTAAGTAAATACTTCTTCAACTTCAATCGCGATGAGCGAACGACAGGATAATTCAAAGTTAGAAATAATTTTCAAAGTGATTTAGAGACTATTGTCTTCTCAACTTCAATACGAAAATTGGTGAAATGCTCACTTACCCATTGTGTTATAACCTGTTTTCATTTTCATGGCTCATGATAAAACAACTTACAGTTTTGATTAATGATTTGTGTTCTATGAGTAGAAGCCGGTAGTATTATGTTCTTGATTCTGTTTCATCACAAAGAATATCTAGATAACTGAATAAAATACTACTAAACTATCGGGGGTAAATCACTGATATCTAACTTTTAGAAGCTAGATTCATTTTCTAAATCAAATATTCAAATTCTATAGAAGTTGTTGTCTAATGAAGAACGAATAGATTCACCGAGTGGGCACCGAGTGAGCACCGAGTGTAAGATATATGAGTAGAATATATATTTGTAGATAATCACAGTGAATGAAATTAGTGAAAATTCCGAAGTTTCGCTCAGCAATTTGGTTGAAGCTTCATGCGAGATATAATCAAACTCACAAATTACCGAATATAAATGTAAATCAGAGGTCAAATTTCATTATGAATATTCAATCGTATGCAGGGTATGAACGTGTTTTACATGAATCATTAAATGTGAACGAATGTTGAAATGTTGTGAATGAAGGAAGGCTTCATATTGCAATGATGTTGTGCACATAACTTGTTCTGAGCTATATTCATAGCTCCCCATTCCCCAGTCAGATAAAGGAAGCTTTAGAAACTCATGTTAAACATGTTAATTATAATCAGGTCAACTTGATACACACTAGATGTTAGTAGTTTATAAATCTTGATAGATTAATTAGAGATGAGAAATATTCAAAAATAAAAGTGCTTTCAATAACTTTGTCATCAGCTATGAAAATTGTATTACCATGACAAAATTAATGCATGTGTATTATCAAATGAAGTAGATTAGATTGTTACACAATGATACACATTACAATAATGAACATTCCTTCATTGATCACTGACAAAAGAACACCGGAAATTTGTCGGTTCAGTTTGAATGATCAACGATTACTTATTCTATCTCCTTGATTTAAATGACTTTAAACGACTTACGAAACCGACAATTTTGGATGTATTTAGGTAGTACTCCTTATGAAGTTCATCATTTTAAATGGATCATTTTCTAACTATGTAATTCATCATTCAACTTATTTAACTACGGCCTTAATGTAATGAAGCAGCCTAGTAACAAAGCTGTTAATATCAATTGTTGGCTAGAATATTTATTAATTTCACTGATTGTCAATCAGCTGATGAAAAATATTTATTTCGATTTGTTTTGCAAAAGTGACATGTATATATTTGAAGATACGATATTGGGGCTTATAAATAAGTTACCACTAAAATGATGATTCTAATAAAATTGTAAGCTTGAACAAACGCTTGATTCAGTGAAATAAAATAAGGGAAAATTCGAACGTTTCGTTCGACAAGTTGGTCTGAACTTTTCCATGGAAATAAGCAAAATCAAAAATTATCGAATACGAGGTCAAATTTGATTATGAATATTCAATCGTATACAGAATATGAGAATGTTATATGAGTCATTGTAAGTGAACTAATTTTGAAAATGTTTTGGATCAACTTGCTTACACTGAAGTGAAACGAGGTTCAAATTTTTCGGGGGGCAGTCAATAGTTTATGGTAGTTAAGCAGAGTATTATGATAAGCTAATGATTAAGCTCCTTAGAATTAGACGAGTTACAGAAACCTTGAAAGAAATTAATTTCATTTTGTTTAAATCTTTAATCATGAAGTGAAATTGCCAGTTTGTAAACAACAGGACTAGTAGTGTCAGGAATGCATAAAGTTGAAGTGTGAATATCTAAAAGACGTGCAGTATTTTAATTGTTGAGTAAATGTTTCTACTTTTGATTTTCTATTAGATCAAAATTCATCAGTTTACGCTTTAATTTAATCCAATTCAGTTAAAATATCATTTAGTGTATTAAGGTTATTAGTTTTGTTTTCATCTACACTCGATCCCTTGTGTATAATATTCTTGATTGATTCTGACAGATTTTTCTCGTCACTTCTTTACCGACTGTTTCTTGTTTCTTTGACTTAATCTTATTCATTTAAAGCACTGATGGAATAACAAGATACTTTTCCTCCTCCTTGAAATGTTTTTTTCTGTACTCCAGTTATTACATTTCGATGTTTTTATTGTCTGGTTATTGTTGTTTTACACTGAAAAGATAGCTACTAAGTAATGCATTTGCCAACTGTTTGGATGTCGTTATCTGGAGAAATTTGGTATGCAATATTATGATTGAAACATTGGTATCAGGATATATGCAGTAATGTAATACCGACTATGTGCAAGCTGTGTAGTAAACCCAGAAGCGTATGGCTTTGCCACACTGTTGTCTAGATGCAGTCTACTTGGTGTCGAGTGTTATGTTAATTATAAATGCAGCTTGAAAAGAAGATTAATTCTCGCGATAGACGTGATGACACCGCCACCATTGACACTCAAGTCAACACATACATGGATCGCAGTAAAGTGAAGATTCCCATTGAGACACTTGACGATATGCAAGTCAGAGCGAAGAAATATTCCCAGAGAAATCCGATGACGGGCATACTAAAAATTATACGTTTAATGGAAACAACCTAACCCCAACTGAATTCTCGGTGGCTACGCCTGAAGCCAACATTAAGCATACAGAGGAAATAATACTTTACTCACTTAAGTTCAAAGTTAAACAAGTATGTTAAAGTTGATTAAAACGAACAAAACATCGATCTCAGGAAGTACAGTCACCTCTGATAATAGGAATGAGGAACTCTGATCTGAAGAAACTAGGTGTCTTTACAGGGAAGGTAGGATGTTGCATTCCAATGGAAAAATGAAAGGGTAAGGCAGGAATAAAGTTTCCATGAAGAATTCGAAGGAATTGATAAAGACTATCTCGAAGGGTGTAAAGAAAAAAATTTAAAGATAAACAGTCATTTCGTAGTCTAGTTTTGTGAAACTTGGTAGAGTCAAGTGACCCAGAACCTACCTAACTTCATGGTCATGACCTTCGAATCTTTATCCGGCCTGCACTACTTGAAAAAGAACAGCGAATTATTTCTAGGAAAGTGACTAAACCACAAACAGGGTCTTTGGTTAAACACGTATAAGAATAATTGTAAAACTGGTTCTAGGCAGCGAAGATGTGAAAACGTGATGCGTAATAATGCACAGTGTCTGTGAGGTCCATTCGAAGAATATCAGTGTCAACATTCCTCTCAACCATAAAGCCGATATATTAACCTTAACACGGACAAACGCAGCTTCTTAATGATTTAGATGATTTGATTAGATGACGAGAAGGTTAGGGTTTGAAAATACACACTAGTATTAGTGCACTAATACAAACCATACGTCGAAATGGCTATCAGTACACCACTGATGAAACATCTTGACTATCACTTATAGAAAGAAAGGATTTAGGCCTTATTATAATTAGTAACCTGCAAACTTTGGCATACTGAAATGCGGTTGCTTGCAGAGGAATTCGTGTGTTATGGCCACTTCGTAGAGTCCTTGAATGTTTTGACGAAAATATGTTTAAAATTGTTTATGGTACCTACGTAAGACCTCATCTAGAACACTGTAATCAAGTAACTGGTCTACGTTTGTTCAAGGATGCTTAGATAGTCTTGGGTGTATCTGACGACTGCGTATTTAGTTCGTAGCAGGACTCTACGACCTCTAATATAAGGAGCTATTAAAACGTTTAAATTTATTTCCATTGTCTTACCGTAGAATGAGAGTCAATCTCCTATTGTAATTTCATATTCTGAATGATGACTTATGTACTAACTTGTCCTATTGTTTTATTACTTATAGGATCATTCATCTCCAAGACCATCTCAAAGAGGTATTAAAAGTACGATCGAATAAACATAAGTTGAGATTTTGCTTACCCCACAGAGTAGTAAACGATTAAAATGCCGTGCGAGAAAAATCGGTAACAGTGTCATTGGTGAACACATTCAAAGAGAAAATGAATATTCTATGTAAAACATACATTAGGGATTAATGCAGGTTATTTGACCTACTATCCTTACAACCGGAACTGAAACTGAATTCTACATTTTTATAGACTATTTTTAGGGCAGATCAACTTCTCATTTTAAAAGCGACCATAGCAGCAAACAATAATCAATGAAAGTATGTCAATGAAGCAATTAATACGAACCTTTCAGATACTAGACCACATCGCAATGTTAGAATTGCTTATTATTTAGTTTAAAAACAATGTCAGATTAACAATTGTGTTATTTTCTTTATTTAGGTCTTTATTGCCTAGTTCATATAATATGAAGAGATACGGATACTTGCGAATAGTTCCTATTATAAAATGAACACCCTCTTGTAAAATACTAATAACTAACTAATGAATGCAGTAAGCAGTTATTCTATTCATTTTCAGCTACGTACTTAATATTGCATAACGAATGATGCTTACAGTCTATCCTTATGCTTTATGCTGAAGATTGTCGATTAGAATTATTAACGTAGAATTCAGTCAGTCTACATTTAATCAGGTAGAAATATACAGTACCTTACATTTAAATGAGTCGACTCAATCTACCACTTTTAATCAACGCTCTCACAAGAACCTTATGAATTCACAATGGATTGACTAGAATAACAGTTATATCAATTGATTATTTTCATATAGTAACAAGTGATAATACCATCAAAATCTTTAAAAATTATATAATCAACAATTATACGTGTTTAATGTGTACATATCAACTACTTAATAGAGGTTAATTCATTTCAATGTATTATGCTAATTATATGAAGCCACATCAAAGTACACTAATTTTACCATCCAATTAAATCATATGAGGTTATTGATTTGCCTCATTTGTGCATAATATCCATACGGACAACCACATTCTTACCGCATATCACATTGTATCATGTGGTTGTCAAATTTATTTAGTCTTTTTAATGTTTTAATGTGTAGAATGATTACCTTTTCTCAAAACCGCTGATTGTTTAAAGTCACGATTGTACTGTTGTTATGCCTGACTGTTACTATGTTATACATTGAAGCATTTCTTTTATCACCTTATTCCTTCATACAAAAACAACTTGTGAGTAGTTAAAATTGCTTTATATATATACAGACTATTATCAATATAGGTGTGTTTGTAACCTTAGTGAAATTTATGTAATTAATGAAATTCAAATATCGGTTTATAAGCACCTAAATGAACATATCAGCGATATTCCTATGAAGCGAGTTAGTATCATCAGGGAAAACAAACAAAACAAGAATAGTCTTTTCAACGATGAGTTCTGTTTTTGCTAAATTCATTTTTAAAACAATACAATCACAAATATCTACACTATTTTGTCATTATTTCTATTAATGACAGTAAATGACAGTGTAAATAGCAACAGGAAATGAAACGTCATTCATATGAATTTGAAAATGTTGTTGAGTATTTATCAAAATGTCATAAATGCTAAATTAGGGTTATTAACTATGAAAAAAAACAGGTAATACGTTAGGATGAAATTTTATTTTATATAACTGAAGCCTCTGGAGCAGAATCTAGGGTGCGGACTGCCACGGAGGAGTCCTATACTAGAATGAAACAGCTGTTCAGGGCTTCCTCATTCTCACTGGCACTTTGACAGCATCAATCGATAACGAATGTAATCAACTAAACTTAATTGCAATGTCTGCAAATCATCTCAATTGAAGTGGAATGTGTTTAAGAAAGAAAACTAGTAGGTTAAGGACACAAGGTCAATAAGGAAGGAGAGAGATATAGTCATGGTGTTTGTTTGTTATGAGTTTAAGACCAAGGTAAAAGTAGAGAGGTTGAAAAAGTTTATTTTGGGTGCATAATTTTGGTTTCAGTAGGTGTGTAGTTAAGGCTTTAGTAATTGAAAGCAGATGACAGACTACTAGCTATGGCAGGCTTTTATTGATTCAATAAATGATTTCAAATGACGAAACTGTTTTCATCTAAACACTTGCTTTTATAAGACATTCACTAATTGGACTTTCTATTGATCTATTACCATGTCTTATCAACTATGTCGGATGTTGTTCTTGAACCTTTTGGATAAAACCCTCATCGAGTGACTTATATAACTAGATTCAAAGAGCAAGTGAATTGATAAACATACATGGATGTGGTCAGATGCGTGAGTTTATCTTTCAGGTTGTTGTTGTTCGACAAAAGACAACTAGATAATAGTAATCTTAAGGTCTCTGCAAAAGAGGTTCTTTAAATTGAATTGGAAATCCGTTTCTTTAGGAAGTTTGAAGGTTGGACAACGTTGAAATCAATATTCATGTGAAATATATTCTTTGGTGAGGATGCTGCTGTTATTTTTGTGCTTCATGTTCTTGTCAAGTAACCTGAGTGAATATCCATTTCTCATAAACACTTAGCTCTAAGGTTTTAACTTCTCTCCTATGATATCAAGACAACAAATTCGTCATTCTCTTGTGGACAGTTTTATAATCAAATTTCTTCTCTTACTGGCGGGGATCAGCTCAATAATTAACCACTCTAAATCAGTATTCTGTGAAATTTGACTTTCTTAGCGTTCCATTAGGTGTCCTTGTCATTGGTAAGTCAAGAAAATGGGATTTAAATTTATTTTCTGCTTCTAGCAGAAATTTAATTGCAAGCTGACAGTTGTTGAAGGCATGTCGAATATTACTTAACTCATATTTACTACTCCAAGTGATAAAAATATTATCTACGTACCTACTATATAAGTGGAATTCTTCGACAGTTGCTTTTGATTGATTGTTTCCCAAACTGGCTATGAAACAATCTACTAATAATGGACCTAGAGATGATAGCGTAGCTATGCCGTTTCTTCGTTTGCAAATAATGTCTTCTAAGGTAAACTAGAAATTAAATGTGCATTGTAATAATAATTCTTTTAGAAAGGATATTGGTATTCCGACATTTACCACGTGATCATTTATGTAATTTTAAATAAAATAACTTGTCTCGATAAGTAGGAAATTGGTGAAGAGCGATTAGGCGTAGAGGGAAATTATTCGTCTACTTTCAACTTCCGTTTCCTTTATACTATCTATGAATTCAAGGTTATCTTGTATAGAGTGGGTAGAAATGCCTTTTCTTACAGGTTCTAGAAGATCTGCTAGCCATCCAGCTCTAGAGAGATAATCTAGGTTAATCCATTTTTAGTAAACCATATAATCATGTTATTAAGGGTATAGTTGGAAAACAAACAAATGAATGTTATATATAAAAGTAAAAATAAATTCTTTTCATGTACTAAGATCAGCAGGAGCATCGCTTAAAACCAAGAGGAGATGCATAAATTTTTTAATCAACGGACTCTCAGCAATTAGTGATCACAATGTATTATCTATTTAAGCGGTAGACTTTATGTTTGATAATTCTGACAATGACATCAAGCCACTGCATCGGTGTTCATCCGACAGTATTTTCAGTTGCGATCAGCTTCAAGAACATGTCAGATAGCAAAGAAACCTACATTTAAATCGACTAAATCCATACAACTGTTGTTAAACTAATATAATGTAAAAATATTCTGAAGGCCATTCATCAGCTACTTAGTTAAGTACGGTTTTGATTCGGTTAACGTGAGATTATTTTAAGGAATATAAATATGTCAAGTATATTTTTCTACTGAAGTAGAACAATCATACTGACTAAACTGCAATTCTAAGCAACGATAAAAAAATGATGAATTATTCGAATTTCGATTTTAGTTTATAAATACAGTTTCAGATGTCACCCTGTGATCAAAATAGTATAACATGATATTGGATAGTAAAATATGTCACAGTTAGTAAAATTCTGTAGGCGTCGATATTTTAGTTTAGCATGAAAAACAAAAAATCAGTGCATACAAACGTTTTTCATTTCATGTGAAATTCCTCACGTTGATATGAATTGTTATACTGTAGCTATGTTTAGCATCTACCAATGAAAACTCTTGATTGTATCCAACACTATTTGGCTTTCTACATCTTATTTGTAATATAATTGACATCCGAGTACTGACTAACTAATGATTTAATCCGGGTTGGGAGATGTAAGCAACCTGGTTGGGATCTGCGCAATTATCAGTGATTGAAGATTTTAAGGTAAACAGTACAAAGACAAATGCATTCATCTTCTATTTCTTCTAAATCTTGAAATTCGACATAATGTTATACATTCGATTCACTGATTTCACATACTCTTTAGAATCATATTCTGGATATATTCGGTAATCTCTACTACCACTAATGTGCTTACTATTTCACTTTCTAGAATATTCATCTTGTTGTTAGTTCCATTTTACTTCAGTGATATAGTGAGACATCCTAGACGTTTATCATGACTGATTCAAATTCAGTTTTCACGCTAAATCAAATATTCAATGTGTATAGAAACCGATCTACATAGCTAACGAAATATGCTAAAATGACAAGGATTGAAAGCTTATTAATTGATATTTTGATAATAGGTACATGAATGAAAAAAATAAGTTTCGAAATTCACACTATGAAATCTATTGAATAATAATAATGCTACAGCTTCACGTATGCTTGTATACCATACTGTGAGTATGCAACCATTATTATCATCAGGTAAGTAGTTATGATGAAACAATTACATCAACCGTTATAAATAGTATTCTGACTCGATGTTGTAGATGTTAGTAGTGGCGTTTTAATAGCGTAAATTTCCTTAATCAGATACATTTTCACAAAATAATACCATAATCATAGCATTCTACCTTAGTCGTTAAGTGATCGTAGTTACATATTTCTGTTCTCATAAGTGACTTCTTGTTACAATATAATCACTGATTGAAGCAATCAGTCAATATACATACATCCCTGTTTATTTTCACATGTAGCCAATCCTGGGTTGAGAATTCATCAACATTAGCATGTCGTAATAGGAATGGAGTGAAGGGGAGTGGGTGGAAATATAATTAGATCCAATGAGCTATCTGAAGAATATCCGTCAGAACAAAGTAGTTCAAGCATTACAATTTCTATCTAACAAAAAACCAGGAGAGTTATCAGTATTGTTTAACTGTGGAGGGGTTCAATAGTTCAACAAACTTAGTTTGAACCATTCCATTCACAACAGAATATATCACTGTAAGGGTGTCGTATTTCACAACGTCACGTATACACTAATTACGATTGCTTAAGACAGACCGAGTTCATGTAATCACATTTCGTCATAATATTATTGATTATAGCATCTTGTGGACACGACCATACGCAACAATCACTTGTTCTTTATTCTGAGTTGAATGAAATACACAACTCATCATTGATTTGACTGAAAAATTCTGTTGATCGTTGAGAGTTGATTTAAACTTTTGCATTATATAATAGTGGATTGAAAGTAGTTGTTTACACAAATCTCAACTGGATGATATTCAAATACACTTTTATCAAAATATGTGATTCTCTAGTGAATAGACTACTGAACAGTGCAAAATACACAGAGTTGCCTATCCATTTGTCAATAATAGAGACATTTATCAGACCATGTTGAATTCGAACAGTTAGAATACAAACGACATACAATATGATTTTTAATCTAGTTCTTATTATTCACAGAATATCAATCAATAATTGTTATTCATTAACCAGTCATAACTAGGATAAACACACATTCTGGATCGCAGCTTGTCAGTTAAGTCCAACTTTAATCATTCAGATGGATTATTGCTGCATCGAGCTAATCCATTTACGATTCACAAATAACAAGTGAGATTGATCAAATTCACCTCTCAACAACATTGACCGATAGATACAGACAAATTCAAACTACGTAATGTAGTCACTTTATTCAGATATTTAGAAATCTACGTTTTTTCATGTATTATTCATACTGTCTGTTAAAATCTAGTTTGTCCTACATTTAAGTAGTTTGTTCAAGGTATCAGTAGTTCTTATTTTCAAACATACTTAACAGAAACTAAATCACTATCCAAATGAACTTTTAATTGTTTCAACCACCACATCCTTCCCTCACCTTCTCTCCCCAACCCACCTACAATTGCGAGAACAGCCTGTTTAGTGGTCAATGTTAAGGATGTATAATTATTCTAGTGAAAATAAAATAATCAGTGTTTCCACTCTACACCCTCCTACACCACACCCTTACCCCCCAGACTAAACTCAACTCCTTGTAATCATATGACTAAAAATCCCAAATCAGATGTTATATTGGATGTATAACATGTCAGTAACAGATCAACTGATTTTCTCTCTCTTCCAGAAAATTAGTTTCAAATTCTTTTCAATCTGTTGATAATTCATCTCAATTCATTTTCTAAGAATCAAAACAGTGAATATTTCTAATAAGAAAACAGATTATGATATTCAATCATTGTAGAACTCAAATAAGGAAGATATATAATCCAGTCTATAAAATGGTTATAAATCTTCGCATTCTTTTCTTTAGATGTTTAATTAAGAATCTCTGTGTTTGAATTTATGAAAAGACTAAAATTATTGAAATCCAAAGTCGCCTTACCCCAATCTATTTCGTTAACTCATAATATCAAATGCAGAGTGAAGTAATTAGTCGTAATGACAACTCCAACTGGATCTATCTGTCTCACTAACCTTGGTGGTTGATGAAATCACTAGACAAATTCAAAAGGTAGTCCTGTCTTTGCCAGCCTGCATCACTTGTTGTTTAGATGATGCGTAGGAGCAAGTGTACTGGTGAGAAATGAGACCTGTGGAAATAAAGTGTACACACATACACACAATTGTCTTCGATATGTTGCTTGAATTTGTTTTGACGATAAGGTGTGGTCAATTCTAAAGCTAGTTTCGAGTAATAAGCAAATAACTTGATGAATCCCTGAATCTTCATTGAAACATGTGTTATGCATGCCCAACAAAGTACAACCTTCATATTCAATGTTGGCTGAATTAGCGGTCGGCTTAAAGTTAACTTAAGTGAGCGAAACCAAGAGAAGCATTAGGTAATGGAGTTAATGACTGTTGGTTTAACAGTGGTAACATGTGGAGACTAATTGGATGGGGTCGTGCATTAATTCTAGTCAGTGATTGTCAAAGTTGAACGGCACAATTCAGAACTGGATAGGGTGGCTGAAACATGATCGTTGTTTACCTTACTACACGTCTTTAGTTCTGACAGTGATTTATGCAATTTACTTCACTAATTCATTGGAAGGTCTTCATTTCGAAGAGTTATGACGCCTCATAGTGAAAGCCGAGTTTCTTCGAAAGCCACAATGCCGATGCCACATCTGATAAACAGAGGGAAGATTGATATCGTTACATGGAATGTTCGCACGATGTGGAGACAGGGGGAAGCATGAAAACGTTAACGAAATTAAAAGATGAATAATGAAGTTACTTGGAATAAGTGAAACCCATTGGTTACAAGCTGGACAGCAATAATCATCCTCAAAAGAAGTGCTTTTAAATTCCGGACACAAAGAAGAAAATGCCTCACAAACACACGGAGTAGCACTAATGATGTCACAAGAAACACGGAAAGCAATTATATAACGAGAATCTCGAAGACCCACAATCTTCAAAGAATGCCTCATCATGAAGTCAATCGAAATCCGACTAAGAAAGATCTCATAGAAATAGATGTTGGAGGTAGATAGGACACATATTGAGAAAATCATTGGATAGTTATATCCGGTAGTTTCATTCGCCGTTTAAGAACGTTAGTCATTTTGAAAGCTTAAGATTTGACTTGGTTCACATAATTTGAAATTCACGAAACATGTCATTTAATAAAATGAAAAAATTCATTTACCATGAAATTTCACTGACAGCTTTAAGCCATTTACAAATATCAGCAAGACATATTCACAGCCGCGAGAAGTTTCTAATTTCAAGGTGATATCATTAGTTCAATTTGTTTTCTAAAAGTTTACATGAACAAGTTCAAGTTTTTTAGAGCTACTATTTGATATACAGTAGTAAAAAGAGGTGTGTAAACGTAAACAGAGAAAAAGAAACGAATAAAAATGTTCCTGAAGAAATAAACTCTAGACTAACCATAGTTTATTAGCAAAACCAAGACCTATATATATAATAGCAATTTACAAATACTTCTTTCATATTTTGTGAACAAAATAGACATACAAAGCAAAGTTACAGCAACAGTTCACAATCTGACCAATACGAAAAATAAACTTTTAGGCTTGTTTATGTTTACCACCAGTTCGTGGTGGCTTAGAGACTTTCTTGTGTGGGTGAATTTTTGAAGGAGTGTGAGTCGAGTTATTATTGATGGACTCCATTTTGACACAATGGGAAATTGATTTAATTGGAACCGATCCCATAATTAATCCAACAAGTAGTGTAAGGTGGCATAGATTTAATAAACCACTGCTCCAAATTGTTGATGGATAAGTGTTCCAACTGATTTCAATGAGACCAAGGTTTAACAACCTAGAAAAGTGAACAATCACAAAGTATGAAGATAATGTTTGAAACAGAATACTACACAGGCTATAGTCTTATCCACTTAGTCAATATTAATAATGAACATTGTTTATCAACATTAGTCTTTAAATGTATGCTTATGCAACATTAAAACATTAAAAGAGGTCACTCTAGAAATATATTGTAAAAACAAGAACATCACATAATTGATAATCAACTTACTTTACGGGAGTGGAAAAGGATTTAACACACCATAATAAATATGGGATTGTATGAAAATACCAAATGTAGAATTGGTAATGTAATGAACGAGAGACAACAACGCCAACAAAATTGCACACGAACATAGGGTATAGTACAGCTGAGATTTTAAAATCGAAAGTAATAAGCGTACATTTTACTTCGAGTGACAAACTCGACGAGGAAAAGATTACTAATATTGATGAAAATTATTAATGGTTAAAATTCCGACTCCGATAGATCCTAACGATAAGGTATTCGTGATAATTAAAACTAAAACTGAACAAATATTATATCAGTGAGGTACAACGCAGAACCTAGTATATAAGTGTATTAGTCCAAGTTATCACACCCCATTAGCACAACAAGATGAACACTGAATTAGTAGAGGTAGTAGTTACATCAATGGTAGTATGAGAAAATTGTGAACGTACATAATATGATACAGGGAAAAATAGTTGGTTTCTGTTAAGGTATGTAATACTGGGTTGCACTAAACTCAGTACACCTCAATATGAAGATTTTTATGGAAGTAAGTAAATATTACAAAAGCAGTTCATATTTAAAGTATTGGTGTTTTCCATAAATAGTTCCCTTAACGAGTACAAAACAGAAAAACGACAGTACTTATTGTATTTAAACTAGTTGGTTGTTAGTGCATGTGAAATAAATTTGATATTATTAGTCACATGTTCACATAAAAAAAGAAACCTGCGAACTAAGAATGATGAGAATACACAACGGAATATTGCACGGACTATTATAAAAATGGGATCAAAACACGACCAACATAAAATAACAGATAAGAATTTTTGCCCAGTTAAACGAATACATAAGGTAGATATGAAATTCATTACCGGCAGGATCAAATTTTGGATTACGTTCCGGATCAAAGATACAGAGATAATTCCACAAACCGCCACGAGAACTACAATAGGGATAACAGAAGAATACTAAGTTAATTGAGAGACAAACATTTTCAAATTTTCATCATAACTGAATCTCCAAGCGGAACTTTAATATATTTGGTCAATAATAAACGCTGGGTATGCGCCAATGATGGAAGTTAGCAATTAAACCTAACTGCCGTTCTATCCACCATTGGCGTATAAATGAGGAAGTAACAGGGAGGTCAAGTAGAATGAAATTACCAAATAACAGATTTAATTCGTTGTATATTTGAACTATGTAGAGATGAAATTTGTCAGAAGCGGTGTTTCTCTTTTCGTTGTGTAAACTAATCAATTACGATTTTCTCTACATTCCTTCAACTTAATTCCCAGTACATGCTAGATGGGGAAACTATACAATTCGATTAAATAGTGCATAGTAAAATGCCAACCAAAAGCCAGTCAAGAGATAATATAAAAAATATTTATCGCACAACAGTGATAATGAGCTTGTTTGAAAAGAGCTACAATGAAATTCATGTGAAACGTTTTATTTGACTTGGGTAAGTATTCTTTTACTAGCAGTTACGGTTGGAAAGTTTAATCAATATGTTCATATCTAACGTGTTTTTTTAATAAAAAAGACATATAAGCAGAGCGCTGTCGTGAATATATATAGTGAGTACAATATAAACGTACCGAATAAACTTCACGAAGAATATAAGCAACAGACACAAGTGAAATATTAGTAAAATCAAATGAAACTGTCTATCCAAAAATATACTTTCCGGGAGAAATCTCCAGTTGACTGTCCATTTATACATAAACTGACGACTGAAGTTAAACGCACTGCTCAAATACGCCCATGAATTGTGAAACAGAAAGGGTGTACCGACGGCTAGCTGAAATGCATTGAAATTCAGTAGAGGCAAAACTGTGTAACGAGCTAAATAGTAGTAAGCAGGTGTAATAGACAATAAAGAATATATATTCCAAAAGGTCAGACACTAAAAACTAACTGCTCAAATTGACTGAGGAAAAATCTCAGAAATTCACAGACCTAAAAGTCGATATTTACCTTAATAGATAGATTAACAAAACTCATTAAGTCTCATAAACACAATCTCCATTCTATTCTTTATGATCACTGGAGGATTTGAATTTAACCAATAACTAAGATATGCAAATGGTTTCGTGGTATGTTGATATAAACAGTACGTTGCTGGTATCCAGTCTGACTTACATGCCAAGGTTTGGGCTAGCAAATAGTACCAAAAAACCCAGTGCATGGTTGATGAGCAACAGGAAAACGAATAATTTGAAGAACCTTTGTTTGGAAGTTTTACTATAACAGTGTGCAGCGTTGAGTGTTTAGGCAAATCTCTTAACAAGCAAAGTATTATCCTGTTATCTTATTCATTCCACTACTAGGTCAGTTAGGTGCAACGCAGAACCTGACACATGTGCATTGGTCCAAGTTACCACACCCCATTAACACTGCAAGATGAACTCCAAATTAGTAGAAGTAGTGTTTACGGTGGGTGGGCACAAGTGATTCATGTCCCAACTTTGCCTAATACTCTGTTTCCAACTTCATTATTACTTACCCGGTTGTCCCAACAAATGTGCGGGATGTTCCGAGGGTGTCTATGACCACATACTAACAAGCTGAAATTATCATCTACTTTTAATGATCACATTTGTCAGTCAAACGTGGTAGAATAAGGCCGAATTCCTCTACTAAGAAAAAATTTATTTATAAGGGTACTAAGAATCAGGACAATAATTTACTACCAGTGTCTACAAAAAATGTACAGATGCAGAAATATGTTATCGAACAACAACAACTTACTTGTACGACGAAACATTCACACAGATGGCCTATTGTCTCTAGTAGTCCCTTGTGCCAAACCAAAACAATTAAGAAGGCAGGAAGGAACAGTAATATGTTCATTTTCACCGAAACACCAAGACTGAGCAGAAACATGATGTCATTAAAAATAAGGAGCCAATGATATTGGATGTAACAAAACACTTTACAAATAATGGATCATGTACAACGTAGAAAATAACACACGTGCATCAGCCCAAATTATCATACCGCATAAACATGAGATCAAATTAACAAGATGAATACCACAATAGAGCTCAACAATGGTGAATAAAACACTGTGAATGAAAGTATAATGAAACTGAATATCTAGAAAATACCGAACGAGTGTACCTACGCCACTGTGACCGATTCTGAACCACGTTATCCAGTGTCTCCAGTCATTGATCGTAAAGATCCTATCCATATAGTCTATATCTACTAACATGGTTTAGTGAACTGGCATGTTTTAATCTGAACACCACAAGTTCTCTTCCTTCTTATCCGTATACCATCTAACACCGTACGAAGAGGTAAGTGGTTGGGTACACATACACTTTTCACAACCCCATCAGCTGATAAAGATCCACAACCTCATTGACTGCTTTGTTATCATTGATTAATACTGAGCGCCTAGCTTCACATTTGCTTACAAATCAAACAGAAAAAAATTATACTCATAAGTATTGAAAATAAAACATCTTAAATACAGCTCAACAACTTTATTCAAACTCATGCATAAATTTGTAAACTGTAATGTCTAGTGACATTAACAGGATTCTCATACTCCATTGTACATTCAAACACAATATTAGTACGTGTAGACAATTATAAAATATACTATACATTTTCCATAACTTTTCGATTGTGGAAATATTATGACTTAAATATTTCTAATACTTCTAGATGCAACTACGAAAAAGCCACCAGTAAACCAGATACAGCTGGTAATTTGAATGGATGGTAAGTGATATGAAATAATGTATTAGACTTGTGTAATCAAGAACTTGGTCACTAGATTCCTTTGTAAATATGAATTTTCAAAAGACTACTGTCTGTTAATTTCGTCTTTTAATATTGTTGTATAGTAACCAGATAGTGTTCCTGTCTGGTGGCCAGTAATTCTTGAAAAATCCCCAAAGGTGGCGTGGAAATAATCATAGGTGCCTGATGATAAATGCCACTTCATTATAGTTGATATCGATTTGTCGTCACATGCATAATTTTACAGAAATGGATATTACAGTCGGAAAACTGAACACATACAAATACTGTAAGTGATCAGCCATTAATAATGACTATAATTTGACTTTTAAATAGGAACAAAACAGAACAATGATAGATAGCTTGAGCGCTGTTGGTGAGGTGATTTACATAGTAACAGATTTACTCGTGTACAAAATACGAATTCATATATTCCGTTTTGATGTACACTTTAATCTTGTAGGCTGTAGATACTAGTTAGCTGCCAAAAACAAAACAGATAGGGCGACGTTAGAGTATGCGACTTACCAAATAAAATCCAACAACTTTTGCCAAATCATAGCTCTACTGTAGACAAATACTCTAAGGGTCAGAGAAACAGCCTAGTTTGAAGTTTGAAGAGCCTAAACGAAACGCTTCTATTTTAGTTAGGTAAAACACATTTTCGATATTGCTACTGACATCAGAAACTGACGATGTTAATCCATATAGATTAAACTATTTAGCACTTTTATCAGGCGGTTGGTTTTACAACCTAACTCGGTATTATTTACGATTTTCACAATATCGATGCAAAACATCGGTGTAGATTTCAGTTTTACTCTACACAATCACTCAACTAATTGCTATTGTGTAACTCAATAAACTAATTAGGACACTATGACGAAAAACTGCTGTAGACCATTTCTCTATACGGCGAACAATGCATGAAGTATGACGAAAGCCAATATATGTAAATAGTAAATGATAGAAAAATTTTCTTTATCTAACTTAAACCTCTTAATGTCAAAATGGCAGTTTTTACTTTATTTGTAAGATTAGTGAACCCGGGGACTTTAATGCGTCGTTGTTTTATAAAAACGTTAGGAGAAGCATACGTATACTCAAGACAAATTTCAAAAACGAATCAAGAAGTTTATTGCTATAAATAAAGGAAATGAAATGCAATTGCAATCCTTTCCAAATTGAAAACAGCCAACATGTGACTAGGTAGTAAATGGTTTTATTGACAATTAGATATGATCACATAATAAGCGATACACCGTAGTTTTACAAGCAGGTAACCTGATGAAGGCGTGGAATAAACCTACTTTAAAAGTAATTGGAGTTGCCAGTAGACTAAAATTAAAGCCTATCAATGTCCCACAAGACTGTCAATTATAATTCTCTTGTTGATAAACACAAAAATTCCTACAGAAAAAGGCTAACTAACCTGAACAATATGCTTGCAACTGTAAAACGATTGTATAAAAAAGCATTGATAGAAGCATACAGGAAAAACATGGCCACCGGGTCGTTAAAAAGCCTTAAGAGATATATTGAATGGATACGATAAGACACTATACACATAAAAAAGAGCGAGTAAGGAGGGGCCTACAATAAAAGCATATGGAAAGAAACTTTTACCTGGAAAGATAATCTATATATGTTAAACACCAGCATTAAAGTTAGTATGTACAGCCCGAGAAACACAAATTGAGCAGTTTTAATTACAGAGCCCCCATTTGTAATCCAGTGTAAGAATGTGTAAACATATAAATGTCCAGCAGGGTATCTGGAATAAGTTATTACCACTTATTTGCACCTACACACAAGGCCCCGTCTGGCCTTCCAACTTATCATAGTCCAACGTTCCATTTAAAAATCCACTGACTTGCTGCATGTATGCAATCCAGTCTATTTCAGTATCTAAAGTTTTAAAGTGATAAGACTAATAATCTCTCGGACATACACGGAACTTTCTCGACAATGAACAAACAACATATAATTTCCGTGAAAATGATAATAGGGGATAAAACCCAAAAGCCATAAGTTTCATGCAATAATCCATAGAGAAAACTGACAGCACGCTTCATGACCATCGTAACGTTAGCTTATGAATTATTTCAAGACCTTGACGACGTTAAGTATCCAATACTTTTGTGGCCAGCAAGTGTAAACCAATTGATTTCTTTGTTTTTCAGTTTTCATATTTTTAAAGTAGGCTTCGAATGATACAGGGAGACTTTATGAGTTTCATTTAGTCCACAAAGGCTTATTTATTGTTTTATTTATTTTATTCGCTTAACATTATGATATATTTTAATCCTTTTTGTTTAAAGAAAGAATGCAGATGTTATTGAAGGTAGCAGCTTCCAATGAAGCAAACTTTGTCTAACACTACTCCTCTATTTGCTTGGCATGAAAGACTAACCACGGTAACCAGTTTGGTAAAAACGTGACGATAATAGTAGGAGAAGGTTCGACGAAAAATTTGTATTTCTGCATTCTCTTATCTCATGACACAGCCTCATATATTTCTCTCATTGTTGCTAATTAGCAATTTTTAAACAAAATGAGGTTCGGTTATCGTATGTAGCAGGAAAGCTATCGTTAGGTCTAATGATATTTCACTAACCACACATTACGTCAGTATTGGAATTAAGTCATATTCTATTCAATTCCGAAACCGTTGAGATCTCGTTTACTGTAGGGTACTAAGAGATAGGCAATTAATTTTTTTTTAGTGTTGGGAAACTGAGCATCTAATGAGCATGGTTGGTAGGAATCAACCAACGATTAATGAACAGTATTATTTAAGAGAATCTGTAGCAACTTAGGCTAACTAGTTGAGAGATGACTTCAAACCTTTATCGTTCGCCAAAACAATAAAGCTCAAACATCCATTTACTTCCTTATTCTGTATAGGGATTATATTTTTGACTATCTCATGTTAAATATTGAGAAGTATTGCTTGTTTGAATGACTAGTATCACGCTCCACTGTATCCTACCCACAATAATAAAATAAAGACCTATTTCCTAATAATCTGGTTTCTTCTGTCAAATAGAGCGGGACGTACCAAGGCATTAAATATTTTCAAATACACCACCAATCATATTAAAATGGAAGGCGTGTCATCTACGAGTAAGACAACTGCCTTAGAACAAACGTCACAACGCAATCATGATAAAGAAATAAATGAATGCTTACCTTTAAACTTTGTCCGACAGAGATACAGCATTAACCAGTTTCGGAAAGCCCTAGGGAACCCTAAACCTAAATATCAACTTGACTACTGTCGCAATTGATATTATACAATTACTTGACTTATGTAAATTTTGACCACCTGATGACTCTATTAGCCTGAACCACCCTCATCTTCGTGATCAAGCTTCTCAATTATTACAAACTGGTTAATGGCTAAGTTGCATTCAAGATAATAGTAATAGGATTTACTGCAATCACATCAACACACAATACGAGCTTTTGATACAGGTTGGTTGGTGTCTTGTTTTCGTCCCATTCAAATGACACAACGATCATTGAGTACATGTACAAAATGCTACTTGAGAATGACGCTATTACTACTATTATTATTACTCGAAATGGGTGATGATGCATGTAGTAGTACTGGCTATTCTACCGATCCAACAAAACACTATGAAAATGTGTTTGGAATCGCTTTTACTATGGAATTTTGTGTTTCATATTTTAGGAACATTTCTAAATTTAAGAATCATGCAGGCTATTAAACTACTCGTATACTGAATAATTGTTGTAAGTTTGCCCATATGTGCAGTAACAATATGCAACACTGTGTAGTAACATAAGGTATTGTCAAGTTGGATGTTCTTATTTGTCTTGATTTAGCTAAAAACTGAGCTTCTGAGTACCACACGCACTCTGACTTAGTCAACTGTGAAACGAGAATGACAGTTCATTGCAACAACTTTACTCTATTTACCTATACCAAAGCTAACGGTAAGCCGTCGCAGTACAATCGTATAATTCACTAGTGTTAAACTAGTTCACAGATTTTGAATCAGACAACAAATTGGATCTTGTCTCCAAGGGATACTAAATTCTGACTGCTACGCGAAGGGTTATAGCCACCAATTTTGGAGGGTATCCTGGTCAAAAGTGGTGTTCGATCTAACCAAAAAAGATTTAACGGTAACAACTCACCGGTCCCCGTAACAATTGTACGCCAACTTTTTAATAATTCCAAAAACTAATGTTTGCTTCTCAAAAATAGTAATTTTATAATCTCTCACAGTGATCTTCAGCGTCGGTCGATCTGTTGAAAAAATAGTAAATAGCCTAAATAACAGGCTAACACATTTTGACAGACAATGATGCGACACACTGACTGTAAAATTGGGAGTTTATGCTTAGTAGCACACAGTGTATTCGCTGTCAAAATGCAATGCTAATATGCTTCTGTAACATCGTTCGGATACTAGGCAGTTACTGCTATAAAGGCATATCCTGTACCATGCGCCACATGCAACAATTTCCAAACAATTACTATTATTGCCGTGTGAAGTCCCAGTGTGTGAAACTTTAAATCCTTATATTCTGTCAACATGTGTTCGTTTTCAGCTGCACTGTAGTTATTTAAATATTACTCGTTCTTCGGTTTGTTTTCTGTGTAAACTACCATCCGCCAGTTCGTAAAACGCACTTGGCATCATCATTTCCTAATTGTGACTGCTAAGTACTAATCAAAACCGTACGAAACGATGGGAGATAACATATCAGAGTTGCTACATTCCGCTGCAATAGCAATTTGCCAAACTGTGACTACTATTTCTTCAAGTCCAAATTCCGAGTTAAGCTTTCATCGATCAATAAATTCAAGGCTTTCAGGTCCAGAAAAAAACCTGAAAGTTAAACGACTGTGAAACTCGGCTCTCTATTAATAACTGTCATTACTAAAACGATCAACTATGAGAAAACATTTTTCAAAAGAAGTTTCTATTACATAACAAAGCTAAACACGGAAACTATAACGTGGAATAAATTCCATGGCCTAAGAACTTTTCAGAAACATATTGATTGAGATAATCTAAATGGAGGAAGTTGGTATCGAAACGAGGTGCTACTGAAGGGACTAAAAATTTCTGATGTTCATCGGGAGTGTCACATTTAACACATTTGGTCATCTTTCCGTTAATTTTAAATGTGTTATATTTTATAGTGAAATTCAATTAATTTTTTTGAGGACCTAAATTCGCAATATGTTTACTTTCTACCCATCGTGTTTAAGCACACTGAGCAAAAGTCTGATACAAAAGGTTTCAACCAATTCAGCCAAAATCCTTGACAAGAGACCGATTTCAGTATCTGGCAAGCATTTTGACCGAATAGAAAATAATAATGTGTTGAATACATCTCACCTACTGGACATGTTTTATCCAATCACATTTGACACATAAAGTTGTGACTGTTTGACAGAATCTAAATGTATTTAGACCTGTAACATCAAGTAACATTTAGTTTGCCAATCGTCATTGCCATAAAGATAAAACTAATGGACTAACTCCAAGGTATTTCCAGTCGCTTCACTTAATGATTTGCCACGTAGTTGATTAAACGTCAAAAAATCAAGGTACAAAATGAATGAAATGAAGGTTGACAAGAATTACAACATTTATTCGATCTTCATGTTAGGATGGTATTAATATACTCTATAGTCAGATACTCTGAATTCTTAAAATCATGCCAGTGTTTACAGCTTATTTAGCGGAAAACAATTTTCATGATAAATACTAGTGCTTGCTCTCATCATTGACCATATTTGTTTTGGTGGATACAGCCCCATAAAAACACTCTGTCAGGCATCACCACTAAATCAAGACAAGATGCACAGTGGGTAGAAAATCAATCAATCGATGCCTGTTACCGCATATGGAGCACAGGCCGCCGACCAGTATTCTCCAACCAACTCTGTACTGATCTCTCCTTTCCAGTCCTTCCCAAGTACACTTCAGTTTCTTCGTGTGTGACTTCAGTTCCCGTCGCAGTGTATTCCTAAGTCTCCCTCTCTTCCTTTGACCTCCAGGGTTCCATGTTAGTGCTTGTCTTGTGACACAATTCGGTGGTTTCCTCAGTGTGTGTGCTATCCACCTCCAGAGTCTTTTTCTAATTTCTTCCTTTACTGGAAGTTGATTTGTCCTGTGCCATAGGAGATTATTGTTGATGGTATCTGGCCAATAGATCCGAAGTATCCTACTCAGACAATTGTTTATAAATACTTGTATCTTATGAAGGATGCTTTTCGTAGTTTTCCAAGTTTTAGCTCCATACAACAGTATGTAACAACTCTTTCTTTAGTCAACCACCAGAGACGTTGCCTCCCTGTTTACCTAATACTTAAGATCAAATATATCTTTCTCTCTATTCATCACTGTTTTTTTAAAGTTTTACCTATCCCCACGTGAGTTTTATCGTTGAAGGTTACTGTGGCTTTACTTCGACCGTGATTTGATCATAAACTAGGCATACCTCATTGATGAAACAAATACGTAGCACTCTTCCAACTCAATTACGTCTACCTAGTAGGATTTTTATCAGTATCAGATGGATCCTCATTTCTCCTGATGTGAGCAAAGCAATCCACTTACAATAGTTATAATAATAATAACTTTGGCTGTCTGTCTACAACTGAGATAAAGCATGAACATCAAGTTAAATTAACAATATTTCATTCACTGAACAAACTTCTTGGAACTACATCTTTCCAAACAGCCCTTATCACTTCCAGCCATAAATATTTATTAGTGAACCAACTATTTGCCACCAGTCTTATTGAGAATTTTCAGCACTGTAAAGCAGACGCTGGTTGCAATGTGACATAGTTGGTCTACGAAACCACACTTTAAATTCCAAGGGAAATCGTTGAAACCTTTTCAACCCCTAACAAATTTGGACTTCGACGCTCAAATGTAGTGGTGCCATTTCAAATTTGACATCAGGAAACAAACGTCTTAATTCAACCTACCTTAAAATAAAGTACGTAAAATGTTGGTTGACAATCAGACCATAACTAAGCCCACCTTCATTAATTGTATATCCTATGCATACATAATTCTTCTGAATAATATTGTTTTAAACACATGCGCAACCGATCGAATACGCGTGTTTTAAAAAGTTTGTTGCAAAAATTGGGATTGAAATATATTTGTAACTAAAAAAAATTTACATAACCGCCAGATAGTTTCTGATTCGACTTCCATATGCTTAACCACACAAAACATCCATTTCATCATGCGTACACACTAATGAGAAGTTTTACACTAGGACGAAATAGCTATGTAGTATTCCTTAGTTTTCAAAGCTGCACAGTCGAAATCTTTTTTTTGTTGCTTACGAATACAAGAAAATTCTGGTAACAGCGGAGCACTATCGAGTCAATAACGCCTTACAAAGAGTCATAAATGGGAATAATTACTATATTAACAGTTAATATAAGTACATATAGTGAGTGCAACGTTTATTAGAACTTAGTTAACTTGCATTAACAATAATGTTTGAGGCGAATGATTAGCTCTCCAAGTGCCCAGTAGGTTCGTTATAGTGAGTTCAGCCGAGAGAGAAGCCAGTGACGTTAAATTATGCAGTTTAAATGTTATAACAGGAATCAATTATAATTCCAAGCAGTCAGTGAACCAGAAGCAGTTTAGAACGAAGGATAGTGCAGCGCCGTTATATTTACAGCAGGAGGTACAACACGCTAAAAGCAGAAACTTTGTACAATAATAATAATATTATGTTTAAACAATGTTATCACAGTGTGAATTAGTAACGTATTAATACAAAAACTTATTACATACGTAACACATAAACTTTTACAAAATATGATGTCTTTAAAAGAGTCAGTACAAAATTATGACCAGTTTTCATAAAACCATATAAACTTTATGCTCTTTTATCATTTTATATATTATATAAGATAGCTGGTTAAGTAAAAGCTTTTCATAACTACTTGAAATATGAATTCACCTCTAAAGGATCAGTTATCTCTTACAATTAGCCAAAATACGATCATAACTATTAATGATTAATGATTTTTTTTTGCTATAAATTTATACATTATGTGAAGGTACTGATAGTTCCCATTTTATAAAGCTGTTAGTCATAATTTAATACTACTTTTATCTTCTGGGAAAACTGTTCATCATGTTATTGAACTAAGGCGGTTTTGTAGAGATAGGCTTACAGTTTAGTCGTTCATATTTGTCACTAAAAACCAATCAGTACTGGATTGATCATAATACTTAGTTATTGATTAATTTACGCTTATATACTGTTACGTATTTATTATCACAAAAATTTGAAAGACTGTTTAAGTAAATATGTTAAATAAGATAACATCTATTTGGTAATAAAGAAAAATGGTGTGCAAGAGAAAGTAACAAGAGAAAAGCACATGACGAAACATACTTAGATACATTAAAAGCAAAAATAGTTTAATCATTAAAATCACTAAGGTATTTATAGTACTACGTACAGAACATTGGATGCAAAGTTAACATTTCTGTTGTTTACAGCATCTATTTTTCGTATTGTAGATATTTTATTAACTTTTACATTCTTCCCCTGCCCCTCACTTCGAAAACAAATGAGATCAATAGTATTGCCCATACAACTGGACATTTTCATTACATAATCACTTTATATGTGCAATGAATATTCCGCTTAACAGCTTTGAAGATATTTAGTACAAGAATTCTATTGATTTTATTAGTTTACTCGACGAATGTGAATGAAATATAGCTATCAAAATACTACTTACATAAACAATAAAGTAATGTATTGTGTGAAATGAAAAACATATAACTCTGCATTGAAAAAGAATTTGTCGCTACCGCACTTAGGTCAAAAACTAAAGTAGTAGGATGATATACTACAGTGATTAATTCTACAGTATTTATATCCATCCGTTGACACTTCTATAAACTAAAAATAATCACTTTCTGCTGCACACTTATATACTTGTACCTTATGACAATAGTTTCAATATAGTAGCATATTATGTGTATGATAAAAGTTGGATGGTGGCTGCCGATTGGAATCCAGAAAGTGCGTTTCGTTCTATTTGGGAGTTGCAGGTTGTATATACTTACATCTGTCGTGATTTCTGAACAGGGACTCAAACTCAGTCCCTTTGTGTTAAACATCACTGAATTTAACACCAAACTACTAAGTCCAGAAAGTCACACGGTAAACTCAGTGGTGTTAGACAGATGGGTCTGAGTTTCAATTTCAGTTTAAAAACCAAACATAGATGTAGATATATACAATTTATAAATCCCAAGTAGAACGAACTAGGCGTACTTGATTCCACTTGATAGTCACAATTCAGAGATACTTTTTTTATATGAAAGTCATAACTGCACTTTTATCCTGTCAGTCCATTTATTTATGTTATTCATAATTGTTTCTAAAAGATTTTCCAATTGTCATAATAACAAAAAATCTATTTCATGATGAATTTTTCATCGAGCTATTTATAATAGAAATCAATAGATTAACCTAGAATTATATGCATAGTATTTTCACATTTCTACTGTGTAAACAACTTTAATTCATTTGATAAACAAACCTTACACTCTACAGAAAACTGAATAATGATAAACTGTAACTTTAAGCTGGTTAGGATTTATGTGATGACAGTTTTAACTACTGATAAACTAACAGATTAACTGAACTGTGCATAAAAATAAACTCGAAATCTTCAGTTGAATAGATTTCAGACACGAGATCACTGACCAGCTGATTAAATACAAATACGACAGGAATTAAAGTTGCTAGTTATGCACAAAATTATTACTTAGGAATGAGAGTATCAAAACATTCAAAAAAACACCCTTTTAAGTAAGAAAATTAACTGGTTTTCTTGTAAATCCTTTTACTTTAATAGTTTGTTATTGATTTCAAAGTTGACGATAACCGGTATTCTTGTTCATGTGATTGCACTGATCTTATTCCTTCTAACTAGTCATTGTCACTTTTAGTTAATTTATATTTTTCTTTCTTGCAAGGCCGTTACTTGGACTATATAAACAGAATCACATTTTTTAGGCGTCAAGTTCCTGCCTTCTCAATTTTGGTTTTCGGGAACAAAATTTTATTGTTGTTTTTTTTAAGTCACTGGTTTCAGATGTGTAATTTGTTTGTGAAGATCAGTTTAGATGTTAGCGAAATTCAAGTGGATAATTTATTGTATAGACTTAAATGAAGAATACATCACTTACAAACTCACATTCATAAATTTTACTGAATTCTTTGACAAATAGATTAAAGTAAATTATAATTCAATCACAATGACTCAATGAATTATATGTGGTCCCCGTATAAAGCTCTTTAGTACAAAGATGTATGATAGATACATGAACGACGCCATTGGAGATTTAGTAATAACGTAAAATATAAAATCGTATGCTGTAGGGATTGTTGAATTCCAATTCGATTCTAAGAATTGGTCTTAATTAGATAACCACTGAACACTAGGAAGTACTGGATAGATGCTTCGTTCCAGTCTCGGACTCTTAAGCAATGCACATTCACGATTACACCGGGACTTTTCGGCTCCGCGGCATCATTATCAAGCTATTATGCCTGCTCCTAATGGTTAGTATTTTGTAACCTAGTCAATTCTGAATATTTTTGCACGACCTCATCCATTGCAATCGGTGAGTAACCCAGTCAACATGGTTTAACTCTACTAGTCACCTCTTTTCATTAGAACTCATGGAATTACCTACTTAATTTAGCCACTAGTGAGCTGATATTGTTTGTAACTGGGTGTTGTAGAGATCGGTAAATGTTAAATTGATCGAATAGTCACATGTACAATTAATTAAATGTGTAACTGAATAAAAAGATTATGGTAAAATGCACGATAATTAATTGATTTTAGTTGTGTAACAATTGACAAGCTTTCATTTAAATTAAAATGTTTGATTCGTGATAATAAAGATGAAAATTAGAGACTTCAGATCAATTTGCTTTAACTAAAGATGAAAATAATCATATGAGTACACAATTGACCACCAGTAATACAATCACTTAATCGACACAAACTTCTTTCAGAAATTTAATTTCTATAAGAGGTTTACATTGATGAAGTCGTCCAGAATGACGCTAGAAGCTGCAAAATTAAACCTTGCACCTCAGAGTAAGTAGTATAACTAAAACAATTCTCTTGAACTACAAATATTTTCTACCCTCTCAAGTTACTTAAATTAGATATGAAATATGTGAACTAACCTAAAAATAGAATATAAACTTTAATTTCTTTTAAAGATTCCATGCATTAAACTGACGTTATGTAGCATAACATGAAATTTTGTAATTCGTCTTATTTGTTCAACATTACATATTTACAAACCATTCTTTTCATCTTTAATTGCAACTCTTTAGTATTCATAATAGAACATTTAATGCTTAGCATAGTCTTATAATTTTATTACATTATTCATCAAAGTATTTAACTTACCATCAATTTATCATTTTGGATTTCCTTCATACAACTTTCAACTATTATTGTCATCTCCATTAGCATGATTTGTTATTTTAGTAATTAGTGTTGATTCTCGTCACTGCCTACTGTTAACATAACAGTTAGTATATGTCACTTACTCATGTTTCCTTTGATTATGCCAGTTAACTGATCTACGCAAATGGAATGGATACCAGCAACTAGAAACCCAGCAACACACCGAATGAGTTATTCATCTAAAAACCAAATCGAAAATACAAGAAGTCAGCACTCAGAAGATTTAATCCTATTTCGTTCCAACTCCGTATAAGTATAAATACAATAGTTACAATAATAATCTTGTAAAAGGTGAGAAAATTAACACACTAAAATTAACAGAGACTAATCAGAAACGGTAACATCATTGTGGGAAACAAGAACAATGATACTGGATATCGTCAAGTTTACAATTAGTAAAGATTATCAAAAGTGCAAAGATGTGATGATGAGTCATTGTGATTGAATTATAATTTACTTTAATCTATTTGTCAAAGAATTCAGTAAAATTTATGAATGTGAGTTTGTAAGTGATGTATTCTTCATTTAAGTCTATACAATAAATTATCCACTTGAATTTCGCTAACATCTAAACTGATCTTCACAAACAAATTACACATCTGAAACCAGTGACTTAAAAAAAACAACAATAAAATTTTGTTCCCGAAAACCAAAATTGAGAAGGCAGGAACTTGACGCCTAAAAAATGTGATTCTGTTTATATAGTCCAAGTAACGGCCTTGCAAGAAAGAAAAATATAAATTAACTAAAAGTGACAATGACTAGTTAGAAGGAATAAGATCAGTGCAATCACATGAACAAGAATACCGGTTATCGTCAACTTTGAAATCAATAACAAACTATTAAAGTAAAAGGATTTACAAGAAAACCAGTTAATTTTCTTACTTAAAAGGGTGTTTTTTTGAATGTTTTGATACTCTCATTCCTAAGTAATAATTTTGTGCATAACTAGCAACTTTAATTCCTGTCGTATTTGTATTTAATCAGCTGGTCAGTGATCTCGTGTCTGAAATCTATTCAACTGAAGATTTCGAGTTTATTTTTATGCACAGTTCAGTTAATCTGTTAGTTTATCAGTAGTTAAAACTGTCATCACATAAATCCTAAACAGCTTAAAGTTACAGTTTATCATTATTCAGTTTTCTGTAGAGTGTAAGGTTTGTTTATCAAATGAATTAAAGTTGTTTACACAGTAGAAATGTGAAAAGACTATGCATATAATTCTAGGTTAATCTATTGATTTCTATTATAAATAGCTCGATGAAAAATTCATCATGAAATAAATTTTTTGTTATTATGACAATTGGAAAATCTTTTAGAAACAATTATGAATAACATAAATAAATGGACTGACAGGATAAAAGTGCAGTTATGACTTTCATATAAAAAAAGTATCTCTGAATTGTGACTATCAAGTGGAATCAAGTACGCCTAGTTCGTTCTACTTGGGATTTATAAATTGTATATATCTACATCTATGTTTGGTTTTTAAACTGAAATTGAAACTCAGACCCATCTGTCTAACACCACTGAGTTTACCGTGTGACTTTCTGGACTTAGTAGTTTGGTGTTAAATTCAGTGATGTTTAACACAAAGGGACTGAGTTTGAGTCCCTGTTCAGAAATCACGACAGATGTAAGTATATACAACCTGCAACTCCCAAATAGAACGAAACGCACTTTCTGGATTCCAATCGGCAGCCACCATCCAACTTTTATCATACACATAATATGCTACTATATTGAAACTATTGTCATAAGGTACAAGTATATAAGTGTGCAGCAGAAAGTGATTATTTTTAGTTTATAGAAGTGTCAACGGATGGATATAAATACTGTAGAATTAATCACTGTAGTATATCATCCTACTACTTTAGTTTTTGACCTAAGTGCGGTAGCGACAAATTCTTTTTCAATGCAGAGTTATATGTTTTTCATTTCACACAATACATTACTTTATTGTTTATGTAAGTAGTATTTTGATAGCTATATTTCATTCACATTCGTCGAGTAAACTAATAAAATCAATAGAATTCTTGTACTAAATATCTTCAAAGCTGTTAAGCGGAATATTCATTGCACATATAAAGTGATTATGTAATGAAAATGTCCAGTTGTATGGGCAATACTATTGATCTCATTTGTTTTCGAAGTGAGGGGCAGGGGAAGAATGTAAAAGTTAATAAAATATCTACAATACGAAAAATAGATGCTGTAAACAACAGAAATGTTAACTTTGCATCCAATGTTCTGTACGTAGTACTATAAATACCTTAGTGATTTTAATGATTAAACTATTTTTGCTTTTAATGTATCTAAGTATGTTTCGTCATGTGCTTTTCTCTTGTTACTTTCTCTTGCACACCATTTTTCTTTATTACCAAATAGATGTTATCTTATTTAACATATTTACTTAAACAGTCTTTCAAATTTTTGTGATAATAAATACGTAACAGTATATAAGCGTAAATTAATCAATAACTAAGTATTATGATCAATCCAGTACTGATTGGTTTTTAGTGACAAATATGAACGACTAAACTGTAAGCCTATCTCTACAAAACCGCCTTAGTTCAATAACATGATGAACAGTTTTCCCAGAAGATAAAAGTAGTATTAAATTATGACTAACAGCTTTATAAAATGGGAACTATCAGTACCTTCACATAATGTATAAATTTATAGCAAAAAAAAATCATTAATCATTAATAGTTATGATCGTATTTTGGCTAATTGTAAGAGATAACTGATCCTTTAGAGGTGAATTCATATTTCAAGTAGTTATGAAAAGCTTTTACTTAACCAGCTATCTTATATAATATATAAAATGATAAAAGAGCATAAAGTGATAACTTTATACTTTTAAACAACACTGAATGTTTTAAAAGATTCCTTAATAATCTAAAATAAATTAAAACACAGTTCAACAAATAATTTAGAACGAAAGCATCGTTTAAGAGTAAACGTTTCACGTTTTATGGATTTATAAACAGAATGAAACATATTTCATGCATTTCACTAGTAATAAATGAAAGTGAGACTGAACATAGGCATGCAATTTCTGCTTGTTGGTATACAGGACTAAAAGTGATCGTTTCCTATTAGTACCTATGTATCCTGAATAAATTTCCTTCATATATCCATTTCGTTACAAGCAGTAAGCATATTTGGTATTCACTTAAAAGTAGATTGCAAAACTCACATTTTGTGGTTGTCACATGGATATATCAGTCTCACGCTTTTGATGTTTACACTTAATCTCGAACTTAGTGGCTATTGTTTGTGGCGAAGTTGATTAGACTTATTGGCATGAACATTATAACTGAAACACAGTTACGTCGTAGATTCCACTTTTAGCTGGAATTCAAATATAATAAAACTTGAAAGAAAATAGTTTTCACTGTGGCAAAACAATTACAACAACAATATAAACTAAATTATCAAATTTACTCAGAGTCAACTTTTGATAGTAATTGTAAAGACTTCTATATATATATAGATAAATATATTTTTGATATAGAAACTGGTATAGTGTCCACTGGTCCAAGCTGTTATACCTCAGTAGCACAGCTAGATGAAGACGAAATTAGTAGAAGTAATAATTACATCGATGGTAGTATGAGGAAAGTGTGAACAGTAGATAATATACAGTAGAAGAATAAGTTCGGAAAGAAAGGCACAAAATAATTCAGAGATCATGATAAAAGGGAAGACAAATAGCGAATGTACCTGCGTCAATGTAACCGATTCTGAACCACGTCACTCAAGATCTCTAACCATTAATTATGATCGTCGATCAAATCCAAACCAAGCAGTCTGTATCTACCAACACGGCTCAAACCAGCATACAATGGTTTCATGGACTGATGCCACGTTTTGATTTGGCCACATATACCTGCCTTTCCTCCTCGAACATCAGTCAGGATAGCACGTCAAGGTAGGCGGTGGTTAGGCAAACATAACACATGTCCCAACTACTTTAGTCGACAAAGACTTACAATCAAGAAAATGTAATTTAGCATAAATATTATTAGTCAAGTTATAAACGAACTTTACTGTTTAGTTTCAGGCCTACTAATTAGGCATTTTCTGTAAGTGACACAATATGAAGAAAATCATAAAACTTGATTGGTTAATCAATTTTGTATGGATTAAATGAGGCATCGAACACTCGTTTCTAGGTATTTGAACATCAACTTATTTGTAAACTACATCTTAAGTTGTTAATTGTTACTATACATTTTTACAGCATCAATTACAGTCAACTCAATATGAAGTCTGTTAATCAGCTATAGATAACAAATGCCCTAAATGTTTACTTATTACGATTTACTAACTGTGATACAATATAGTCATTTATTTACTTAGTTAAGTATATTAATTCTGAGCATAAATAACAAAATTGTTTATGTAACTATGATCATTATAAGACTAAATGACATGAATCAGTAGTAAACATAATAGAATTTATTTACAGAGTAAACACACAGTAACAGGATTGACTTAATAGAGTGAAATGCTTATCTACTTAAAAGGTATGTTTCACCTTAGTAATAATCAATATACTACTAATTGAAAAAGCATTTCATAATCATACGAATTCACTTATCATTATGGTATATACAACTTAAGTAGATAATATAAAACTTATTTACAATACTTAAAAATAATTGAAAAAGACTGGTTTCTGTTCATAGTCAACAAGGTTTACTTTAAATAGTGAATTGAGTAGAGAGTGATTGTACATTAAATCTCAGTGAATATACTAATGATATCATAAACATGTCAGGTGATCACATTTTACGTATACCTACATAAAGAATCAAACGTATGATTGAAGCACGTAATTATCAATCAATCGATCGATCAATGTTTATTACCCCACGTGAAGCATAGGACCGTCAAGTCAGCATTCTTCAACCAACTCTGTCCTAGTCTCCCCTTTCCAGCTCTTCCCAAGTGCCGTTCATTCTCTTTATGTCTGTCGCCGATTCCCGACGCAATATGTTCTTGTGTCTTTCTATTTTTCTTTAGCCTCCAGAATTTCAATTTATTGTATGTATTGTGACACTGTTTGATGATTTTCTCAATGTGTGTCCTATCCACCTCCAGCGTCTCTATTTAATTTCTTTCTGAGATGGATTTCAGTTGACTTGTTATCTGCCACAGAATGTTTTTATTGATGGTACTTGAACAACGGATCTGAAGTATCTTACACAGACAGTTGCTTATAAATACTTGTATCCTTGTGGATCATACTTTTCGTAGTTCTCGATGTAAGTTTCAGCTTCATACAATAGAACTGTCTTCATATTTGTATTGAAAATTCCGAGTTTATTGTTGGACTGACGGCTGGTTTGAGTTTTAAATGTTCTTTAGATGTAGAAATGCTGCCTTTACCTTTCCAATCCACGTCTTCACATCTGCATCAGACCCTTCTTGTTTATCAATGATGCTGTCCAAATAAGTAAAGATTTCTGCGTCATCCAGAATTTCTCTGTTCACTGTATTCCGAGATTGCTTTGGGATGTTGCAGTTTTTATGATCCAGTCAACCACCAGCAGAAAGAGGAAGGGTGAGAGTAAGCGGTCCTTGTCTGACAGTGGTCTTCACGTTGAATGAATCTGTTAGCTGACCTTTATGCACGATTTTGCAATGCAGCTTGTCGTAAGAATTCCGTATGATGTTGACTGTCTTTACGGGTACACCGTAATGTCGAAGAAGGCTTCATAATGATTTTCTATCGATGCTGTAGACTGCTTTCTCGTAGTCGAGGAAACATCTATTCACGCTAGTTTATTATTTACTAATAACACTAATGAATTCAAAGAAGTCTAAAAGTAAATACATACCAAATGGCAATGAAATCTTGCAAATATCTGTATGTCTATTTTTCCATAACCTAGAAGATTAACCAATTGGAAGACGTGCAACATTTGAATATAAAAATAAATAAATTTAAATAGTGACATATTTTATAATGAAGTTTCAAATGGAGAGAAAAAACAATCGTTTTTTCCTAACAAACGAATACAGCAATGCAGTGAATTGTTAAATCTAAGGATAAAAATGTATCACAAATTTTGTAAATATTACAAACACTCCTATGTATTAGGATGTACTTACAGGTACATCCAGCCAACGAGTCCCAAATAGGACGAAGTGCGTCTCCTGGATCCCACTTGTCAGCCACAATCCAACTTAAATAATACTCGTATATATTATTAAGGAGAAATATATGAATCATTCTGTACGGATTATAAACTAAATTAAAGAAGATTAAGACTTTATTGATAACAACAATAACAATATTGATGTTTGAAAACAATAATTGAATGCATCACTTCTTTGATACACATCTACTGGTCAATTTGGATTCTATAATGAATTTTATAGATAAATAAATGGAGTAGAAATGAGTTGAACATTGTACAATGATTATGAATTAACTGTAAACTACTGTAATCATAATTTGTTGAAATAAGTTTAAATTTATTGGTAATATTTTCATAAAATATTTACTATTGAGCTTATTTCCCTTAATTTTCTAGGTGAATACTGTAATATTCAAATGTGATTTCTTGTTCAACATTTTAGTCCTAACTTCATTTTTCAATTTCAGTTTTGATTTTCATTAAATGTGTTAATCTGAGTTACATCGACTGTAGAAGCTTGAAGCTGTCACTTACTATGTGAGGGAATCTGCTGAATACAAATACACTTATTTAGTACTAAAAATGATTTGGTTATAACTAACCTAAAATAACCATACCACTAATTACTGTCAAGCATGGATTTTTAAAAATGATTGTACAGTTATCAAGAAACATCTGAGAGGATATAATTAATCTCAGCGACTCATAAAAATTACAGTGGTATGCGCTTTGTGATTGGTAGCAGAAATATACTTTTGAAAATATTTTCTGTTCATCCAAATGATGATTAATAATTAACAAGTTATATGTAAGTTTGATCGAAATCACAAAACTATACTTATGCGTCCATGTCATACAGTACGACTTGAGTCTTCGTTTATAACACGCTGTTCAATGATGAAAACAGTACTCTCATTGATAAATGAAATTACTAAATTTCATGTGTAAAAGAAGGCCTGTCATAATACACATAAGTGTACCTGTTTGAATAGTTTCTAGACATATTTCTAAGTATGCTAGTGAAAATGTAACGACACTAATTATAATCTTCGGAACTGGGAAAATATATGAAGTAATTCGATGAGAATTAAGCTAACTAATGAATAGTTTAGTTTTTCAATTGACTTAGCTCGTGGGGAGATTGGTATTAGGTTTTAATTAAATGAACTAGTCATAGAATGTTGGGATGGCTCCATCGAAAACCAAAGAGAAGTGGACAGCTGTTTCGTCACACTATGGATTCCTCAGCGGTAAGCACCCTGGACTCCGCCGTAAGGGCTTCAGGTTGGTGAACACCTAAAACTGAATTATTGGATCGGTATCCAGTCGTAGAATTCACACTTCCACCAATTTTTAATGAACCGCAACGGCCATCCATTGTTATCGGTGATAAGTGTCTCATTCACGATAAGTCTGAACTTCACCAGTCAAAACTTCTCACTTGAGCTTCAGTTCAGTTTTTTCTTAACGGTAATAGAAACACTATTAAACAAAAGGATTCATTTATTTTTTCGTTATTAAGGCATTTTTCTTTCGTATTAGTCGTATATATTCAAGTATTTGTCCATCAAATTTGTTAGCATTCTAGAAGTACTACTCTAATTATTCTAAAAATCCTTAATGTTTTTTCAAAACACATCAGTTAATTTAATATGTATTTATCAAGGTACCTAACTAACCTCTTTATTCACTGAATATTATCTAACTAATTACATCCATCTTATGGATCGTTGAGGCCGTTGTTGTACTTATAAAGATATCGAAACTATGTGTATAAAAAATGTTCATCTAGTCATTTTAACATGAACCTAGCTAGTTAGTTTCCATATTATATTACCAAATGGTTGCTGTTTTAATGTTCTTTACACATACCAATGAATTTGATAAATTTTCATTATTCATTCTTCCACCCACCCCCCTTACATTATTTGCGCGAATCGATTTAATTCTGTTTCTATTTCTTCCTGAACTTAGCTCTTTTGTATAAATTCGTTTAATCACACTGATTACAAGTCATCTGACGAATTATCATTTAACATAACTTAATGGCATGTTTCCCATCTAGTTCCCATGACATTTATTCTTGAACTCCGATAAAAGCTTTAATGACCCATAGTAATTTACATACACTTCCTTTTACTACCACGTTTGACCAGCTGTAATTATATTTATGAAACAATATATATTTACATGCGATAGTATAGCTTTGAAAATGAAGTCGCTGAATAAAGATCTCTTAACTAAACCATATTATGGCGTTTTATCTACTATTAATATATCCATTTCTACAACTCTATACCAAGTATTTTGAATCCTAACACAACGAAGTCAATTAATTTACTCCGACGATACAATTAAGGAAATGCTAATTAATATTCGTAATCTATTTAACGAATATTGTACGTTGCAACTGATTCACTGTTTCCATTTAGCTCATCGAAACTTAAAATTCACATAAGCGAAAATTTCAAATTTTTGTTGGACCCAAAGATAACAAGGAATAAAGATGTTTCGGTTTCGCGATCCATTTATCACAAAACTTCTTGGACAGGTCAGTACTTCATTTTAGGACCTACTGTGCAATCTCATATAAAAGAAGTTTGGTTAGAACATTATCCATGAGAGCAACCAGACTATGTTCTAAGGATTCATTGGATAGTGAAATGGTAATCTCTCACAAAAATTCAGTTAATAGTAGTTATTCTGTAAAATTCATTTCAAATGCACTTCCATAACAAACGACAGTTCCCAAGAAGAATGTGTTCATAACTCTTACATCTAAAGGAGTTCATCTCAAAAAGGCGAAATAGTCGCCAACTGGGTGCTAGAATAACATTAACTGATGTGAATTTGATTATTACTTACTCTTCAAGGTTGTTCAGAAAATCAAATTTAGATATATAAAAAACCAGTTCTAAAATCCTCCAGTGGCATTTACCATTTCACATGTACATGAAGTAGCACCTAAGTTGGAAGAATGGAGAGAGTGTTATCTAAAAGAATCTCAGGACATATTCGGAAGAATTTGATATTAAGTGGTTCAAGATTACCTAGTAGTGACACAAGAAGACACATCATTAACAGAGATCATTTAGTGAATCCTAGTGTTACCATCCGAGCAATAAGTAAGTTGAATAACACCAGGCTTCAACGTTATGCAGAAGCAGTCGCTATTCATCGTAGAAACCCGAATTTATGCACACAAAGAGTTCGTCATTCAAATGGCATTACTATATGTGTGACTTCATAATATATTTTCCTTCTTTCTCCTTATTTTCCATGTCTGTGTTTTCCTCACTTAAAACCATGTATCCGGAATTATCAGCCATTTCGCAGTGGTTACCACATTTTTTTCCATCTTTTACTACCATTGTTACGTTTTCACAATGTTTTTTATTATCCTAATTATTTTCTTATACTACTCACTAATACATTGAACCTTCTATCACCGTTTCTTCACACAATCTTAAACTATTATTGTCATTATCATTATCCTGACTGGTAATTTTAGTAATGAATATCGATTTCGTAACTTTGTCTACTAACTACTTCATTAAAAATTAGTATTTGTTTTCCACATTAGATCATGTCATGACTCCTTTCCCGCACCTATCCATTTCGTCTGCAAAAATGTGAACTTGTTATTATGACTATTATTCCTTATTAAAAGTAAGTGACAATAATACATATGTTACATTCAACATTACACTTGTAAAATATTTTACTTATTTACACAATTTTATTTGTATGTGGAAGAATTAGAGTAAGTGAAGTGAAATGAATTCACATAATGTCTATTATTCTTGATCTGCAAAAATACGAACGTCTTAAATGCTTTACTTGACTCAAATTTTCCTTCATCTTTTCTAAATCTTTCGACGTTGAAGTGCGTGGATAGTTATGGTGTGAACATCAATATTAGGATGCAGGATACATCCAGCCGACGAGTCCCAAACAGGACGAAACGAGCTTCCTGGATTCTGCTTGTCAGTCACAATCCAACCTAAACAATTATTATTTTAGTTCTATATTCATAAATATGAATTAATAATATGATATAATCACTATTGTTAACAATGTTTATCTGCGTCTACAAAATGATTTTAATCAGTTCATTTAGACATAATTCAATTTAAATTAGCTACCTTTTCCATTTAATTTATTGTATTAAAACCCATTTCATAAAGGTTACTGTGAAAGAATTTATAGAAACCTTAATCCGTATTCCAACAATAAAATAATTAATACTCAGATGTGTGATAAGCACTATAGATAGAAGAACGAAATATTATCTAATTGGTAAATATCCAGTTAACTAAAGTAGCAGATGGTTCACTAAGAAAAGGTACACGCAGAGAACTGTCAATTGGGAAATTCACACATATATGCAGCTCTGTACCACTTAGGTACAAAATAAACTTAGTTACAATCCTAACACAATGAGCTCAATTAATTTACTCCAAGTGTACAATTGAAGAAGAGTTAATTAATATTAGTAATGTACTTAGTATCAACTGTTATCTAACCAAATTCTTTACTAAACACATGAACTAGATGAAACAAGATCTGAAGTTAGTACCTTACCCGAAGAAGACATTATTCATGAATCTGTAGTTTATAAATGACGTCCCCGGCGAAATACTAGCTCAGAAGTTGGGAAAAATTCTAGGAATAACTTTTTATGCGGCCAAATTGAACGCAATGTTTTACAATTGACCTTTGGTTTCTACCATAACGAAAGACTGAATTTTCAGATTCACCACCTCCTGTGAAGACAGTTATATAGGACGAATAACCCAATAACCCCATCGTGTCGTAGAACATCATCCGTCCTGGTTAATTAAAAGACAAGTTAAACAGAATGAAAGTTCCAATTCTGACCCATTTGACTGGCACAGGACATCGAATCGACCTTAAATCATTTAGAATTATTGGTCGAATTTCACATGTTTTACTCGTTCGTTTCTCATATACTAAATGTAGCTATTGCTACCCATCGCCACAAACTTGATCTGTATATTCGGCAAACGTTTTTGCAAGCTCTAGCTCTACCTTGGCTATTAGCATAGGCTATAAAAAAGCGAGATTAGGACAAGAATTTGTTTAACTATTTTCTTAATTTTTCCTAATCTTTCGTCGTTGAGTGAATGCGTCGTCTTGATTTTCATCCGTTTATTTCTATGTGAATAGTACTAAAGTATTTTTCCAACCCCATTATCAGCTTACATATGAGCCACTAAGAATCCTCTCTTTTGGTGATAATCTTTTTCAACATTTCGGTATTCGAAACCTTATCGGTCCCTTTTGTGTATGTAATTGATTCTCTTTACTCTAACAGATCTAGAATTAATATTCGATCGCTAGAAAACGCACACTGTTAATTCTCTTGTTTGATGTTATGTAATCAAGTGATGTTATATCAACATATCTTTTTATTCAATCACCTATGATTTACGACCCTTCGATTAGAAGTCACCTTGTCCACCCCACCTCATGTAGGTCAATTATCGTTATGATCACATTGGTACTTGTGACAGGGCATCACCATTTGAGTAGTATCGATTTGATTATTTCGAGTTATATGTAGATGCATTAATCTAGAGCTTTGATGAAGAACTAATTTAAAAAAATCAACTCTTCGTTCAACTGTTGTTTTTATTAGATGATTTACTAGAATTTTTCACGTTACTTCCAAGTGTATCATTAAAAACATTTATATTATGCATATTATTGCAGTAGTTCACTAAACGGAAGGAACCACATTTATAGAATACATAATGAAAAGTATAGTCACAATTCTTAGTGTAATCATATTCTGCTTAACATCTGAATACGCATGGAAACATTTTAATGTGTTACGAGTAATTTCATTTAAGCCAGACATTAGATTGTAGAAATCACTCTATTGGATCAATTGACTAATGATAGTAAATATTTTTTCTTTATACTTTGAGTAATTGAGACATTAAGAATATCGTATCCAGTATTTAGATAAAAAATTAAAATAAAAAAAAACTAGTAAATTTCACATCATCTTTGATTAGTGGCAATGTTGCATGAAACATTTATTGAAGACATTTCTGTAAATACTGCCTAGAAGGTGACTTACTACATAATGCATACGTTCAGCAAAAGCATTTTCAGAATTTTCGGTCTTTCAGTAAATTAGAATATAAACAACACTTGAAAAGACTGTCTAACAAACGTCCTAGATTCAGTGTTGAATTCATTACTTGAAATAAACTTAATTCTCTGATGTGACCTAAGGTGAAGTTGCGACCGAGTGATGACTTGAGTTTCCCCGCTAGTCTATTTGATATGATCTTGGTAACCGAAATACTTAAAAGTTATAGTACGTCTAGGTATTTCTCAGACTGTGGTTAGTCTACCTTGATATTTATTATCAAGCTGATAAAAGGAAGAACGCTTGTACGATGAGCCAGCAATACGGAACAACTTTTATTTTAGCACATTCACTTATATATCAATTTAATAACGGTGATTATTAGCTAAGTGAAATCATCAACTAAATATGATAGGTGTATAAGGTGAAGCATTTTATTGATACAATCTAAGGTCATATAATATATTCTGAAGATGTAACTACGAAGAAACTATTCAGTTATAATGTTCAATGGAACAGTAAACTTGAACATAAACATTCAAAATATTTTGATACGATGGTGTTGACTTTTGCGATAACAAATACGGACTTGCCCTGACACAGCACGAATTTCCAACAGATACGACTGGTACCTGCTAGCACCTTATATATCACTGAGCTGTAAGAGCATCAGAAGATAATATATACCTTGTGACAGAGAAGAATTTTTAATTAGTAAAAGTATAACCATTTAAATGCATTTTAACCAACCTTGAATTACAATCCAAAAATGATTTATGACCAGGTCAATAACGGAATCAAGATCTAATTAGAACACGTAGCAGCATGAAACGAAACCTAATGTCAATAAATTTTAATCCTATCGACTAACAGCCATGTGTTAATCCCTAAGGTAGTCAAATTTTATTGATATGTATTCAACATGTACTTTAAATTGCACTATATAATAAAGGCATATAATGGAAACAAATGGAAACACGTGATTAATAAGAAATAGTAAATTTATTGTTTTATCATCTACAATTGTATAATATTTGAATTAACCAGGTAGCAACATTGATCAGTGACCTTAAAAAGTCTAAAAACACCCTTTAGAACTAAATATTAAAATAAGTAGATGCATATTTAGGGAAATCTATGTAATTCTTGAAAAAGCAAAGGGTAATTTCATTAACAGCTGCGTCGACTGCTTTGAGTGATATTTTACTACGCCTGGGATCAGAAGATAGCCAGTCATTCGAGTTCACTTAAACTTTACAGTTAGCATTTGTGAGTGTTATAATCCATAGAGAAATTCAATAGCAAAGTATAAAATCGGTCGTACCGAAGCAGATACAATGATTATTTATTTACTTTATTATATTGAAAATAATATAACTAAACGTATTCTACTACTCCAAATCACTAATTTCGTTCAAGCTGCGTTATGTTCACTTCTGTTGATATTATCATTTGAATTTTGTTACTTTTTCAGATAATTTATTTGATATCATTGAGCTTATGCGTGGTGAATTAAGTTGGAGAAGGGTCAATACAAGTGCCACGTTATTGGTAACTAATTGAGATAACGTTGACTTCAAAAGTAACGTAATAAACGAGAGTTCATAGCCATTACAGTCCCGTGTATTGCTAAACCAGATGTAATGTAAACAACATACATACAGGTTAGGGAATGAAAGTTCTGTAGATCTCGCTTTGTAAATACATTTAGAAAAATAATGAATAAGTCACTGCTGTTAAACAGATTTCATCACTTGTAGAAACAATTAAATAACAAGTAATCTAAATGTAAGAGATTTCAGCTGAATAAAAATGCTTAGTGAGCACATAAAAAAAGACTATCAACTTGAAAATGAATAATATAGATTTAATAAATGTAACTGGTTTTTGATCATTTGAAGTGTTTTAACTTGGGAAGAAATTCCTTCACTTTAGTGATATTTGCAATAATACAAATACACCCTTGAAATAATATATCTCATTATTCACATTAATCAAAAAAGTAAATATACAAGATCTAAGTTAGATTCTTAGATTTTTTGGGTTTCAATATGCATGGCGAAACCACCCGATCTTAGTAAACATATATATTTGAAATAGCTAGCATATCAGCACTATACTAAGTTGCATCATTAAAAGGATGTTTATTTATAAGACATAACGTAATGCACAATCTAGAAATTGAATAAACAGGCATGAAAAAAAGAAAAAGAAGGATTTAATTCTTATTGGAAATTACAATATACTATCCTTAGAAAACATATTACACACTTTCGACTTCATAGAAATGTACACACAGAAAACAGCTTTCATTTAAGTAAATGGAGAATGATGAAAAGTAATTATATTGAGAACAATAGTGGTAATTCTCGTTACTAGAATGCAAAGGAGTGACATTAGCAGAACAATACATTCATTATCCAACCAGCAGTTAGTTGTGGGTAAAGTTAAATAATTAAAAGCAACCAGACATGATATGAGTTTAAACAAACAGAATTCCGTAAGAAAAAACTAAAGTAGGAAATAGTTTAAAAAAAACGTTAATATACAACATATAGGTCAACCTAGTCATCAGGAGGAAATTATAAGCCTGCAAGACAACAACAACAGTGATAGTCGTTATCATTAAGTAAGTTTGTTACAATTATGCATTTAATTAAGTGAACGCATATTCGAATAGTGAAAATATGCAGTTTCTTCTTTAATGTATATTCTACTAGTGAAACGAGAAACGCATTTACACACAGTAGTAGTATTAATCTGCGGTAGTAGCAATAGTTGTTTACTAATAACAATAAAGTAGACAATGTGTTATATTAAGGATTTGGTGTAAAAAACATAACGGGCTCCACTGTGGATTTGAAATAAGTTTAATAACAATTATAGTGAATAGTAATGATGGCATAGTACTTCTATTATTATTAGTAGTAATAGTAATACGAAAAAAGAAAGCCACAATCGGCCTATGCAGAATTTACTATGTGAAGAAAATGAAATCAAATACATAAATGAATAAAAATACTAAGTACTGCTGTTATTATTAAATCTTGCCATAAAACGTTTTCTGGCTTTAGAGAGCATTGTTCTACGTCTGGCAGCAAAAGATGAATTTCTGTTACCGTCTAATTCTTCGTTTTCGTCAACTGCTGTATCAAGCGGTTCAGTTACGAATGGACGACTGGATGAAGATAGATTTGTCCCACCACGTTCACCGTTTGTAGTGACTGTTGCAGTAAGTAAATTCTGACAATAAAAAAGTATTAACAGTAAGGATTAACAAACAAGCCGGGAGAAAACTAATCATATCATACAGCATATGAAATGTGAAGAACGATCTCGAGATTTGAAGTATGTGACGCGATTTATGCACATGTTTTAAAATATTTCAAAAGAGGGGCAACTGAAACAGTGAAAGATGTAGGTAGCAAAGAAAGAATGAGTAGGTAACGTGAATTCTGAAAAGACAAAGATTATATATATCTGTGATACTAAGACAGACTTGAATGTATTATTCAGTCACTAACTACTTACAAACCACTGTATAGCCTGAAAAATAGAAGCAGTGTAAAATGATAATTCTAAATAAAATATATGGTTAGACTAATAACATGCCACAAAGTGTTTAGTTAAAGTTATTGACTAACGATTTAAAGAGCTTAGAGATCTACATATAGTTGAAGTAACCTACTTTTAAGGACAAACACTTAGAACACAGATGAAAAGCACACTTATGTAGTTGGATAAATAATCATCCTGCTTCGAAATGTCAGCGTATTATTGATACTTTTATACACTATTTCTCTATTAATTAGCCATTCCAATATCTTAGTATTTTAGAATTCTAATGACGCTGAACTCAAAACATTGAAGTAGCAAGTTATTGTAACTGATTTCTATTTGATCACAACGGCAAAGATAAACATACCTAATTGGCTCATAACCTGTTCACATGCGCAGACGCCAACATCTCTCAACAAAAAAGAGGAAATAAATGATAGGACAATCATATGTTCAAGATTTAGATCGTAACTTAGAGAAAGCTTGCTTTGTACCACTATGATCAATATTATAACAGACTTTCAACTTATCTTTTGATAAAACACTGTAATTAATGAAATTCAATCAAAATAGACTCCAGGTCACAAATTATAGAGACATCCTCAGCTGATCAGGTGAAAATAATATGCAATCACGTTATGAATGACAACTTATTCGAGCATTAAAAAAACCAGCCAACACAAACCTTTGTTTGACTTACATTTTGATATACAGTAGTACTAGTAGTAGGGGTGACATTAGTAGACGTTGAATTAGATGTGATCGGTGATGGTCGAGCCATTAAATTTTCTGCAGCTAAATCTGGAACACCAGTAGCCAAAAGCTCATCAATTATAACAGAACGTGGGAACTGTGGAAACATATTAGTTAACTGGTCAACAGAAACACGTAGATATAATGGTAGTGCATTCAAATCATTATTTTCACTAAACACAGAATTAGGAACACCATTATTAACATCTGTAGCCTGTCGTCCACTTGTTCGATTGTTAAAATCATTAACTACAGTATTTGGTTGGTCTCCACCAAAACTTTGAATCCCACCCACATGAAATACCTCACGAAATACCTACAGTGATAACAAGAGTGTGAAACTCTACGTAATAAGTACAGATATCATTAAATTACATTTATACGGTTTGATAAAGTTTCTCAAGAATGGTGGCAAAAAATTAAGACTCCAATGAAGTTCTATACAAAACTAGAAGCTGTATATAAAACAAAAGGTTGGCATAAGGTGTTAAATAGTCAAAAATTAGAAAAAGAAAGTAGGGTAGCTTTTCAAAGCACAATCTATGCAACAGATTTTGGATTAAGAAGTATTGACAATATAATCTAACTGCCTAAGATCTTGTTTTGTAAGTGGAAAGTCTAACTTATAGCTCGGGCGCTAAACATGAAGTGCCGAATAGCAGTTTACTAACAGGAGAGCTGAGTGATTTTAACAATATCAAATACATTTCAATATCTTGTATGTGAACAGCTATCTTGAATCAAACACTGTTTTAGTGTGACAACAGTGGCTGAAGTGAATAAAAGGACTTTTTCATTCTAAAGGTAATTCTGGGGAATAAACTTACAGTTGACGTGAACTAAAATCATAAATTCATTATGATGACTGTGCATAATTTAAAAAAAATAATCTGACAAACATAACTCATAAGAGCAGTGGGTCAATAGGAGTTCACTAAGTAATACTTCAGATAAAGTTGAAAATATATCCACACTTTATTGATATATAGGCAATTATAAGTGTTCATGTTCAAAAGTTTCAAAAATGCTACATTAAAGTATTTCAATCGATAAATATAAGTACATTAACTAATTAACCATTATCATCAATGGGGCATATACATATTATCAATCTAAAATATAGCTGACAACCAAACGACCAATTTAGTGTAGTTTTGACTTTTGAACTCCATAGGTGATCTTGCTCCACAAGCTTCATCACTTGGAGTACTTAATACTGTTTCCAACTTTAGTAGTCTGATGTGGTTGATAAAGTCAGTATTACACACTTTTTTCTGTTTAGGGAGTAAAATTATCGAATATCTAAGATTGAGTTTATAGACAATTAACACTTTCCAAAGATAATAAAACCACGCCTTTGTGAAGAGAACAATTTTTAGCCAGTTTAACGATATTAATGAATCAATGAAATGAGGTTGAAGTGAATTTATTAGATTGCCTCATAATCAATATTAAGCTTTCTAGATACGTTGCAAGTACATGAATTTGATCATTCGATAAATAATCCATTCAAAAGGCATAGTTACTGAAACGCAGAGTTTAAGGAAGAAAAAATACCGAGTTAATAATAAGAGGAAAAATACTGTACAGATTAAGATACGTAACAGCATGCTGTAACGAAAATATACCCATAACACGTAATTAATTTAATTACTTCATAGAATGAATATTCGCCAAGCAACTTACTTCCGATAATTCAACATGTAAAGACGGCAACCAGGAAAAATAACGCGATCCATCGAAATGAAAAGATCTACGTCTGATTTGATCTCTAGCTTCATTTCCTGCAGCAGCTTGTTGATTCTATGTGACTGATATAAAACATAGAAAATTAAATCAACAAAATTGTAATAAGCCTTTGCAAGAAAAACAATAAAGAATTCAAAAAATAATATTTGATGAATGAAGCAATTATGTATTCACAGTATCAGAATTTCTGAGATTTTTGCACGCAGTCGTGATCGAAAGAACATCTTAACATTGTAAAACAAAAAAGAGAGATTCGATTTGAAAATAGAAATAGTTTTTTTTATCAATAATAAACATTTTTAGACTTGCTCTTAGAAACCAAACAATGACAATTGACTGGCTAGAAATATTACCATTACAAATGAATGATCTAAATCATGCATGATATTAAAAAAAACGAAATGTGAAAGACATCCAAGTTAATAAAGTTAATTTTATTGCAGAAACTAAGTTAGAACTTTTAAATTAAAACGGTAAAAATGAATCCCAGAGGATGTGTGAAAATCCTCGTTGATTGTTGACAAAACATACCGAAACGTATCTACCTTCTTTAGATTTGTAACTCCAATTCGATGTCGAATTGAATAAATATTAACTCTAAAGACCCATGAATCACATTTAACAAGATAATTTATTAGGCATCTTCACAGAATCAAATACGTCTCTCCACAGCAAGAGAAGACAGACAAATACAACGTAGGACCAGGCATATAAGTGCATCGGTCCAAGTTGCCAAACCTCAACAGCACTAGCAAGATGATCACCGAATTCATAGAATCAGTTACTTTAATGGTAGTAATATATAAAAGGAAGATTGCATATAAGGATATAATATGTAGAGAGAGAGAAAAAAAATAGTTTGTAGAAAGAAAGGTAGAGTAGTTTTAGTCTCAAGGTGTACGTGAAGACAAACAATGTATACACCTACGCCATTGTGATCGATTCTGAGCCATGTCACCAAGAGTCTCCAACCACTGGGTACGGCAGTCACGCGGACCCCAACCAGGTAGTCGACATCTACCAATGTGGCTCAGACCAGAAGTTAGTGACTTCAACGACTGATGCCACGTTTTGGTTTGGCCGCCCCTAACCCTTTTCCAATCCACCCCAATACTAGTCATCATTGAGCGACGTGGTAACCGGTGTTCGGACATACGTGACACAGCAAGAGAAAATTTGTCTTATATATTTGCCTGAAACGCCATCTAGTCTAAATACTAAAATATCCAGACTGGAAATAACTGGAGGTAAGTCATCATGAATTCCGATTTCATTGAAAACTGATTTATACGTTTGGGTAATTTACCCTAATTTCATAGGGAGATATGTAGACTCTATGTTCAGTTTGATGTAACTTCCACCTTTTAGAAGGACAAGAGCTCCTTTATTTTCTCAGATAAAATCCCACCAAGGTATTACTATGATACCTAATAAGCATGAACAGATAGCACGCTGACAGACAAGAAAGTTCTCAACTTGTGGCTTCTGAGAGCTAACAATGAGCACAATGATTAACTTAGTTTTTATTTACTTTTATTTTTTATGGTGGCCACAATCCTCAATGCATTAAATGAAATTACCAAGATTGATAACACAAAGTGAAGGAGTTGAGTAGGTCGACAAACTTACCCATATTGTCAGTATGGGACTTTGATTTCTAGTTTATTTGGATTTGAGGTAAGCTGACACTTCAGTACACCCTACTGACTGATAATTTCTGTCATTTAGAATCGGCAGTAATGGGATTTGAGATTAAACCTGATTATCTACTATATACAACTGTACACTTGCACATCTCGGCTGGTAAGTAATTCAGATTGTTTTAATTATCTAATAAATATGCGAACGCAAGTAAATGATATTAATGTCTAGTGATCTAAAGAGGAGCAAATATTATGTACATGATATACAAATAGGATAAAACCGAAAAGTTAAAAAAATATAAGCATAGTGCCTGGTTCACATTTGTATGTAACTGCATACACTGATTTTTAACGCGTTATCATATTTAACCTGTTTATTATTTCAAACTATTGAAAACTGAACTGCATAACTACACTAGATAGTACTAAATAGTTGACCTGACTCTTGGGTTATCTAATTCTGGTTACAGTTATCTTTGGAAAACACTATAGTCACCATTTATTTAATTGATATATATATTTATCCTGATTCAGTGAATGCGCAATATAAACCACAACATAAAGGATATCATTTAAATGATGTCTAAATCTTCTCCAATCAATTATACTTAAGTTTAGTTTAGAAACTTATGAATAAAATTGTTAAATTCGAGGAGTAATTCACATGAGATAGAAAGTAGCTAAGTTTACTTACATCCTGATTATTGATGTGCGTTACTTCATGAGCAGTTAAATTATCCGTATTGTGCGTAGAAGTACTTGATGCTTCTTCCGTCTGTGAGTTAGATATACTTGCAAGAGAGCTTTGAGGAGTAGCTGATTCACGAGGCAATGCATTCAGAGCAGCAGCTTGAGCTGCGGCAGCAACAACTGGAGCGGCACCAATACTTAGGCCAAGATTTAGACCTACGGCCGTAGCGAACATTCTGGAAATACCGGATATTTGGTTAGGTTGGGCCGTATTATGGAGCGTCATCGGTGGCTGTATATTATTGGCTCCATTACGATTAATTGGACCTTCGTTTCCAACGTTATTAAACAAATTTCGGACGAGCATACCAAGTGCAACATTTTCCGACCGCTGTGTTCTATTATGATTGTGAAGAAGCATAGGAGGTATTCCTAAGTCACGTCGACAAGTTGGGCAACTTGGATTCTGTTCGAGCCATGCGCGAAGGCAGTGTTCATGAAAGTCATGACGACACGGTAATCGTCGCCAACTTGCCATGACGTCCCAGCATATTGCACAAATGAGTGCAGATTCATTTTCAATACCAAAGAAGAGCACTTGTGAAGTCTTATCATCTGTTTCCATCTTTGTTTCAGCATCCTTAGAATACACCTGGTAAAGAAAAAGTAAGATATGAATAAAGACTACTATTACCTGCACTAACAATGAAATAATATGAATGTTGGTACGAACAAATTCAAAAGCTTACAATTTTGTCACGCAGAGAATGTATATCGAAAATCCTTAAACAGTGCTTCTTGAGAGTCAAAAAATAAGATAACACTCACGCATATTGTTTTTGACACAATCTTATAAACCGAGAGACTTTAATGACTCTATTATGCAGGATTATTTTGTCAAACCCATGCAATGTATGTGCGGCTGGAATACAACTGAGTCAATCTAACCAACCAGAAATACAAGAAATAAACACAAGAATAGGTAATCTCAAATGGACTTTAATAACCAACAAGAATACAGCAATGTATAAATATACATCAGAATGGAAGGGGTTTAATAAAATGTCATTAGGTAGATGATGAAATTAACCATATGCAGAAACTCATGTAAAACAATAATTAGTACGAAGCTAACAAATAATCAAGGTTGAATAGACTAAAGGACAGAACAACCCTGGATGCTACTTCCTAGATGAAATCCTCAAAGAAACCAATGGTAGGAGACCTTGATAAGCATGACTATTAATTGAGAACAATCCTAATGAATTCAGAATCTACATAATTATAAACATTTCGCCATTTCTTTCAATAAACTCTTCGTTCTTGCCCATCGCCTTAATATATCTCAGCTGTTTTAAACTTACTGTTAATTTCTGAAGAGTATGAACAAGAACCGACACAAATTGAAAGAAATAAGATGCACTTTACTGGACTTGAATAATTCATGCCACTTACTGGTTGCATACGTATACTGGAAGAACAGGAGGTTTCATAGTTTCGACCACTAAGACTTTATCTTATCTGGAACAAACTTCAGATAACGAAAGTAAAATGATATTGAGAAGGCATGGATTATTTAGGTAATGTTACAGTCCAGAATACGGATGTATGTAAGTACGATCAACATAAGATCTGGTATGTGTGCATCGGTTTAAGTTACCATACATAAAAAGCACAGCAAGATTAACACCACATTAATGGAGGTACAGTCAATCAGTTACAACAAAGAACTTGGTACATGCGTACATCAGTTCAAGTTGTCATGCCTCAATAAGCAAATAGAGATTAAATTGTCGGACAAAATTCCAGAGTGGGGAAGGTAGTAACAGAGTAAGTACTAGTGGAATGGCATAAAGATCAGAGATAAGATTTGAAATAAAAAGTAATTCAGTAAAGAGAAAATTATAATAAGCTCAGAAATTAGAATTTGGAGGAAGACAAGGAGTGAATGCACCTGCGCCATTGCGATCGATTTTGAGCCATATCACCTACAGTCTCTAACCATTTGTTACGATCATCGCGTGGGTCCCAGCCAGGTAGTCTGCATCTGTTTACATGGCTCAGCCCAATTGTCAATGACTTCATGGATTGGTGCCATGTTTTCGTTTGGCCACCCCTAGCTTTCTTCCAGTCTACTCCCACACCAGACAACATTGCTCGTCGAGGTAGACGGTGGTCAGGCATACGCAACACATGTCCTAACCACCTCAGCCGGTGAAGATTCACTACTTCATCAATAGACTTACCGTATTTACCTAGTATTCTACGCCTAACCTACGCATTGCTTACTCGGTGGTCCCAGGAAACACGGGCAATGTTTTCGAGACATCTATGATCAAATACTAGGAGCCTACGAATATCCTCTATCCTTAATGGCCATGTTTCACATCCATAAAGTAAAACGGATCTAACTGCTGCGCAATAAACGCGTCCTTTCGTCATTAAACGAATGTCTCGTCTACGCCATAAGTGACGCAAGTTGGCAAAAGACAACCGGGCCTTCTGTATACGAGCCGAGATTTCATCGGACACCAGACCGTTAGGATTGATGAGGCTCCCGAGATAAGTAAAGCGGTTAACACATTCAATAGTTTCGCTCCCTATCACTAACTTTGGTGCCGAATTAAGCCAGTCCTGAAGCAGCACTTTGCACTTGGATGGAGAGAATCGCATCCCAAACATGCTTACGTTCATGTTTAAGGTTGTCAAAAAATTCTGCATTTTATCAGCATTTTCACTCAATAGAACTATATCGTCTGCACGTTCTAAGTCAGTAAGTTTATCTCCTGGAAGGACGTCAACCCCAGAGAAATCAGACTACGACAATGTTAACTCTAAAAGTATGTCCATGATAAAATTAAATAAAAATGGGGAAAGCGGACAACCTTGACGGACACCACTAGAAGTGATCAATTTCGACGACAATCCGCCATAAGCTCTAACACGACATGTGGTGTTCGAGTAGAGAGCTTGTATAAGGTTAAGGTATTTCTCCGGTACGCCTTTCAGTGATAGACAATGCCTCATAACCTCACGATCGATAGAGTCAAACAATCCGCCTTAAGATCAAGGAATACAGCTATTGTTGGGCGTCTGAAAGTGTGCCTATGTTCCAGAACCTGCCTAAGTGTGAATATTTGGTCTATACAACCACGTCCGGGTCTGAAACCACCTTGGTTTTCTCGAGTTTGCTCTTTACGAGCTTTAGTTAGGTGTCGAAGTATTATTGAAGCTAATATTTTAGACACTATATTCGTTAAACTGATTCCTCTGTAACTGTCACACAAGGACTTCTCTCCTTTCTTATAGACCGAGATGATTAGTGTTCGAGACCAATAAGATGGGATTACGTCCAGTTCCCAGATTCTAGCCAAGATCTCAGTTAATCTCGCCGCTAAGACTGAGCCACCATCTTTAAATATTACAGGGGTTAATCCATCAGGTCCTACAGCTCTCCCTCCCCTTAGATTCCCTATAGCCTTCTCAACTTTGCTAATACTTGGGGACTGGTATCAATGTGTAATTCAGATTGCTTAGGGATGGTGGGCAACTGGGATGAGGCCGACCGCCAGTTGAACTGTTCCCCATAATGTTCTGCCCATCGGTCTAATCTTCTGGATTGACAGTGAATGGTGGTACCATCTTTTACTGAGATAGTTACACTTACAGTCGGATTTCTAATACCCAATTCCTTGATAAGTCTGAACAGTTGCCTACTGTTATCTATTGCTGCTGCTTTTCCCATCTTTAGCTTTCGCCACCCACCACTGCTCACGATCATTGCGTAAGCTTTTAATCAGTTTGTGTTTAAGTTGCCTTCGTTCCTCATCATGTTCAGAGCCAGGCGGGATGTGTTGCCGAGCATCTATCAGTTCAGTAGATGCAGCTGAAATCCATTGAGTTTTCTTAACCTTTTGGTTTAGTTTATTAATAGAGGTACAGGTTAGCTTAATGATAAAAATAACGAAAAAAAGAAGAGTGGACATATAGAACAAGATTGAGGGAGAAATAATTTGTGGATGAAAAAGAAGCTATGAAATCATTTTAAGCTCACAATTTAAGGGAGACAAAAAGCGGATACATGTGCTCCACTGTGACCGATTTTGAGCCATTTCACTCAGTTTTCAACCACTGGTTACGGCATTCGGGCGGACCCCAACCACATAGTCCGCATCTACTGACAAGACTCAAACAATGAGTCAGCAACTTAATAGACTGATGCCATGTTTTGATTTAGCCGCCCCTGACTTTCCTACATCGTACTTCTATATTAGTCATCATTATGTGACAAAGTAGACCTAACACATGTCCCAACCACCGCAGTCAATGAAGATTCACAACTTCATCAATCGACTTACCACCTTTCCATAGTATCCAGCGTCTAACCGGATGCGTCTGGAAGATCTTGAGTAGCTTAAATAGTTTTAATGTCTAAGTCATCTGGTTATATTTATGTTGTCCACAATCTTACGAGATTGATTTAAGGTGTCACCGTCTTCATGATCCAATCACCAGCGGGGAGGAAGAGGTAGAGCGACAATTAGCAGCCTTGTCCGACACCGGTCTTTACCTCGAATAATTCCATGAGCTGCACTTTATGCACTATTTCACGATGTAGCCTGTCATAAGAGTTTAGTATGACGTTGATTATCTTTTCAACGACGCCGTAATTTTAATTTATCATAACAACATTACGCTTATTTCCAATAAGCGTTGTGAAGAAACCGTTTCAGGCTTCATCAAATGAGTATAAATAAACAATAATTAAGGTTGATTTACTTAGCAAAGCAAAATTCTGAATAAAACTCCAACCAGAAGAAACTTCAAAAGATTAAACGTAAGAGAATTTACTAAGGAGAGCGAGACGAACATAAATTATTTGAAAGCATTCATTTATACATTAATAAATTAACATTGATTATTAGTCAAGTGAAATTATTGACTGAAATAAACTTTTGCAAAAAATAACATGAATAATTATTCTACTAATCGAGTACAAAACTACACTGAATTAATTAACACAATTAAATGTTACAACATTTACTCTGGAATATAACTGACATTTGGTTAATGTGACGAAAGTTTAGCAAATTTAAGCTTGAAAAAATCAATCCAAGTCCTCTGGATGATTTTTTTAAAATAATTGTAGTTTCGGGAATTTGAAATCCTCAACATATGAATCTTGAATCAAAATGAGTGATACTGTACTATAAGTCTTAATCTACAGTATAGGCTACGCAATCATGTGAAATGTAAACTTATTAATGGTTGGTAGAAATAGTAAAAAGGAAGACGAGATGAACTTGTTTGTGACGAGAACACTGATAGTATAAACAAGTAATGACAGAAAACCAATACCAGAGTGAAATCAGGGATTTTTCACTAATAATTAATTGCTTACTAAATAATAATAAATAAAAAGTAAAAATTACGTTAACTTACACATTCACTCATCTTGCATGCTTGGTAGTTCTCCCTGATATACTTCATTAGTCTCCTCTGCGCCAAATGACGAGATATACTATTTGCCAATTTGGAGTAAGACATACGTATGTGCAAGAAAACAACGAGGCTGGCAACGGAGAATACTCTACTCCATAACAAAAGATGCAGATAATGTGTTATTTCTGTTAACCGATATAGACATGTAAAAAACAGCTCATAATAGTATGTAACCGTTGAATGGTATAGCCAGCTCTGACCTTTGCGTAGACACCAACGATCATATGCTTGTATGATTAGTCCACAAACAAGATGAGATACTGTACACATTAGGAGCGTGAACTCTGACACTAACAAAGCAACAACATCAACAGCATCGTACAAAAGCTCCTTCTTTCCTGTTATTTTAGCTTTCAGTGCTCCCAACACAGTTGGTGTTTTAAGTCCGGTTAGAAATGAATTTCGTGAATGGATATCTATGAAATCCCCGTTAGTTGCAACATCTATGTCTGACAAAATAAAACAGTTTTCTAAACCGGCTTTAAGTAAATACCAATTAGCAACAGAAATAACTGCAAACATGAGGTATATCCGGATCCACTGACGAGTATTTATGGCACCAGAAGCTGATAATTGGTTACATCGAGAAGAAGCCACAGATGTTAACATATGTAATACACCAAGAACGCTGAACCAACAAAGCCATCCAAAAAGACTGGTTAATCGAGAAGGGTTAAGAGCGCCTGAAAGTATGATAAAATGAAAAAGGACAAAGCGGAAAAGGGATTTGGAGAGAGATATCCTTTCAGTAGACATCAAGCTGCCGAAAAACATTTTAACAGCTACTTTCCAAAGAGCCAAAAGAACTGCAAATAGACCCAGAACAAGAGAAATGAAAGTTGATATATTTTCGATTGGTGAGGAAGAAACATCTAGCTCTGGATCCGAAGTAGTATCATTTGACAATGCTAACACTTCCAAAGTTTCCGAATTTTCGTCAGGGTGAAGTATGGACTCCAGTACACAAAATGCCGAAAGAATACCGGAAACTGATAAGAACAAGCAGATCTCAGTACGAAAGAGCCACATCACAACACTCTCAACAATTCTGTAAAGTCGTCTGAAACACACAGTTAATTTATGAAATATCATTCGTTCGTTCTTATCGTTTTCAGGGCCCAAAATGACTCAACTTTAGCTTCACCTTCCAAATATTACGACTGTTATTGCTAAGCGTCAAGCAACATGTGGCAAATAAGATTGAGGCTTAGGATCAGCTACAATAGGAAACGATTTTCTCCGCAATAGTAAGAAACCTGAAAGATAGAGAACAACGAAAACCAGCGTAAATCTACTCCTGAAAAACGATATGTTACATTCAAGCTTATAAATGACATTCATCATGCATAGATCTCCTGTCGGAAGACTGTTCCTATATGTGCGACTAAACAGTAATTGTCATAACCTATTATGATATCATATCAGTGAAATCATATTGATAACTTTAACTTTGCCTGGCAGAATTAGAGAGCTGACGATCCTTAAGATCTGGGTCTAAGTGGTAGGAGCGTTCCTGGATTCAAACAGTTCAGGATTGGTTGTATTGCTTCTGAAACTGAGGGAGAAGGGTCAAACAAAGAGTCAAAAATAAGAATAACTAAGGGGTTGCCCCAAACAATATTGCCCCTTAGAATTAAGTGTAGATATGATGAAACATTTAGAGGGTGCAGACGCAACCTCATCAGGTAAAGTTTAACAATTTTCTAATCCCGACAACTTTTGTGCAAGCTCTTTCGCATTCTGTCCAAAATGGTTCTCATAGGTTAAGCTTCGGATTGAATCGGACAGCGACCGATTAAGATGGAGGGTTATGAACAATATAATTCACAAAGATTACATCCGCTTTACCTACTTGTATTGCATAGAATGCCATATCCGTAATTTTAATCGAGATGTGCAGTTCATTTTTTAGTCCCACTACCCTTTTTGGTTGCAGTTTAATTTATTACGCTCCAATGTGAAATCCCATTTAGGACAGAACAATATATAAGCCTCTTTTAAGGCCATAAGCACGTACCATAAGGATGGATGAAAGGTTTAGGAGACAAAACTGCATAAAGATCTAGGCAAAAAAACATACGAATGAGTAGGCAATATCGGCTGCAGAATAAGAATCGGAAGATACCTCTAGAGTATCGGTATTACGTTCAGGTTCATTTTCTGAGGTAGAAAGAATAGTACTAAACCCACTAAGCACGTACGTAAATAATGTATACGCATTGCTCACCATTAGCACTTAGCACCCAATGGTATTAAGAGGAAGTAAGTTGCTGGAAGTACATCAGTGAATCTTACCCAGTTTCTCCTCAAGAGTTACGAAATCAAAAAGACCCTATATCTTCCTTTAGATCTTAAGACTACCTGTATAAAAGAGGATTTTAGTTCTCGGTAAGTGGGAAGGTCATTTATAAGCAATAAGAAGATGAGTGGTCCAAAGATGGAATCTTTTGGTACTCGGTAAGTCATTGATGGTCTTTGAATATTTGAAAACGATCAACAAGTGGATAAGATGAAAATATCTTTTTTTCAAGGTATGGCTGGCTGGAGGTGAAGCGAGTTAACATGAATGCCGGTGAATGCGTATGGAATTCCGCCAGCTGTTAAAGTGACCATTGGGATAAAACTTGGTAGTTTCCAACTTGGTTGAAATGAATATCAAAAGGATCCATGCTGAAATATCACCGTACACTTACACCAAAACTATCCAACAGATCCCTGACAACTCACATACAGACTTTAATATTTACCGATGTCGTCTGAAATTTAAAGGTCATATCTCCAGAGAGATAATAGTTCAACATCCAATCTCCTAATAATGGGCCAGTATAAGCTGATTGATTCTGTGCACTTGAGTTATGGCTTTCAGTTCTGATGACGGGTCTTCAGCAGTGCCCGATTATTGTAGTCCAGCTACGTGATTGAAGTGGTCTTGTTGAATTCGGTAACTACAATTTCATTTTTATCATTTTTCTTAGTACTTCTCTAAATCCATTCCATCTCATTCCTAGACAGTCTCCTCTCAACCTAACGTTCATAAGATTACCACACAGAGTGAGAGAAGAATGAAAATGAATTCAGACTTGTAGGTGAGGTGATGTGATATAATTGTGTTGGATGAGTAAAAATAAGATAGAAAGCAGGATAATACTAATAATAATAATAATATAAGTGACATCAGTGGAAGTACCAGAATGTTAAAGAGAGAAGAGTATGTTTAAGATGATTGGTCTCTCTCCCAAATGACCACTCATCAACCATGGTGATATACGTAGCTATCCAACCTTCTCAAGATGCTCACAACTGCAAGAGCTGACATTATGGACAAGTTTGGATATCCAGATGCACTCACGGTATTGTAAACCACGATTAAGTCAATTCTTACTCGCCTGTGGTTTAGTGGGAATAAGCTTAGTTGGCAAACAGTCTGAATGGGGTTTGTCCCAATGCCCAGCGACTAATTTCTACGTACCTAAGATTTTTATCCTTTTTCAAAGTTAGGTGTCTAAACATTTTTCGGAGTTATTTAATGTTGTAAAATGTTCACTAAAAATACTGCTTGAGGATGATTAAAGGATAACGTGCCTATAACTTTCCGGACTCTGTGGGGCTTTCTGTATGCTGTGTGGGATAGGAGTCTCTTTGATTTTTTTTATCACTAGTGTCTAGGCTGCTAGTAAACAGGAGCCCTACGTCGTGTTTCAATGAGCGAAATTTTCGAAGAATAAGGCTGAAGTGTACCCGGATATATGACCAAGTTAAGCTTGTCGTACAACCAAAGCCACTTCTATCGATTGAACCCACTCTTACGAATGAGAAATCAGAAGGCACTGTAGGATGGAAGGGAAATTATATTTTATCGTAAATAGAGCTTCAGTGGGATGGCAACGTCTAAGCTGGAAAGCTAGAGACAGATGCTACCCACGGTGGTTTTAGTCGTGATCTGGTGGTGATGCGTGACCGCGCGCCTTCAACTAGTAGTGTCCGCTAAAACAAACATGGTCAGCATCAATGTCGAGAGCCTATGCAACTATTTATTTTGGGGATTATTTACCTCTACAAGGCCAATCCGTCGTCTTGACTTAGATATGATTGACTATGCATGCTCAATTAACTTAAGGCTATTGCTGTAGCATATACCTAAGTCATATATGGGGCTCAGTGTTTTAATTTTAATATCCGTTCAAATAGAGTTATTGTTGAACATCATATTTTCTGAATTGCATAATCCCGCACTTGCTGTGATTGCATGGTAATTAGCATTTCTGGCTCCAGATCGATGGATTATCCAAGTCTTTTTGTATGTCGGATGTGTCTTCGTTAGATGTACTGGGCTTAGAGCTGTACACTATTTTCATGTCATCCGCATACAGGTATGATCTTCCGAAATGTATGACTTTACATATATCATTTATATATATGAAAGAGAAAAGATAACCTAGGACACTACCCTGAACAACTCCACTGGTAATAAGTTTGGGTGACATGAGGTGGTCATTATATTTAACCATTTGGTACCTTCCTGTGATAAATGAGTTAAGCCAAGAATGTAATGTGTCTTTAATTCCGAACGACTTAAGTAGATAGAGAAGTTTATCATGTGGCACATTATCAAAAGCTTTCTTGAAGTAGAAAAATACGGTCGACAATACCATTCCCTTGTCGCGTTGATTGGTTATATCGTTATGATAGTCTAATTGACACTTATCACATGACCTAGTTTCAGCAACCTATGTTGTGACATGGGAATTAGATTTTGTTTTTACAGATACTACGATATTTCAACCTTAACAACTTTCTATGATTGAAGAGATAACAGACGTTAGGTTAATTGATCAGCAGTTTTCTACATTTGGACCTGGTTTCCCTTGAATTTGGCGATACTGTATATGGCTTTCAAGGTTGATGGGTAGCATGCAGCAGAGAGTGATAGTGTAAACAATTTAAGAAGTAGTAGACAGAAGTTTTTGTTCCTACTTTTTATCACGCTTGCTGGGATACCATCGGGCCTTACGGTGTTTGAGTACTTTAGTGTTTTTATTACCTTAGAAATATTTTATCTGGTGAAGATCACGTTTGTAAGTTAACATGATGATTTCATTTTGGATTTGTAGTCATCTCCAGGAATTTCGTTTGTTAGTGTTGCACCAAAGTGTTCTTTAAATAATTCACCAATGAGTTTAGGGTTGTCGTATACTTGATTTTTATTTTTAAAGGTGCATCCACCTTTAATTTTAAAATTCTTAATTTTGTTTCTAAAAATTTTTGGAGAGCAGAGGGATTTTTGTTGACAATAGCTTGTACATTGGCGTTTTCTATGCGTATCTCTACAGTCATTGCATTTATTTCTTTAATTGTAACTAGCAATCAAAAGTCTCTAGATTTGTGAGAATGTGAAGAATGTTTTTGGAGGAGTCTTCCAATATTTGTTAGGATGAATTAATCTTCGGAAATTATTGGTTTCAGATGTCTTGACGGTGCAATCTTATCTAAAGCATCATTTATGTTAGAGAATATCAGTCGATTTGTTAGCGTTGTTTTCAGTAAAGTAGCTCCCTTGGCTGAGACTACCGATGCAGTTCTAGAAGTTCATCCAGTAAATATTGTGTAAGTGTCGGCTGAGTACAGTTGTTAGACTCCTAGTCGCCGTAATTTTAATATCAAAGCTGCATATAACACTGTTGTGGTCACTGTCAGGCAAGTTTCTTCCCCGGTTGTACATTGTATGGGGAGAGGCCCTTCTTGAAAACTAAGTCTAGGATATTTTGGAGTCTAGTAGGCTTACGATCGCACTGAGTCCAACCACGGAGTTCTAAACATTCGATAAACAGACTGCAGCGTTTTGGTGCTTTAGACGCCGACCATTAAATTTTGGGCATGTTAAAATCTCCATACATAAGCTTGCTAGTAAAGGGTGGAGAGGTTGTTAATATTTAAATTCCTTTTAGTAAATCTATATTCCTTAACAGGACGTTGGGAGGCTGGCACACGCAACTGAAAAGGATCGATATAGACCTTGTAGGCTTCAGAACAACCCATATAGAATCTTGTGTTACATTTAGCCATGGAATCTCACATAGGAGCGAGTTCAGCTTTGAGTGAACATATATTATACAACCTCCACCACATCCATGTAATATATTACTACGGTGTAGGTTTTAATTATCAAGAGATATATTTATATCAGGAATGCTTGAATTAGTTCATGCCTCACTAATCATAATGAGTGATGGTTTGCTGAGTAACAGTAGTATGACTAAGTCAGTCATTTTGTTACATATCAATTAAGCATTTATCAGACACAAGGTGAGTGCGTGGCTATATGAGTAAAATTGACTAAGCGTATCGTTCATAGTTGATATCAGGGGTGCAATTTAAGTGAAATGTAGGTGGTTGTTTGTTATTGGACAGCTCACACTGATAGTGAGGGTTACGGCTAGATTCATTATACAAACTGTTAAGTTAATTCGGATTTGTTAGCCCGAGGAATAGAGTGAGAATTTTAACTGGTTGAGGTTGGATGGGATTAAGGAAGTTGTATATACCATGTGGTTGGACATTATGTTGACTAGTTATTTGACTAGTAGTGCTACTATGTCCTGTATCCAAAAAAATTTCAATTTCCGTCTGTTATGTTGTGGTAACGATAAAAGTTGAGCTTTATATAGTTAGGGTTGAAACCGTTCTCATTCGTGTCACTATAAGAAAGGCTTGGAAATCGTGCAAGCATGTTGTTATGTGCATGTGCATTAAGAGAACCTATGATCGGTTATCGTGTTAATACCCTAAAGTGTCTTGTCCTATTTTCCCTAGCGCGTTTACTAGACTAGGCGTAGTGTTGTACTGGATGAGTAGCAAGGGGCCGCTTCGCAATATGATGACTGTTAGCTTTGAGAGGACGCGAGTATACGTATCTTTTATTCCGTCGTCTTTCTGCATGTCGCGTTTTATATATAAAAGTTGATTAGGCTGGCACTTATGGTTTTATTTATTGTCTTGAGTACTCATGACTTTGCTTTTAGCTAGCGGGAAGAATTTATTTATGAAGGCTAACATAACCTTAGAGTTTTGTCTATTTGGAGTATGATCTCTAGTATGTGTGTGGTTATTAGCCCGAAACGGAATTTGTTGAGGGGTTACTTGAAATTGTTTAGTCTTTAAACCAGGTTTAGTTATGTCATCTTTTGGAGTAACCCATTGAGAACTGAGCTTTAGTTGGCTTAAAATCTATATAGTTAAGTCAATTAAAGGATCTGAGATTAGTTTTCCACCTGGAGTGAGATTATGAGTACACATGCATCTATTAGCATTCATAGTAAGGTGTTCGCCATTACATGATGTTCCCTCTGTAGACATATCGAGGTCAACAACGTCGGTTACTTTTAATTTGCAACTTAAGGTGGTGTCACGTGGTAATTTTTTGAATTTTTCTGAGTCTTATAACTTGGCATTAAAATTCTAACATATCACATGATTTTTAACATATATCCCACATTCTACGAAGAGTGTATGGTCGAGAATATTATACATCACCACATTGCATAAGGAGATAGCCCTTTTTACCTCTTGCATTGCTAAAATGTCAATCAGTCACTGAGGCTTTGCAAAGTCTCTAACATTTTGTTGTTATTATGAATTCATATATTTGTGAGAGGTGTCAGTTGATTGAGTTTAGATGTCAGTTTGACGAGGGATTTTCGTAGTGACAGTACATCATAGGTGTTACGGAATGTATCACGGTGGGTATCATATAATATGTCAGAAGTCTTGACCTGAGGTCTATTTGTAGTATCATTGAGAACATCGGCTTAGTCTTCTTAAATGAATTGGTTGTACTAGTTTGCGACCACTCGTCAAAGCTTATACGTTTATTTCTACCATGTTAGAATAATGTTTAAGAGTACTTTGGATAAGGTGGTTAGCTAATCTTGTCACAAAGATTAAAATCTACACACCACGTGTGAAAAGGCTACAACAGTCAAATAGCGTGCCGTTGGATATTCTGTTAGCTTCTGATAATTGTTCACTATCTAGTAGACCTTTAAAGTTTTGGTACGTCCCAATCTATTTGACAGAAGAAATCAGATTATTAGGGAATATATTTTTATTATATTATCGTCGGCAAGAGACTATGGAGCGGGATCCTAGTCATTCAAACACACAATGTTTCTCAACATTCAATATGAAACAAAAGTTAATATAATCCCTATGAAAGATAAGGTAGTAAATAAATATTTGAGCTTTATTGTTTAAGCGTATGTTTAAGGTTTGAAGTCAACTCCTAACTAGTCAACCTATGTCGCTACAGATTCAGATTGAGGTTTTCGGAATAAGTGAAACCTTGAAGGGTTCTAAAGATATTTATATATTTGCTAGTATCATTGGGAGTGGAAGTGTGCAGGTTATCTGTTAACGCCTGAGTCGTTGGTGTCAAAATCGACACGTTTACCGCTCCTAGGTTTAGCTACCTTTCTGCAGGGTGGAGAGTATTTATCCGATGGAGTACAGCTGATACGAGTACACGGTGAAAGGCCTGATATAACTGAATAAGATCGGGATCCTGAGTCATATTTTAGTTCACACTTAATTACGTCGTCATGGAGCGTAATGTGATTAGCCATTCTTTGTTACGAAGCCGTTTCGTCTGCAACTATCTTTATGTTCTTGAGAAAAGCAACAGATCGGATATGTTTTCCCTTAGGTGAGACAACGCGTTGGCTCTTATTGTCTTTGTACGGCTCGTGATACGATCTCTTGGGTAACCGGATTATATGTCGGATCCCCTTGTTGGTCGATACGATTAATGCGAACGTTATATTATACTTCAAACGGATACCGCAACTTGTTCCTTCCCAGTCCCCAGCTATTACAAAAACTAGGTATGTAGGAAGATTGTATTGTGGAACAAAACTGAGACGAGACTAGTGAACTAGCAAACCAGCGAATCGTATTTACATAATACATCGATGTTATATCAAATAATTCACAGTGATTATTCATCAAGTGAAATCATTAACATTTAATCAATACAATTAAATACTGTCAAACTGTATTAAGGAGTAGGACTAACATTGGAATTATATTAATGTGATGAAAGTCTACAACCAATCTTATAGAAAATCAACAAAACTTCTTTCGTCTAATTAATCTACCATTGTAATTTTAGGGGATTTAATGTTACTTACAGAGTCGACAAGACACAGCATCAAAAATTGAAGTGAAGTGAAGCAAGACTGGATAACCAGTTTGCCTGCCTTTTTTGCTCAATATTCTTCAATCACACCAGACATGCAACATATTACGGGCTTTCAAAATGATTAACTTTGCTTTACATAGAGGAAGTTTATCGCGTATATTATAAACAATAGCTTTATGGCGGGATTTTAGCCTATTTCCAACTTCGTTGGAGATACTGTTAATAAAGGTCTCCACCTGCTCAAGGTTTTCAATGTCTAGGTCATCTTTTTACGTATTAGATGAGATATAGGTTCTAACCTTAGCAAAATGCTGTTGATTCGGCTAAGAGAAGACTTCACTTCTTCTAGTTTGGAAATATAATTTATGTCATTATTTGGGTTCTTCATGATGTTCACAGCTCTAACAAGTGGTGATAGCCTCTATGTCACCGCATAATCAAAAAAAGGAGTTACTAACAAAGGACAATCCACATGGTTTTGGTGAACTCCTATTATTTCAAAGCGCTTAGCCCTACTTCGTACTTTATGCGTATTAGAACACACGATGTATTTATTGATGAAGGGTGCTGATAGCGTTACAAGTTGATATATGAGCAGGACTCAACTAAATATAAAAATAACAGACCTCGTGAAAAAAGTTACAACCTTCAAGTCCGCACGAGAAGACCGATAATCAAAATAATGAAAGCGAATTTGTTAATAGCAAACTAATCCAGATTATTCAGAAATTATTTATCAAACAATTCACGTAATTTGTAAATGACATTTTTGTTTCTGTAGCCAAGTTACGGAGTCTATGACAAGATAGGTCATCTAGATGAGCTACATTAAAAAATGTAGAAGCCGACTTATTTCATTTCCTGTTAAAGTAGATCTGAATCAAACTTTCGCTTTCACACATTTTCTAGTTCTAACTTAGCGTACCAAGTTTCATAATTTTAGATGCAATAAATCCCATAAACACAAGGTGTACAGTGACACTAGATTCTCTTTTTAGTTTAGCTTCAGTTCCTATATTGCTAAAAATGGCAGTGATGGATGCCAGAACTGGTAAGAAATAAACCTGGTAAAGCAGAATAGGAAAATCGTAATTGTCATACTTGAGTAGTACGTTAACTAGAAGTCGGTGTGACCTAAATACCTGCGGAGTAACCTGCTATGTATATGACAGATTATAAGAATACTTTAATCCTAGGTCAGTCAAACATTGGAAATTTAACAACTTATTACCGTTTATGGAAGGATCAATATAAGGCCGTATATCACTAGAACATATTTAGGCACAATTAGAAGCAGCATACGGTGACCTTGTTGAGATAAGTATTTGCGCTCTTGATTATATAGATAGGTTTATTAGAGGAAATAAATACACAGTTTTAGGATCCAAGACAATATTTAATAAAGATGAAGGTAGAACATTCAAAGCGAGAAGTCATAAGTGACATAGTTTTAAGAAAACCACATTAGGAATTAGAAATCAATTTTTCGGAGAGTAGTTAGTCAGACATTTTGCCACACACTATTTTTTCATTATTCTTGAAATGACTGATGATATTTATAGGTCCACAGTTGTTCCACTTTATCCAGTATTGTAATTTTAATTAGGGAATAATGTTCAAAGTCTTCCATCTGTTAGGATAAGTACCGATTTCTATACAGAGAGTAAACGGTTTCAGTAGAAGTAACGAGATATAGGGTCCATGAAATTTAAAGTAAAATGGATGCCATGTCATCTACTTCGTAATAATTTCAGGCCCTAAGTGTATTAATGGTAATACATATATAGTGGTAAGTGAAGGGAACAGATTCCATATGGTTAGTAGCATGTGATTGGTGTCTATGCTAATGCGCTCTTGGAGTAAACTGCCTACAAAATTATCACCAGACAAGTTTGTGACAATATTAGGGTTGCTGATGACTGAGCCATCATGTGAGATGCAACGAACATCAGCACTTCGGATAGATTTGAAACGCTTATTCAATAAATATATCAAGTTTGGTACCTTGGAATTACTATGTGTTACTGATAACCTGTGGGCTTTTTCTTTGGCTAGAAACCATGTTAATTTTTACAGGTTCCGAGAAGTTGTTTGACATGAAATGGCACTTTTGTAAGCGTTTAAAATTTTTACTATTTTTAATCTGTATGTATAAGGTATTGAACTTCTTTGTGTTGCTTAGTTTCGTAGGTGCAACGGGACCCAAGTATGAGCCATTAGAAAAGGTATGTTGCCCTAATCAGAGCACCTTATGGTGGAGTGTATAGGTTCTCGAAATTACCTGGCTTGTTTTTTCACGTAAGACTATTAGAGTGGCTGAAAATGAGAGGAAGAGCACATAGAACCATTTTGTAGTTACTGCTTAAAAGCTATTCGTCAACTTCAGTTGACAGATGTGTAACATCTTAACAAGGAACTGAATCAAGGATATTATTATGCCGTGTGGGAATGTAAACACACTATGTCAAACAGTACATGTCTGACATCGTCTTTGTCTAACTTGTTCTGTTTTGACGAAGGTAAATACTTCTACTGACGCGTATTAACTCCTATGACTCATATGTGCGACCATTTTGTAAAATATAAGCTTGTAAATGTTTACATAGATTAGTAAATGATAAATCGACTGATGATCAAACTTCTAATCTAGTGACTCCATTTAAGGTATGGCCAGCCTCAATCAATGTCACACAATTAACTTAACTTCCGAGAATGACCAATGTATATTGCGCATTTATGTCACATGATAGTGGATTAAAGAAGGCCATGCATGATAGACCATTTAATATGTCACCTAACAAAAATGGGATCGCAAATAAAGGCTATTTCGACTACATCGTTTGACATTGAATACTAAATTAAGGCTTTCTAGCCTTATGGTTATTGACCAAAAATAAAAGCTTATTTGCACCAGAAGATTTAACCGAAGTCCAAGCGATAATGAATTTAAGTGCTACAGAAGCGACAATTTGCTAGACCTCTTGTTAGAATCCAGATGTCAACTTTATCCCGGGTTATTCGAGTTTGAAGCTCATTAGGTATTACACACTGAAAGCAGTTGATCTTCTTGACACCTATTATCTGCGCGTTCACGTTAGCACGAAACAGCATGACTGCCCATTCCCTATCCTTTTGCTACTTGACTCCTAATCGGCAGCAGATCATTAAAATTGCCAGAGTAGTCAGTAACTACATCAATCAAGTATAAGAATGCCGGTGGGGTCGAAGATAAAACTCTTATTCAAAGACGTAAGAAACCTGGAACCTGGACATCTGACAACTCTTCAGTAAATGGTGTAAACATAAACCACATAGCCGCAGATATAAGGCCCTCCAGTGCTGCACCAGTACCACAAACATATGCTTCTAAAGTGCATGATATGGCTTTGCTCAGTTCTTTAAACAATTTAAATAAGATGAAAGATGTTATATGAAAATCCACACAAATAAAACTAAATTCGAAGCAGGGTTTTCCGACCTAATCAAAAAGGGTGACTAGCGTAGTAGAATGCAGGGTTGTCAGTGCCTTTAGGGAGCACATAATTTATCTTTTTTCAACTTATTAAACTACCATTATAAGCCACATGAACCTGAACATGGCACTTTGTATTGCACTGAGTTGTAGGAAATTCTAAAACAATCATGTCGTAACCTCTAGTAGTTCAATACTACGCCCATCGTACTGAGGCTCCGTAATGGATTTTGATCGCCTTTTCCACTATCTTTACAATAGCCATGTAAGGAATTCGGAATTTTCTATCTCGTTTGTTCCTAGTTAACGAGCCTCTATATCTCTCCCCAAATTGATGTAGAGATCCTGATGCGCCTGACCCGTAAAATAATTATTTTACATCCTTCAGTTCGTAACACCTCTCGCATTACGTGTTCAGGCATTAGGTTAGAAAAAGCTGCACATACAAAATACAGTCTAGTCAAAGCAAACGTTCATGGCATTGATAAAGACCATAGCTAATTCTCCATAATTTATTCATCATTTCCTATATCATCATAAGTATTCACAAAAAATAAATCGCTGGGCATTGGGACAAACCCCATTCAGACTGTTTGCCAACTAAGCTTATTCCCACTAAACCACAGGCGAGTAAGAATTGACTTAATCGTGGTTTACAATACCGTGAGTGCATCTGGATATCCAAACTTGTCCATAATGTCAGCTCTTGCAGTTGTGAGCATCTTGAGTGTTGGGTAGAGCGAAAAAAACCCCTTGCAACAAGTTCACAAAGGCGTAGAAATCAATAGAGAAAATTGTGTCCAATCAGCACGCAGATAGTTCTTACCAGAAAATTCTAGACCAATGAGAAATCACGTGATGCATCTCTGATTGGACAGCTATCTTACTACTACTGTGTCTAGTAGGATGTAGAAAACTCTAGAAGCCTGAAGGACATTTATGATAATATAAATATCCTAGTTTTTGTACATAATTGATACCTTGCAGTAAAGTGTTGTTTTGCCGTATTTTGTGTCTTCTCTCTCGTGTTCACGTTGAAGCGTAGTTTTAGCCTGGGGGTCGAGTCAAAGCTTAGGAGTCAAATCAAGCGGTCCACTTAGACGAGATTAATAATTGACGACAGAGATTTTCGCGGTCGAATAAGAATCTAAACCACGCGTCACAACAAATTGGCGACGGGAAATTCGGAAAATTAGAGAAAAAAATCATCATGAATATTACTTGAGAACGACTAGAAGCTTATATGGAGCGGCAAGAAAGGCGGTTCGAACAATCTCAAATAAGAATTATGGAAACCTTGATGCAGAAAATGCTCCTGAACCAAGAAAACCCAAATTCTAGTGAACTCCAGCTATCACATAACGATTCAGTCATAAATTCTATTCATGAATTTCATTTCGATGGTGCAGCTGGTGTCACTTTTGACTCGTGGTTCAAGAAATATGAAGATATGTTTCGCATCTATCTCTGTAGACTGGATGACGCTTCAGAAGTTAGAGTACTCCTAAGAAAACTTGGGACAGTGGAACACGAACGCTACAGCAACTTTATCCTACTAAAGAACCCACGAGACTTTAGTTTTGATGAAACAATTCAAACCCTGTCTCAAATCTTTGGGGAACAGTCATCTTTATTTAATATCCGCTACCAATGCTTGAAGATTACGAAAGAACCAGGAGATGACTGGGTAAAACACGCAAACATTGTGAATCGAGAATGTGAGAGGTTTAAGTTATCCTCCATGACAGAAGATCAGTTCAAATGCCTAGTATTTGTCTGTAGCCTACATTCACCTGAAGATGCTGACATCCGTACAAGAATTCTGAGTAAACTCGAACACTGCCCGAACATGACCCTACAGGAAGTAACCACCGACTGTCAAAGGTTAGTCAATTTAAAACATGATACTTCTTTGATAGAGAGTGGTGACCGATTCCTTCATGTCAACGCGGTCGAGAGAAAAGACTTGCAAGGTTCCAGTGCCCAGAATCATCGTAATGACAGCGGTAAGCCACCATCTCCATGCTGGCTGTGCGGTGAGTGGCATTTCAAAAGATTCTGTCCATTTAAAAACTATCGGTGTACGACATGTTTTAGAAAGGGGCATAAAGAAAACCGCTGTAAAACACGAAAACACCGCCGTCCGAAGGTCTACTCAAAAAGATTCAAGCCAAGAACTGCCAAAGTGACAGTAGCTCTCAATAAGACCGGTTCTCATAGTCGCAGAAAGTATGTCTCCCTCAAAATTAATGGTTATACTGCTCGTCTCCAGTTGGATACAGCTTCCGACATAACTCTCATAAGCAGAAAAACGTGGGATAAGATTGGCAGACCACGAGTATACCCTACACAACAAACAGCACGTAGTGCGTCTGGAGGTATGCTAAATATTGCTGGTGAAATACACTGCCAAGTCACAGTCAAGGAAGCGACGGAGACTGGAGTTATATTTCTTACAGAACGCCCATCACTCGACTTATTGGGACTCGATTGGATAGAGAAGCTGAAGTTAATGGATCGTCCCATAAGCGTGATCTGTAATAATGTCAACACAGCGAAAGTAGACGAGATAAACCCGAATCATGAGCTTCTAAAGCGACATACAATAGTATTTAGTGGTGAACTGGGAGAATGTACTAAATTCCAAGCTACTCTCACCCTTCGACAAGGAGTAAAGCCAGTGTTTCGTCCTAAAAGACCTGTTCCATATGCCGCACTTCCAGTAGTTGAGCAGGAACTTGAACGACTTCAGAAAATTGGTATTATCGAACCGGTGAACTTTTCAGAATGGGCTGCACCGATAGTAGTAGTGAAGAAGACTAATGGCAGCGTCCGTCTATGCGCCGATTACTCAACTGGTTTAAATGAAGCCCTAGAAACTCATCAGTATCCATTACCTCTACCTGAAGATTTTTTTGCTAAGCTAAATGGAGGCAAGCTGTTTGCCAAACTGGATTTATCAGAAGTATATCTGCAGATCCCTGTTGCTGATAAGTGTAAAGATCTGCTTACCATAAATACTCACAAGGGCCTGTTCCGATATAACCGACTACCTTTCGGAGTCAAGACGGCCCCATCCATATTTCAGCAAGTGATGGATACCATGCTACAAGATCTCCCTGGTGCTGCAGCTTACCTGGATGACATAATAATTATGGGCGTAGATAAAATGGACCTAGAGAAGAAGCTCGACCAGGTGCTATCGAGAATAGCCGAATATGGTTTCCGGCTCCGTGCTGAGAAATGCAACTTTTGCATGCAAAGAGTACGCTACCTTGGGTTTATAATTGATAAAGACGGAAGAAGACCAGATCCGGAGAACATCCAAGCAGTGAAAGCTATGCCGAGACCGACAGATGTTCCCACACTATGATCCTTTTTGGGACTACTTAGTCATTATGGAGCTTTCATCCCTGATCTTCATCGCCTACGTGCTCCATTAAATAACCTTCTGGCTAAGAACGTAAAGTGGGATTGGTCTGAAAGTTGTCAACGTGCTTTTGAGAAGATCAAGCAACTATTAGTCTCGGATCTGTTGCTGACCCATTACGACCCGACCTTACCTATTGTAGTAGCATCAGACGCTTCAAACTACGGCATTGGAGCAGTCATCCCTCACATCATGCCTGACGGATCGGAGAAAGCAATTTCGCATGCAGCTAGGTCTTTAACTACAGCAGAACGTAACTACAGCCAGGTTGAGAAGGAAGCATTGTCAATTATCTTTGCTGTTAAGAAGTTTCACAAGATGATATTCGGACGCCAGTTCACGCTCTTAACTGACCACAAACCGTTGTTAGCCATATTTGGATCGAAAAAAGGGATTCCAGTATACACTGCGAACAGACTGCAACGATGGGGAACCACATTATTGGGTTACGATTTCAAAATAAAGTACCAACCTACTACTGATTTCGGACAAGCTGATGCATTGTCTAGACTTATTGGTTCTCAAGCGAATCCTGAAGAAGACACCTTAGTGGCAGCAGTCGAGACAGAAACAGAAGTGCGCCGAGTTTTGGAAGACGCAGTTGATGGTCTACCTGTTACGTTTAAAGCTATCAAAGAAGCCACAGAAGACGACAGAACATTACGAGAAGTCAGGGGTTATCTTCTCACCAACTGGCCGAATCGTCGCTTCCATGATGAAATACTACAATATTTCCGCAGACGGGACTCCCTCATGATTGTTGATTCATGCATTATGTTTGGTGACAGAATTGTTGTTCCAAAAACATTACGCCAAAAGGTCCTGAAACAGTTCCACAGCGGTCATCCGGGCATCAACAAGATGAAGTCATTAGCTCGAAGCTATGCCTACTGGCCTACCATGGATCAAGACATCGAGGCCAGATGCCGCAACTGTTCTTCGTGTCTGCAAGCAGCGAAAAGTCCGAAGAGGTGTGATCCACAGGAGTGTAAAAAGCCTAATAGTCCATGGGGGAAATTACACGCAGATTTTGCAGGACCAGTACGAGGAAAAATGTTTTTAGTCGTCGTAGATGCGCTCACAAAATGGCCCCAAGTCTATGCTATGACAAGTTGCACAGCTAATGAGACGATAAATAAGCAATCTGAATTGTTTAGCTACTTTGGGGTTCCAGAAACTTTGGTGACTGACAACGGCTCACAATTCGCTTCAGAATCGTTTAAGCACTTCTGCCGATCTAATGGAATTATACATGTACGCTCCCCACCATATCACCCTCAGTCAAATGGACAAGCAGAGCGTTTTGTTGACACATTTAAAAGATCATTACTGAAGGGGGAAGAAGAGGAGACAAGCCAGGTAATTACCAAATTCTTAACAACTTATAGAATTACACCCAACCCTATTGTCCCTGATGGCAAGTCCCCTGCTGAAGCTATGTTTGGAAGACGTGTCCGGACTATATTCGACGCCATGTTGCCACGTAAGTTGACGGATAGTTACAGTCGAAACGAAACAATCCGGAGCTTAAATGTGGGTGATAAAGTTCTCGTCAAGTCATATCTTGGACCTAGACGTTGGGAACCAGCAATCATTGAACAAAGAATAGGAAATGTCTTGTACAGAGTGCGTGGAGCGTTCGGAACGTGGATCAGACACATCAATCAGATACGCAGAGATAAAATGATGCTAAACGAAGTAGACAGACGAAAAAGGCTGCCACTCGAGTTACTGGTAGACAGTCCAACGACAAAAACTCCGACGGACACTCATCATCACTGGACACCAAGAAAGTCAAAACGCCATAAGAAACAAGTTGTCAAGTTGCAAGTAAACCCGAAGAAGAAATCTTATTTTTTAAAAGGAGGGAGGTGTTGGTAGAGCGTAAAAACCCCTTGCAACAAGTTCACAAAGGCGTAGAAATCAATAGAGAAAATTGTGTCCAATCAGCACGCAGATAGTTCTTACCAGAAAATTCTAGACCAATGAGAAATCACGTGATGCATCTCTGATTGGACAGCTATCTTACTACTACTGTGTCTAGTAGGATGTAGAAAACTCTAGAAGCCTGAAGGACATTTATGATAATATAAATATCCTAGTTTTTGTACATAATTGATACCTTGCAGTAAAGTGTTGTTTTGCCGTATTTTGTGTCTTCTCTCTCGTGTTCACGTTGAAGCGTAGTTTTAGCCTGGGGGTCGAGTCAAAGCTTAGGAGTCAAATCAAGCGGTCCACTTAGACGAGATTAATAATTGACGACAGAGATTTTCGCGGTCGAATAAGAATCTAAACCACGCGTCACAACATTGAGAAGGTTGGATAGCTACGTATATCACCATGGTTGATGAGTGGTCATTTGGGAGAGAGACCAATCATCTTAAACATACTCTTCTCTCTTTAACATTCTGGTACTTCCACTGATGTCACTTATATTATTATTATTATTAGTATTATCCTGCTTTCTATCTTATTTTTACTCATCCAACACAATTATATCACATCACCTCACCTACAAGTCTGAATTCATTTTCATTCTTCTCTCACTCTGTGTGGTAATCTTATGAACGTTAGGTTGAGAGGAGACTGTCTAGGAATGAGATGGAATGGATTTAGAGAAGTACTAAGAAAAATGATAAAAATGAAATTGTAGTTACCGAATTCAACAAGACCACTTCAATCACGTAGCTGGACTACAATAATCGGGCACTGCTGAAGACCCGGAATCAGAACTGAAAGCCATAACTCAAGTGCACAGAATCAATCAGCTTATACTGGCCCATTATTAGGAGATTGGATGTTGAACTATTATCTCTCTGGAGATATGACCTTTAAATTTCAGACGACATCGGTAAATATTAAAGTCTGTATGTGAGTTGTCAGGGATCTGTTGGATAGTTTTGGTGTAAGTGTACGGTGATATTTCAGCATGGATCCTCTTGATATTCATTTCAACCAAGTTGGAAACTACCAAGTTTTATCCCAATGGTCACTTTAACAGCTGGCGGAATTCCATACGCATTCACCGGCATTCATGTTAACTCGCTTCACCTCCAGCCAGCCATACCTTGAAAAAAAGATATTTTCATCTTATCCACTTGTTGATCGTTTTCAAATATTCAAAGACCATCAATGACTTACCGAGTACCAAAAGATTCCATCTTTGGACCACTCATCTTCTTATTGCTTATAAATGACCTTCCCACTTACCGAGAACTAAAATCCTCTTTTATACATGTAGTCTTAAGATCTAAAGGAAGATATAGGGTCTTTTTGATTTCGTAACTCTTGAGGAGAAATTGGGTAAGATTCACTGATGTACTTCCAGCAACTTACTTCCTCTTAATACCATTGGGTGCTAAGTGCTAATGGTGAGCAATGCGTATACATTATTTACGTACGTGCTTAGTGGGTTTAGTACTATTCCTTCTACCTCAGAAAATGAACCTGAACGTAATACCGATACTCTAGAGGTATCTTCCGATTCTTATTCTGCAGCCGATATTGCCTACTCATTCGTATGTTTTTTTGCCTAGATCTTTATGCAGTTTTGTCTCCTAAACCTTTCATCCATCCTTATGGTACGTGCTTATGGCCTTAAAAGAGGTTTATATATTGTTCTGTCCTAAATGGGATTTCACATTGGAGCGTAATAAATTAAACTGCAACCAAAAAGGGTAGTGGGACTAAAAAATGAACTGCACATCTCGATTAAAATTACGGATATGGCATTCTATGCAATACAAGTAGGTAAAGCGGATGTAATCTTTGTGAATTATATTGTTCATAACCCTCCATCTTAATCGGTCGCTGTCCGATTCAATCCGAAGCTTAACCTATGAGAACCATTTTGGACAGAATGCGAAAGAGCTTGCACAAAAGTTGTCGGGATTAGAAAATTGTTAAACTTTACCTGATGAGGTTGCGTCTGCACCCTCTAAATGTTTCATCATATCTACACTTAATTCTAAGGGGCAATATTGTTTGGGGCAACCCCTTAGTTATTCTTATTTTTGACTCTTTGTTTGACCCTTCTCCCTCAGTTTCAGAAGCAATACAACCAATCCTGAACTGTTTGAATCCAGGAACGCTCCTACCACTTAGACCCAGATCTTAAGGATCGTCAGCTCTCTAATTCTGCCAGGCAAAGTTAAAGTTATCAATATGATTTCACTGATATGATATCATAATAGGTTATGACAATTACTGTTTAGTCGCATATATAGGAACAGTCTTCCGACAGGAGATCTATGCATGATGAATGTCATTTATAAGCTTGAATGTAACATATCGTTTTTCAGGAGTAGATTTACGCTGGTTTTCGTTGTTCCCTATCTTTCAGGTTTCTTACTATTGCGGAGAAAATCGTTTCCCATTGTAGCTGATCCTAAGCCTCAATCTTATTTGCCACATGTTGCTTGACGCTTAGCAATAACAGTCGTAATATTTGGAAGGTGAAGCTAAAGTTGAGTCATTTTGGGCCCTGAAAACGATAAGAACGAACGAATGATATTTCATAAATTAACTGTGTGTTTCAGACGACTTTACAGAATTGTTGAGAGTGTTGTGATGTGGCTCTTTCGTACTGAGATCTGCTTGTTCTTATCAGTTTCCGGTATTCTTTCGGCATTTTGTGTACTGGAGTCCATACTTCACCCTGACGAAAATTCGGAAACTTTGGAAGTGTTAGCATTGTCAAATGATACTACTTCGGATCCAGAGCTAGATGTTTCTTCCTCACCAATCGAAAATATATCAACTTTCATTTCTCTTGTTCTGGGTCTATTTGCAGTTCTTTTGGCTCTTTGGAAAGTAGCTGTTAAAATGTTTTTCGGCAGCTTGACGTCTACTGAAAGGATATCTCTCTCCAAATCCCTTTTCCGCTTTGTCCTTTTTCATTTTATCATACTTTCAGGCGCTCTTAACCCTTCTCGATTAACCAGTCTTTTTGGATGGCTTTGTTGGTTCAGCGTTCTTGGTGTATTACATATGTTAACATCTGTGGCTTCTTCTCGATGTAACCAATTATCAGCTTCTGGTGCCATAAATACTCGTCAGTGGATCCGGATATACCTCATGTTTGCAGTTATTTCTGTTGCTAATTGGTATTTACTTAAAGCCGGTTTAGAAAACTGTTTTATTTTGTCAGACATAGATGTTGCAACTAACGGGGATTTCATAGATATCCATTCACGAAATTCATTTCTAACCGGACTTAAAACACCAACTGTGTTGGGAGCACTGAAAGCTAAAATAACAGGAAAGAAGGAGCTTTTGTACGATGCTGTTGATGTTGTTGCTTTGTTAGTGTCAGAGTTCACGCTCCTAATGTGTACAGTATCTCATCTTGTTTGTGGACTAATCATACAAGCATATGATCGTTGGTGTCTACGCAAAGGTCAGAGCTGGCTATACCATTCAACGGTTACATACTATTATGAGCTGTTTTTTACATGTCTATATCGGTTAACAGAAATAACACATTATCTGCATCTTTTGTTATGGAGTAGAGTATTCTCCGTTGCCAGCCTCGTTGTTTTCTTGCACATACGTATGTCTTACTCCAAATTGGCAAATAGTATATCTCGTCATTTGGCGCAGAGGAGACTAATGAAGTATATCAGGGAGAACTACCAAGCATGCAAGATGAGTGAATGTGTAAGTTAACGTAATTTTTACTTTTTATTTATTATTATTTAGTAAGCAATTAATTATTAGTGAAAAATCCCTGATTTCACTCTGGTATTGGTTTTCTGTCATTACTTGTTTATAGTATCAGTGTTCTCGTCACAAACAAGTTCATCTCGTCTTCCTTTTTACTATTTCTACCAACCATTAATAAGTTTACATTTCACATGATTGCGTAGCCTATACTGTAGATTAAGACTTATAGTACAGTATCACTCATTTTGATTCAAGATTCATATGTTGAGGATTTCAAATTCCCGAAACTACAATTATTTTAAAAAAATCATCCAGAGGACTTGGATTGATTTTTTCAAGCTTAAATTTGCTAAACTTTCGTCACATTAACCAAATGTCAGTTATATTCCAGAGTAAATGTTGTAACATTTAATTGTGTTAATTAATTCAGTGTAGTTTTGTACTCGATTAGTAGAATAATTATTCATGTTATTTTTTGCAAAAGTTTATTTCAGTCAATAATTTCACTTGACTAATAATCAATGTTAATTTATTAATGTATAAATGAATGCTTTCAAATAATTTATGTTCGTCTCGCTCTCCTTAGTAAATTCTCTTACGTTTAATCTTTTGAAGTTTCTTCTGGTTGGAGTTTTATTCAGAATTTTGCTTTGCTAAGTAAATCAACCTTAATTATTGTTTATTTATACTCATTTGATGAAGCCTGAAACGGTTTCTTCACAACGCTTATTGGAAATAAGCGTAATGTTGTTATGATAAATTAAAATTACGGCGTCGTTGAAAAGATAATCAACGTCATACTAAACTCTTATGACAGGCTACATCGTGAAATAGTGCATAAAGTGCAGCTCATGGAATTATTCGAGGTAAAGACCGGTGTCGGACAAGGCTGCTAATTGTCGCTCTACCTCTTCCTCCCCGCTGGTGATTGGATCATGAAGACGGTGACACCTTAAATCAATCTCGTAAGATTGTGGACAACATAAATATAACCAGATGACTTTGACTTTGCAAGTCTTCTGGGTCTTCTATTCCATACACAACAATAAATGCAGATGACGACGGACATTGTAGTAGCAGCCTCGTCAGATGTAGGTCTCAACATATGCAGAGGGAAAAATACGATCTCTCGATACAATACAATGAACGTTTATTCAATTACACTTGACGAAGGAATTCCGAAAGCTATAGAAACCTCCACGTACATGAACAGCATCGTAGATATTCAAAGAGGGTACGGATTGGAAAGGTAAGTACAGCATTGCTACAACTGTAAAACATCTGCAACTCGAACATACCGCCAGCCATAATCAAAAACCGATATTTCAATGCAAATATGAAAACAGATCTGTTGTATGAGGCCAAAAACTTGGAGAACTACGAAAAATATAATCAACAAGATACAAGTACTCATAAATAACTGTCTATGTGAGATACTATAGATTCGTTGATCAAATTCCATCAATAACAACATGCTGTGGCAGAAAACAAATCAACTGAAATCCAGCTGAGAAAGAAATTAGGAAGTGACACTAGCGGTTGTTAGGACACATTGAGTAATTCATGAAACTGTGTCACATGACAAGCGCTACCTTGGAATTTACATGGTCAAGGCAGAAGAATAAGACCAAGGGACATTTCGCTCTGGAAATTGAAGACATATATGAAAAAAAATAAATAGCACTTGGAAAAAATTGGAAAAAAACTTAGAATAATGCTGGCTGGTCCCAGGACGCTGGTCGACAGCTTACGCTCCACATGGTGTTACAGGAACTAAATAATAATAATTGATTATTGGACAAACTATTGACACTTAACCTACTTATCTTTTTGAAATAAGATGACGACTGTTCTAGAGTCTCCAAAATAAACTACACTATTTGGACAGTTAGCTACTGCAAATTATTACAACATTTTTTGTTTCTTTTGAGGCTTAGGTTGAGGAATGCATAAGTGTTCAAAATGTGTGGTGATGTAAAAGGCGAATTTGATTTGGCCAGCTTAGTTGTGTCAAGTCTATTATACTGTATAACAACTCCATGTCATCTTATGGTTTTGCTGCAGGAGTAACTGGATCTAAATGTCTGTGAAATCTGATAGCAGTTGATAATCAACAGTTGTTAGCCCCTCTCATTCTTATTCAGAACGATTCAAAATATTATACATTGATTATAGGGAGAAGAACTTCTTGTGAAGTACGCTGATATATCGCGTTTTCAATAATATGTTGAAGGATAAGCACTAGAAAATTTTAGTGACCGTAATTCTATGATACTTTTTCTTTCTTTAACTATCAAGTACTTAGCCCAAAAATAAGGAAAGTAGATTCCATTCCCAAGTTTGTTCTAGGTATGTTTTACGTGTGTGACATAAGCAACATCGTCACAAATGCCGTGGGTTTGACTTCCTGTAATAGATTGTTTGGCAAACCTTACTTAAATACAAAAAAAGATCTCACTTATGATCTACACTGAAGAACAATCGTACTCTGGCTACAATAAAATAAAATGGACAAGGAAGCCTATCATTTCCTGCCTAAAAGATTGCATTAAACTACAACATATTTTTTCAGTTCCCAGAAGCTATCCAACTATGCAACCAGGACAATTAGCTATGTTGATTATAAAGTATGGTTGAAACAGAGAATTTATTAGGATTTGTGGAATAAAACAGTAACGTTAAACGAGTTAGCGAATTTTGCAGTAAGACGAGGGCAAATGGTTTTCGTATGTTGATAGTTTTACTAAGCCTTTCGCAGAAACAAACTTTTGCTTATGTATTAGGTAGTCACGTATGCCATTTTTAAACAAAAGGTGATAATATAGACGACAAACGACGTTAACTACTTTGTTCCGAAATGCAAAGTAAAATAAACAACAGTTGGACAGAAAAGACTTTTCAACTTTACAAATGTCAACACCAGTAAATGAAATGCACATTGTTTCATAACATTTACACATGCTATTTGCAATTGACATTGCCTGCTACTTGTAGCACAAACGCCCGACATAGTCAATATTAAAACAGACGTCTGTTAAAAACGAGTCGATTCGATTAAGTAAGAACCAATGGCATCCAATTTATTTACTATCTGTGGCTTCATTTAATCTCCCTCCATTCTGTTTGCTCTGACCTATGTTATTTCTTACCTAGTATCCTAAAATAGGCAATTGGCATAAAAAATGAATGTAAACAAATATTTCGGTAAGAATTACTAAAAACACTGACACCTTCCTCTCAAACCGATGTCCCATACATTTTAAGACGAGGATGACCTTGCATAGGCCTTGCTCATCAACAAATATTTTTTAAGATTTTATACAAATTAACTATTTTAGCTGCTCTTCTCATAAAGAGACACAATAGTCTGTAGATGTAATTTCACTGCTTTCTACAGTTTAGAATTTCCTACTCCTGATATCAAGAAATAAATTATTAGAGCCTAGCAACCAGTAAAACCAAAGAGATTTTATACAGAATTTTTATGTTAAATTAAGGCCTTACTCTCAGGATGTTAAATTTTTCAACGTAGCTGTGTTCAGAACTTATTTGGCCTTGCTCAAAGGGCTCGAGTGCTTGGTTAGCGTGAAAGTCACAGTTAACGTCGTTTTCAAATGAAATGAAGGTACTTGCTATACAAGGATTTCCACATAGGAAACTGAAACAAAGGTAGAGGGTAGAAGTAACGACCTTAAATACAGTGTATCCAGACACGAATTAACAAATCAGCCATGATGATATTAGGTGCATTGCTGTCGAAAGTATTTCTGAAAACATCAAGGCGAATTCAGAAATTTTAAGTAAAAACTAAACATACTTTTGTAATTTTACTGTTTTCAAGTACCAAGTTGGGCCAAATTCAGTTCATTTGTGTCAAAAATGCAGTTTTGTTCATCATACATTACAACTCAATGCACATGACTTCGTTCATCTCAGTTTTACATTAGCCCCACATGAAAAATCGTTCATTATTTTGAAGTGAGATTAAAATTCAGAACATTAACATAAATCAGTTAATGAAAAAATATTTAATATGTTATCTCTTTCTTTCAATGGATATCTATCTCATTAACCAACAAAGTTTTAAAAAAATTACCATTCAACAACGAGGAGATATTTTATAATTTATCTGAAAATATAAAACATTGTTGGTAAGTTGAATAGACTAGTTGGCTTTTAATGTTTTATCTACTGTGCCATCATGTAATTATTAGCAAACAATGAAAATTATTTGTTTTTATGAACTATTTTAAGTGAGCTTCAGGTGTTTTTAGAAAGTGTCTTTTATAAATTTGTGCTGATGAGTTTCTAAATTTTGATGCGTTGTTTAAGAATATGGTCAGTAATCATACCTATTGTTATGATTATTGTGAAACACGACGTTGGACTTAGCTCCATAAATGTCGTCCTAAACGGTGGGTACATCGGTAGGCAAAGTTTTTCCCTATAACGGTAAAATACTTAAAGGCTGTTTGTATCAAGAAGTTTGCTTGAGAGAAGAAGTGTGTTATGATGGTAAGTAGATTTTCTTATTTTTGGACGTCGTAGATTCCCTTTTTGGCAGGATGTGTCCTTAGAGACCTGCATGGTGACCAGTGGAGTATTAGTCCAACACACAAATCAAGAATAAAGTCACTTGTTTTGAATAAGCAACCACAAGAATACAATTGGGCGGACACAACACTTCAATGTATGTTGAGAACAATTCTTTTAGAATCCGAGTAAGCTTCTGAATTGATACACAGCTAATACATTTTATTTGGTATGGTTAATTATTTAGAACTATAGAATCATGATTACATTTACAGGTATTATAATATAGCATTTTCTAGTTAGGTATGTATATATGTAACTTTGATCTGGTTTTAAACAAAACCATCCTTTTTGTATATGTCAGACTCATATTTACTCCATATATTCAGCTTATGGAGTAGTTTTTGACAAGCTGGAATTATTCACTTAACATTCAGCCACCAATATATATGATAAGATTTGTTAGGGTAAGGTGTCATTAATTTTACCTTTTTATTGTTGAAAAAACAACTGAATCGGTATGTTTGCAGAATATTTGCTAGTTGTAAATAAATATTATTGACGTTATCCGCCATTTATTCGTTGTATTTAGTAATATTTCGAAAACTAACGATCTGTATATTAATTTGTGAAGGTTTTAAAAGCATACAATAATCTGTTAAGTCAAATGCGGATCTAATAATTTTCAGTGACCCATGAAGTCCGATAAACGTTCGTCGACAAGACATCGCGTCGTTGATAAAATAACGTTAAGGCAAAATAAAAGATATATGGCGTTGTCATAACTGACAAATAATAATTGCAAATTGATTGATGTGCTTATTAACAAACTGAGTTGCTTGTTTGTTATGACGAGTTTACTACAACAAAAGGCTTTACATTTGAACATCACATTCGTCGAATTTATAACATCTGGATTATAGTTAAATGTAATTTAACTTGCTAAAATAGTCTTAGACTAAAAATAAATATCTTCGTTCCTCTTGAACAACCAGAAGAATATATGGACGGATAAGAAAAATTTCACATCTAGTTAATAAAGTGATTCGATTAGTACTCGGGTTTTTATTTGTAATTCAAAATAGTAACACACCAAACTGATATAAAATAAATACACTGAGGTCACTGGATCACAAAGTTTTGAGTATGTTTTTTAAGACACGTCTTTTCCTAGTGCGTAACTATATTTTTAAAATGCCTGAGAGGAAGTCGTTTGTGAAAGGAAATGTTATTCATAAAAAAGAATTATTTGAGTTAGGTCGGCTAATACAAATAAATCCACCATGAATTTTAAAAGTGATTATATTTTTAAGGAAGATGAAACATTTAAATTGCGCGGGGATATAGAAATCTGTTGAATACTATATATCATTGTTTTTAATAAAAAAACACTTTAATGTTGAGCAGAGTAAGCGACTTTCTGACTAAGCCTATCATATTCAGCGCCATATCGAGTAGTCTACTTATTAATGAGTAATTTAGAATTTAGCAGTTAAGACTTTGGAAATTTTTAATCTTAGTGGTTGTGACTGGAGATATTCAACACTGATCCTTATATCCAGTTTTCATGGAGACCACTACTCCTTTGTTAAAAAATGCATTTGAAACTCTTAGTAATGCGATATATACTCGTGGATCCAAGTACACAAAATGTGCATCACCAGTAGACTGTGTTATTGCACTTTACTCATCTGCACTCCCCCCTCTCAAATGTTGAAGATTGGTTTGTTTAGTTAAGTTTGAATTATTAGGATGCCTTTACACTATGCAGCTAACTCATCACTCTATAAACTTCATATATTTTACTCCCAGCAATAATGATTAAATATCACAGTGCTAGATACCATTTAGTCAGTAAGAGTAATTCAGTAACGAATTTCAAGTTCATATATTTAGCTTCAAAACGCATGTTATAAGTTAGATGGTGTTATCATACAGCTAAGAAATATGAAGCAGTTTAAACAAATGTAGAATTTTAAAACTCTTATTTGAATGTCCAGTACTCTAACTACTAAGCTGTTTCTTTTCTAGCTACTAACTGGAGATGGATTAGCATATTTCTGTGTCTTCATAATAGAATGTCATTGATCATAGGGATAAAAAATACACAGAAAAGAGGCTAAGCTATCTTTAGTAAATTTTGTCAGCCACACTAAATATATATTTCATATAAGTAAATAGGTTTCTTAACCATAGTTGTTTAATATAGTTTAACTAATTATCCATAATATACTTCCTTAAATCTAAATATAACAAAATTCAGTTTAACTACATTTAGTAAAATGCTGTATATGCAAGATGATTGGCTTGATTAGTGAATCCATTATCAAATAAGTGTATTAACTGTCAAAAGACTCCTAGCGCAGGAACTGCTAATGGAGTTCATGCTTATGTTAGATGATTATCAAAATGATCAATCTCAAGTGGGGTTTCAAATAATTTACATAATTTTATTTAACTTCACTGTAGTATTTTTCAGAGGATGACGCTTACTTTTAAATTTTCAGGGGTCGATCTTCATCCAGAATATTTGATTATTTCCTGATAATATATAAATGACATGTTCTGTTTGGTTAAGACCCTGGCAAAATGTAAAATTCTTTGGTATCCTTAATATTTTAGTGCAAGCGTGTTCTGAAATTTTGCTCAGGATGAATAATATAGGATAAAGTAGTACAGTGCGTAAGCGACTTATCTTGAAAGTCCTATAAGCCTCGGAAGAATAGACGTTGCCACAAAGTCATAAAGTCCTATTTACTTTTGTCAACTTTTCTTGATAAGTAGGCCACAAGTCCTTTCTGCCGATCAAGTAGCAAGTACACTGCATAGATACTTTCTGTGCATTGTTTTAAGACTGTATAATTTTATCGAGGAAGATAAATGACATACTAGTTATACTAAGCATATTAGTTTTACTGTTATTTTGACTCTTCTGCTGTATATCGTGTTGAATTTGTTTATTTGAGATGCTTTGTATGGTACTTTAGGATTAACACTTATGTAGTAGGGTTAATATAGATTTTGAGTGATTATAAACATGTTCAAAAGATTGAAAGCAGGCGGTATAAATCTACTGAGAATCAAACTGCTTACATATTTTGAAGTATTACTTACGTATTCGGGACTTAATTAATATATACACAAAATCATTGGCCATCAAAAATATAACCGTTAAAGGTTTTTTTATCAGAGCACAAAATGTACAAAATCAATCACGAGTTTCATTGTTTGTCTCTTATATTCAAGTATGATTTACTGATATTTCTAACTGATGATTGTTTTTAATTCTTCATTTGCAAGATATTTGGGGGACTATCGTTATATTTAGTAGTTATTATTTTTATATGGTTAAATCTATAAAGTATTATATTTAATGCATAATTTACAGATCTCACTCAACTACTGTTGACCCAAAATCATTTTGTTTATATCAGCATCATACAGATGATGATAGTCAATTATATAGTAAGTACATAAAACGTGAAGTACGGGAACATCGTGGATATCCGAATTTTATGTTTAGCAATCCACTGAAAACAAGAAATCCGTATTATTTTCCTGAGACTTTACATGAATCAACTAATTCTGATAATAACTATGACCTATGGGATGATACTCTTATTAATAAAGGAATAAATAATGAAAGGAACAAAGGGGATCACTTCACTAAACAAATTGATCAGATGAAACTATTACCTGCGATTTACGAGGAATATAATAATGTGAAATTTAATGGGGAACAAGAATTAGCGGATAAACTGATGGATGAATCAGTCAAAGAAGATAATAGCAATATGGCTACTAAACTATCTCAAAATGATTATTTACTATCAGGCAGTAAGTAGTTTAATCAAATTTTGAAAATAAATGTAGTTTTGTTTTAATGATTTAAAGACTTGTAAGAACGCTAAGATTAATTTCAATCATATAACACTACTTGTGAATATTTATTATGAATCTAAAAATGTTTGATCCGTGTTTGGAGTCAGTTAGAGGGTTAATTTTATACGATCATTTATCAAACATCCTAGAGACTATACTAGTTTTTTTGATCCTCCTGATATCATACTACTTTAGAACTGAATATGTTCTGTTGGTTATTTAAACTCGGTAAAAAATATAACAGTCATTGGAATTCTTAGATAAATTTCATTGGGAAATGTAGTTATGTGTAAATCCTAACAAAGACACTATTCAATAGGTATTTAGTAACTGTTTCGCTGAAGTAAAGCTGTATTTTGAACCATTTTCTATGAAATAGAAATTCAAATTTTCTCATTCTGGAAGTAAAATGAAAATATGTCTAAAATATTATGTCGATTTTAGTCTTTTGAAACATTCTTCGCAAATGCAAATGTATTGTTTTAAAGAACAATTCTTTCAATTCAATGAAGTATGAAAAGAGGTAAGATAGCACTAGTTGTACTGACTACTAATGGTTATGAAAAACACGAATCGCTTGATTTCAAATTAATGTCTGAAAATTAATTCATTTATAAATAAGTTAACGGATTGTTTTTTTGGTCTTCAGGTAGTTTCTTTAGCTTAGTAACTGTTGAGTAGTGATTAACAAGACGTGAAAAGAATTGTGTAGTATCACTTAAAACCAATTGATTTGTAAGTAAACCTGAAATCTCTATGAACTCGTTGTTCACATCGTTTCCTTTATTCTTAATTTGATTCAACGTTATTGGAAACAGGTGATATAATTCAACATATAACTAAAGTTTTCATTAAAAGAATGTTGTAGTGTCTTGAAAAATCTGAGATATCTCTGATTTTCATCATATGATTCCACTGTTAAACAAGTTACAGGGTTGGTATGAAGACTAAATAATGGAGAATTCTTTGTGCTCTATAGTTCGTTACTAGTATATGATAGATTTTTCTCACTTTATAATTTATAGTACTGATAGTAAAAATATCTGTTCTTAATTAAAACGTGTTTTGACAGTTTTAAAAGTCAGCCATTCTATTTTGTCTGTGTTTTCAAAGAAAACAATTTACAGTTAAATTCATTTTAGTTGAAAGTAACGTCTTTTTATCAAACGTGGCTGTTACTACAGTGAAATATAGTATTAGTTTCGTTTATTAAACATTATGACTGTCATTCATATATCATTGTTTGACTGAATATTCGGACCGCTGAATTAATTGATTGTTGAGAGTATATTACACAAGTATTTCGTGTACTAACTAGTCAGCTGATGTAATGCAGTTATTCAACATTTAATTGATGTGAGTAGAACAACGTTGAATACATTGGCTGATATTATACAGAAGCTTTTGTTGGGTCAATACCTAAAAAGCTTATTTCACCATACTTTCAACGAAAAAATCTTTACTTACAATCTCGATAATGTCGGTCCTGAGGCAAACGAATAAATCATAAAATAGTTATTTATTCAAACCACTTTCTCACTTAATCTACTCATTTTATTTAAGAATATCTGTCGTAGAAAAGAATCAGTTGTCTGATTACACTAGTCACATTAAATTTATATTACTTTACCGGCTTAGATAAATATGTAAATCTTGAGGAAATACGATATGAATACAACAACAAATTAAAAATCTTATCTTCACAAAATTATCTCAAATCAAACATATATCAAACTGTTTTGCTCAAACTAGTAAATAACATTATATTTAATGCATAATTCGTGCTAGCATTTATTCACAAAACTCATTTAAATGAGTGTGATTAACTATCTAAATTCATGATACAAGAGTATATATATATATATATATATATATATATATATATATATTGTATGTTAAAAGTTTATCATTACTTAAAGGTCAATTCAATGTCGACGAGTACTGAGTAGCATTTTGTAACATTCTTATAATGTACTTATGGTTAAGGATCTAATTTTAATTCTAAAAATGTATTATCCGATGCAAAGCTACAATTTTAGAAGATGACTAAGGAGAGAGATATTTGACATATCTTTAATCAGTTGAAGCAATTGTTTAATCCTGAGTATTTATTACTGAGTTATTAGCTGTTATATGTATCACTAAAGTTACCGGAAATATTTACGTTTTTTTCTCATAATGAAGTAAATATAAACGTGAAGAAGGTGATAAAGATGCTAAGTTATTCACATTAATAGACTGTAGTTAAATTTTTGATTCTCCTAAGAAAGTTAGTTATTATTCATTGTTAGTTATCTTGAAATTTTAGGAAATTTTTATCTAACACACAACGAACAAACAGCATTTATTTTCCTATTGTAGCGCAATTTACTTGAACTATAAGGTGTAGGTATCTGTTGGAAAGTTAGAGACGTCTTTGTCAAACTAAATTAATAAATAATCAGGTCAATTATAATTAACAGTCTAGTCCCAGTCTCATAAACAATATCATTTTATAATGAAAGCTGTCTTTAAGTAAGAAACTTTGCAGAACAGCAATTAGTAATTAAATGGTTGGATGATAACATACTTGACGCCATACTTCAGTATTACTCAAAGAATAAACAATAATCAATTTAAATTTGGAAAGAATAGCTTAATTAAAGCTTTTGAGTGTTTAGTTGATTCCACTTGTACCATGACTTCTCAAAATATTTATTGGGAAATTGGAATGAACGAACAGAAAAAGCTGTGATTAAATGGCTATTATGAACTATTTATTGATCGATTTATACTGTTTTACATATTTCAGATTTATGCTATGATCAATTAGAAAACTCCATTAGAATGAGAAGGCTGTGGTAAACGATAAATAGTAGTAGGTAGACAGATATAATAAACCAGTGAAATTCAAGCAGTATCTAATACTGATTTTGTACTTTTGGCATTTAATAGAAATTATTCCTACCTCTTTTTTTAAAAAAAAATTAATTTCTCACCTATTCTCACATCAATAAAATGCAGTCACTGAAAGGACTGACGATTTGAGTAAATACATATATTCTGAAATAATGGAGAAAATTTTCAGCTCAGATAGATAAAGTTAGTATTTTTGAATTCTCTAAGGCCAAAGGTTTAATTGTGAGATTCCGTTGTCATCCTGGAAACACCACCAGTGCTTACTTTCAAGGGTTTCGTGTACGTTGGATATGCTGGAAACTCAAGTGTACATGAAGTCAGGTCAGACATTAAGAACTAAACTGCATTAGTATATAATAATAATAATCAGTGAAATATACGTTAATTTAAATAACTCCAGTTTTATAAAATTAACTAGGTCAGATTAAAGAACAAGACTATAGATAAACGAAGCAGTATTGTTAAAATAACCATTCAACTGCATAAAAGTTGTTTACCTGTATCCTCTTAACATCGATATATACAGAATCAAAAGCCAGATCGGTGCGTGCAGAAACCTTTTCACAGTGATAAATTTCGTCATAATTTGTGTCTCTTTATGTTATTAATCTTTAAGCTACATAGAATTTCATTACGTTTAGCTAATTACTTTTCATATTGAAATTTCATTGTTACTTTATTATACTATCAATTTTATTTTAGTCCTATACTTACGATTATATTCATTTACCCATTTGAAGCCAACCACATTTTTATTTCTCATTACATACTTGTGTTAGTTTTTAAACATTTTCAGTCTACTATTTATTATCTATACTTTTAAATAGGTTTAGCAATTTGTTTAATTTGTTATATTTACTACATAGTGATAATAATAATTGCATTCCAAGAATATCACTCATTAACGTATACGTACAAGAATTTATTGCATATGAATTCGACTGTGCAAAGTTTTGGAAGTTATGGGAAGTGATTTGGAAGTTAACCGGCAAAACACCTTAAACCTATATTTCGCGCCATTTGATACTTGTTAGCATATTTGCCTCCAATCTTTAGAGAACTAGCGCTCGTTGGAAAATTTGATTTTGTGCCACTCAATCTCACAGTCTTCTGTCGTATTACTTAGCTATCTGGGCCACGAGTGACCCACCCTCTGTAGGACGGATAAATGTTTACATTGATTAATCACTGAGTAATGACCAATACGATGTTTATCGAGTTCTTTATAGTGCTGGTCAAATTCTATCGACACACTGAATGATAATTAAAATGACTGAATCTAGTGGGTAAATTAAATATAGCGAATATATAAAATGTCACAGATAGCCTAGGCTAGACTTGCTGACAACTCCTTTGATTGTCATATCATCTTGATTGTAAGCAGTTAAAATTAAAAATTACTTTAAGAATTATAATTATTCAGTATAAAAAATGTAGGAAAACAATCGATTACTTTAGAGAAAACAGAAAAATGAATCTTTTAGCTTTCATTATAATTAAAACTCGCTAATCATAAATAGACATCAGACCTTTAACTACTGGATCTAGTCAGGTTGTATATTCTAGTTACTTATGATGTTTTAATGAAAAGGATTTCGTGAAACATTTGTTGAATACTCAGATGCAGATCCTTAATATATAAACAGACAACCGTTGTGAAGAGATACATTTTGGTTTCGCTATTTGATTTTAATACACAATATTCTTCATCTAATACATAGTAGAATCTATTTAAATATTTGAAATAACAATCTTCATTTAGCTTTTCTCTAAGCATTTCAATACTTTAATCAGATAGTTGTTCTATATCTCGGCTTAAGGTTGTTATCATTATAATTAGATTATCATCTTCCACCTATTTGTATTCAAAATTCAATTAGATAATTTATTATTCAACTACTCAATTTATCTAAAGAAAGTTGATTTCCTCCGACATTGTATGATATATCTACAACATCAGAGTTTTATGTATCTTCAATATTTAAAATATTGTTTGTATTGATGAGTGTTAATGTGCATAAAATCTGAGTTTAATACAAGCATATTCATCCACTTTTATTATCTTATTTTTCCAATTGAGATGGTTATTTTTGTGGATATTGGTAATTTAGTTGATTGAAAATATTACAGATTGATGTTAGCAGGGTACCAATGAAAACTAGGGAGCACTGGACATTTATTTAGTTCTAGCAGTGCCCACCCCCGATTCCGCACCAGAAGTTTCAGATAGACGCCGAGCGTATAACCCTTTACACCACCTAGCTTTTAACGGTACCAATCATCAATTTGTGATATATTGAATCAACTAATTTACCCCAATCCACAAAATTAACCATCTTGATTGAATTTTAATAATGAGCATACTAATGACTAACTTCAGGATGTTCCTGAAGCTCTAGTTAGACGTTGTGACTGGTGGAGTTCAAACTTGTCAGAAGTGAGATAGTTATCACCAATGACAATGGATAAACATCACTCTATATAAATAAAAAAAGGACAAAAGTGGGGATTTTAACATCGGATACCAACCCAATGGTGCAGATAGTTTAGGCGTTCACTGTCAACCTGAAGCCCCTGCTGCGGAATCTGTGATACACACTACTGAGGAGTTTCACACTAGAACGAAACAGCTGTCTAGTGCTCCCTAGTTTTTAATGATGCCCCGCCAACATCAATCTGTGAGATATTCAAGTATCTTATTTTTATTTTACCTATTTCGATTGTTTACTTTTTGTTTCAATTCCTTTTGTTGACGCCTGCTGTACAACATTGTTTAACTAGTTTACTGTTCTCACAACACTTATGTTTCTGCGAGAATTTGATAGTCACCAAAGAATACAAAAACCTAACTCTTATTATTATTCAGTGATCATTAGTGAGTATTTGTTCGCTAAAGTAATCTTAAAGTATTGTTTTTCCTACACGAAAATTTTATACATTTTATTATGTGAACCATCATTCAAACTTCAATGTTTATTAGACTTTTTTGAATAGGTTCCTATTGTAAAACTTAATTTAATCGTCAATTCATAAATGACCAATAGAGATTAATTACCATGTGGGATATTAGAATGTAAATAATTTTTTCAACCCACGTATATATTATAAATACATCGCTCATGAAAGCTTTAATTTCTTCTATGTTAACATCTACCTCCAACTATAAACATTGTTGTAATAACCTTGAGCTTAAAATCACATTGATTTGAGTAACTGTAGCAATGTTCCATTAATAAATCAATTACTTTATGGGACAATTAATTTTATTTCATTCATTATTGTCTTTTTTATAGTTAAAATATTTTTATTCTTTATGTTTGTCATGTTTGCTGTCACACATTAATTATATGAACAATGGATAGAAAAAATGAAGAAGTAAAACATTTATAATTTGGAAGTGTTTGTATCTTTTCTTTGATGTTGTTATAAATTGAAATTATTCTGTTTCGGTTGTCATTCTAAATAAACTACTACAATGCATTGATAATTTACCAGTATGATTAAAGTTGAATTGTGGTTGATGAGATGAATCTAGGATGTATGTTTCATCTCATTTTGGATTTGTCAGCTGCATTTATACTTTCAGATAATATATGGATACTCGTTGTTCAAGTGTGGCTGTCTGAACTTAGTAATTTGGTGGCGAGAGTGGTGGCTAGAAGAGACTGAGTTCATATTTCAGTGTGATTATCAATACAACCAGCCAGCGAATCATAATTGATACGAAACGCCCATCCTAGATTCTGCCTATCAGCCACATACTTGCAAAATGAAATGTTCTATTTCTAATTTAAATGGCATAAGAACTAGTGTATGACTAGTATAAGGAGAAAAACTATAACATCGAAACCAAATGAAATCTGAACATTCCACATGTTTTAATTGTTTGAAATCACATTTTTTATCGTACGTATATTTGATGTAATCGAAAGTTTATACATATTTGTTTTTGATAGTTTGAAGTGTCAAAAACCTGTATATATATGCAGTTATAAAGTAATAATCGCTTTATTCAATACAATATGTTTGATTATATGGAGTAAAATCTTCTTACACAAAATATACGAAACAAAGAAATTTATAATTATGCAGAAAATATGTATAGAACTTTATAAAGTGATCAGTTATCATTTATATTCGTTCTTAAATGTTCATCATTTTTAGTATTCATGTATATTCTGTAGTACTTGCCACTTGTTTTTCGAATAGACAAAGGAGGAAAATACAAAGTACTCTGGTGCTCTTTCGTAAGTTTCTCCGTAATTTTTTTTGAAAGGAAAAAAAAAACAAACATGACGGACAAGGATAGTTTTTTAATCAAAACTTGAATCGAAGTAAGGAAACTAATGACAATGGTGACCCAGGTATTTAAACATGAAGAACAACTAACATATTCAAGTCTAGCAGTAACTTCGATACATATATATTATAATACCTAACTTAACTGATGATTTATGTTTTGTTTTGTAAGATTCAAATAGAACTTATTCTGTACTAAATGTGTCACAGTGAATTTGTTGAGAACTATTAAACATAATAATCCCTCTCTTTTTATAGGTGATTAGTTTCGGCCTAATCCGTTTCGCAAGAATTGACAAAATGATTAATTAGCTTTCAGTATTGACATGAATTTAAAGTATTCTGCTATAGAAATCTAGTTGAATTATCATGACTAAGTTAATTAATGTGGTTTTACTCAGCATTATAGAGAAACGATGAAATATTTTCATCCATTGTTTATTGTGAAAAAAACATTGGTGAGTATAAATTCTTGAACTAAAATTTTAGTGCTTGATAGAATTTATTGACAAATTGTATCTAGAATTACACGTAAACTGGAGTGAGTCGGTCACAACGTAGAACTTGGTACGTACGTACATCAGTTAAAGTTACAATGTTCTAATTAGCATAGAGAGATAAAAGTGTCGAATCAAATCCCAGAGTAGAGGAGGTAGTAACAGAGTTGGTAATAATGCAGAGGATTAGCAATTAAATATAAGATTTAAGAAAAATATAATTCAGTAAAAAGAAAATTATGATAAATTTAGAAGCTTAGAATTTGAAGAAGGACAAGGAATGGATGCATCTGCACTATTGTGGATGATTTTGAAGTATGTCACCCAAAGTCTCTAACCATGGACCCCAACAAGGTAGTCTACATCTATTAACATGGCTCAATGCAGTTGCCAATGACTTCATGAACTGATGCAATGTTTTAGTTTGCCCACTCCCCTAGATTTTCTCCAGTCTACTCCTACACCAGACAGCATTGCTCGTCAAGAAAGACTGCGGTCAGTCATACGTTACACACTTCTTAACCGCCTCAGCTGATGAAGACTAACTACTTCATCAAGAGATTTGCTATGCTTACCAAGTATTTTATTCCTAACCCACATATTGCTTACTCGTTAGTCCCAGCAAACACGAGAAATGATTCGAAGACATCTTAGATCGAATACTAAAAGCCTACGAATATCCTCTGTCCTTATTGGCCTTGTTTCACATCCGTAAAGCAAAACGGATCAAAGTGCTGAACAGTAAACATGCCCTTTAATCAGTAGACGGATGTCTCGCCTACACCATAAGTGATACAGATTGACAAAAGCCAATCGAACTTTTTGTATGCAAGCCGGGATTTCATCAGATACCACACCATCAGGACTGATGAGACTCCTAAGACTCCTACTTTGCCCCACATCACTAGTTTCGGCGATGACAAAAGCTAATCCTGAACCAACATTTTACGTTTGAATGGGGCAGAATCTCATCCTAAACATGCTTGCATTGATGCTTATGGTGATCAAAAGACTGCATTTTGTCAGCATCTTCACTTAATAGAACTATGTCATCTTCATACTCTAAGTCAACAAGTGTAACACTTGAAAGAAGGTCAACCTGTGAGAGGTCGAATGACGAAAACGCTAAATCTGAAAGCATATCGATGACAAAATTAAAAAGCATGGGGAAAGTGAACAACCTTGACAAACACCACTTGAAGTAATCTATTGCAAAGACAGTTTACCATAAGTCCTGACTCGATTAGTAGCGTTCGATCAGAGAACCTGTTTAAAGTTAATTTACTTCATTGGAATGCCTTTTAATGACAGACATTGCCACACAAACGCACGATCAACAGAATTAAACTTCGCCTTATGGTCAAGGAATACAACAGTCGCTGGACGTCAAAAAGTAAACCAATGCTCTAGAGCCTGCCAAAGTGTGGATATTCAGTCCATAAAACTTCGTCTGGGTCCCAGACCACCTTGGTTTTCTTGAGTTGACTCTTCACGAGGTTTAGTTAAGCGCCGAAGTATTATTGAAGCTAATATTTTAGATACTATATTCGTTAAACTGATTCCTCGGAAAGTGTCATACGAGGACATTTGTCTTTCCTTATAGACTGGGATGATTAGTAATCGGAACCAGTTAGTTGGGATTACATGATGTTTCAAGGTTCTAGCCAGAATCTCAATTAATTCGACTAATAAAACTTACTTACTTACTTACGCCTGTTACCCCTCTCGGAGGAGCATAGGCCGCTCACCAGTATTCTCCATTCAACTCTGTCCTGAACAATCCTTTCCGGCTGTCTCCAGTTACTGTTGATCCTTTTTATGTCTGCTTCCAGTTCTCGACGCAGGGTGTTTTTTGGCCTTCCTCTTTTCCGTTTTCCAACAGGGTTCCAAGTTAATGCTTGTCTCGTGATACAGTCTGATGATTTCCGTAATGTATGTCCTATCCATTTCCAACGTCGTTTCCTGATTTCCTCTTCAGCTGAAAGTTGGTTTGTTCTCTTCCAAAGTAGGCTGTTGCTGATGGTTTCCGGCCAACAGACATTCAATATTCTATGTAGACAGTTGTTGATAAATACCTGTACTCTCCTGAGGATGTTTGCAGTAGTTCTCCCCGTTTCAGCTCCATACAGAAGAACTGACTTGACGTTCGAGTTGAAGAGTCTGACTTTGTACTTGGTCGACAGTTGTTTGGAGTCCCATATATTTTTCAACTGTAGGAATGCTGTCCTGGCTTTGCCGATCCTTGCTCTTACATCTGCATCGGATCCTCCTTGTTCATCGATGATGCTCCCCAGGTATGTAAAGTTATCCATTTCTTTCAGAGTTTCACCATCAAGTTCAATTGGGTCGGTGCTCTCGGTGTTGAATTTGGGAATCTCGCTCTTTCCCTTATGTATGTTCAGGCCTATTGATGCTGAGGTTGCTGCTACATTGGTTGTCTTCACTTGCATTTGCTGTTGTGTATGGAATAGAAGTGCTAGATCATCCGCGAAGTTCAGATCATCGAGTTGCATCCTACTTGTCCATTGAATCCCGTGCTTCTCCCCAGATGTAGAGATTTTCATGATCCAATCGACCACTAGGAGGAAGAGGAAGGGCGAGAGCAGACAGCCTTGTCTGACACCGGTTCTTACTGAGAATGCATTTGTCAGCTGTCCTCCATGCACAATTTTGCACTGTAGTCCGTCGTAAGAATTCTAGATGATGTTGACGAGTTTTTCTGGTATACCGTAGTGTCGAAGAAGTTTCCATAGTGATCTCCTGTCTACGCTGTCAAACGCCTTCTCATAGTTGATGAAGTTGATGTACAGTGACGAGTTCCATTCAATTGATTGTTCAACGATGATGCGTAGTGTTGCGATTCGGTCTGTGCATGACCGATCCTTACGGAAACCAGCCTGTTGATCTCGAAGTTGAGCATCCACTAAATCTTTCATTCTATTCAACAACACTCTGTTGAAGACTTTCCCTGGTACTGACAATAGTGTGATTCCTCTGTAGTTCTCGCATTTGCTCAAGTCTCCTTTCTTTGGTATCTTGATAAGGTATCCTTCTTTCCAGTCTGCCGGCACCTGTTCTTCCTCCCAGATCCTCTTGAATAAAACGTGGAGCAACCTCGCCGTAATGTCTACGTGTGACTAGAGTGCTTCGGCTGGTATATTGTCAGGTCCTACTGCTTTCCCACTTTTGATCTGTCTGATGGCCATCTTGATTTCTTCCATCGTTGGTGGATTGGCATCTATCGGGAGGTTTGTAGGCGCTGCTTCGATGTGTAGTGGGTTCGGTGGAGCTGGTCTATTCAAGAGTTCCTCAAAATGTTCTGCCTATCTGTTTCTTTGTTCTTGAATCTCGGTGATGAGCTTGCCTTCTTTGTTCCTGACCGGTCGTTCTGGTTTACTATATTTACCTGCCAGTTTCTTCGTTGTGTCGTATGGCTGTTTCATATTTCCTTCTCTTGCAGCTCTTTCCGCTGTCGTTGCAAGGCCTTCGATATACTTCCGTTTGTCGGCTCTAATGCTCTTCTTTACTTGTATGTTTGCTTCTGTGTATTCAGTTTGTGCCTTGATTTTTTCTGCTCCAGTTCGGCTGTTGTTGATTTCTGTCTTCTTGTTCCTCCTTTGTTGGATTTTGCTCAGGGTCTCTGTGGAAATTCATTCCTTATGATGGTAGTTCTTGCAGCCCAGAGCCTCTTGACAAGTTGAAGTTAGTGCCTCTTTGATTCCTTTTCAGTTGTCCTCCATAGTGGTTTCTTCCTCGTTCAGCAGATCTTGTAAGGCTTGAAACCTGTTATTGAGAGTTATTTTGAATTCCTTGAGTTTGTCAGTATCCCGAAGAGAGGCTGTATTGAACCGTTGTAATGATTCTACTCCAGTTATCCATTGCTTCTTTAGCTTCAGCTTCATTTAGGCAACCACTAGGTGGTGATCTGAAGCTACGTCAGCTCCTCTCTTGTTTCTCACATCTTCCATTGATCTTCTGAATTTTTTATTGATGCATATATGATCGATTTGATTCTCTGTAGTATGATCTGGTGAGATCCATGTAGCCTTGTGTATGCGTTTGTGGGGGAATATTGTACCACCTATAACCATTTTGTTGAAAGCGCATAGATTTGTAAATCTTTCACCATTTTCATCTCTTTCTCCCAGTCCTTGTCGTCCCATGATGTCTTCGTAACCGGTGTTGTCCATTCCGACTTTGGCATTTAGGTCCCCCATTAGGATTGTCAGATCCTTTCCTGGACACTTCAGCTATAATTGACTGCAGCCTGTCATAAAACTGATCTTTGTCCTCGTCGTTGCCGTCGTTGGTGGGTGCATAACACTGGATGATGTTCATTGTAATCCCCTTCTTCATTGTCTTGAAAGATGCATTGATGATCCTGGGTCCATGTGGTTCCCATCCTACAAGTGCATTGCGCGCTTTCTTAGACAGCATCAGAGCAACTCCTCGGGTGTGCGGGGCATTTTACTCTTCGTGCCCGGAATATAGTATCACCTATCCCGTAGCTAATGTTTTCTGTCCAGTTTGAGTCCAATGCGTTTCGCTGATCCCGAGCACAGTTAAATTGTATCTCTTCATTTCTGCTGCTATCTGGCTGATCTTCCCTGTCTCCCACATTGTCCGAACATTCCATTTACCTATAAAAATGTTTGCTCTTGGTCGTTAGAAGGGGTGGCATCGGCCTCATGACTTTCCGAAGAATGCTCGGCTTTCATCATGAAGCGTCATATAGATTCCTTCCACTTCCAGGACAGAGTTTAAATGGTTAAGTTTGTTTATTCTGGTTAGCGTTTTTTAGCAAACTTGTGTTTTACGGGATAGGGGTGCTAGCCCTATGCCCAACCCTCCTTCCTGTACCCGGGCTTGGGACCGGCAACAACCCTAGAAGAGCTGAGGGCGGAGTTCAATAAAACTTACTATCACCTTTAAATATCTCAGCGGTTAGTCTGACAGGACTTGCTGCTATCTCGCTTTAGATTGCTTATAGCCTTTTCCAATCACATCAGGACTTGGGTGGGCGGGACTGATATTAATTTGTCAATCAGACTGTTTAGGGATTGTGAGATGGGGTTAAGGGCCAGTTGAACTTGTTCCCTAAAATATTCTGCCCATCTTTCCAATCTTCTGGATTGACAGTGATAAGAGTTTCATCTTCCTCCGAAGTAATTTACTTACAGTGGGATTTCTGATACCGTTTCTTTCGATAAGTCTGAACAGTGCCTATTGTTACCTTCAGACTACTTTATTTCAAAGTTAGCTTTAATTACATACTAAGGAAGCATGAAATATTTTCTAAAACCTCATCCTTTTCTTTTGGATTTTACTTAAAATTATTCACAGAACTTCAAAAAACTTTATTTAGCCTAACTTCTAATTATATGGTTGATTGTTTCTGTTACTCATGTTAATTATAGTGACGTGTATTATGTTTTAGTCTAGTTGTTTAAAACTTTTGATTTCTAAAATTAAAACATCAACTTTTGAATTATTTTATCCATTTATGTACTGGATTACTAATATTTTCGAAAAAAATGTTATTGAAACTTGAACTTATTGTGAATCACTGAATAAGTTGTTTGTACAAAAGATTTGTATATGAATGTGATTTCGTCATTGAGTAGATTGAATACTTCATCATAACTATCTCTGTAACTTTGTTGTCCATTCGTACAATAATTTTAAAAATTTACTTAACAAATCTCTACCTTCTTTAAACTTGACTAATTGCATGGCTTGATTGCTAAGTAATAAATAACAACTATCATATTCTTTGTGAACTGAAAACCATCTACATTGATTCTTTTTTATTTGTTACACTTGTTTAGTCTTTATTGATTGAAATAAAACTATTATCGAATGGTATGTTTCATTTTGTTGAATCTTTTTAAAATGATTTATTCAGATCCTATGCAACAACCACAATTTAGAGAAATTTCGCCATTAGAATTCCAGACAAATCAACAAGAAGAAATGATCATTCCATCCGATTCAGTCACAAGATTACGTGCACACAAAGTGATATCTGGATCATCTAAGCAATTGGAACGCCGATGGATTTGGATAAAATTTTTGAATGGGCCGTAAGTTATTATAAAAATTTCACAAAAATATATTTAATGATCACTAGTCAATGTTACGTGTTTTGAAGTTTGGACATTTGTAAACGGTTGACAGTTTCTAAAATACTAGTCAGATACTATCTCAGAGTTTCATAGGTAGCTATCTACCGGTTTTTATGACTATATGGATTACTAGGTTAATCAAAATCACTGTCTACATGTTTTTATCATTTTGGGAACTACCAAAAAACATTATTGCGAATTAGTATTTTTAAATATGGATTTTGCACAGCTCTTTCTTCATTTTTAGTCATAACTAATTAAGGGTTAGTAACGTGATATTTCTTGAATTGAGACCACGAAACATAGTATTTCACCAATAAATCAAAATGTACATTACACTCCGCTTACGTTACAGTGTATCTTAGTAGATGATAATACTGTTCGTTATAAATCGTGTGTAGCATGTAACCAAATGCAGTGAATGCATGTTAGTCTTTATACATTATTGTGTTTATAAGAAATCATGTACACAGAGCTCTCAAAACGATGTTTATAAGTTAACTGTGGATAAATTAAACATATAAATAAGTAGAGAAAAGTGAAGTATCTGATTTTTTAATCAGTATTATAACAATGTAACTTGTAAGTATCTGATGTAAATTTGTTTTGTAACTTCCTGTAAATTTTGTCTATCTGTGTTTAGAAAATTTATGTTAACTTCTGTTGCTTACACCTACTTCCTGTGAAAGTAAAAGGTTTATCTGCTTGTCATTTTCTACAACCGTAAGTTATCAAATGTTCTGAGCGGATGTCGCTAGCTGTATTATGAAATACTACATTTTCTGAGCATGTCTAGTCATAAATGAGATTATATATATATATATATATATATATATATATATATATATATATATATATATATATATATAAAGAGAGAGGGCAGTCGATATGCATCGGTACTAAAGTTTTTAAAAAATATATTTGATATACCAGTTATATAGCACAACGACGTTCGCTTTCTATCGTTGATAATTGTCACACTCTCAGCTTATCTGAACTCCTAAGGAGTCTTATATTTGGGCGACCTTTAGTAACCTCCTGTTAAGTAATGATATCGTAGTTTGTAAAAAACCTGTTGACAAATTAATTTAGTTTGTTTATCTCACAGTATTAATCGTTTAAGTGACAATAATTTTTCATAGTGGTGAAATTATATAATCTATTCATTTAAGGACGATAGTTTGTCTAGATTTTACTGGGCACACTAGAATGATAATAAGTCAGTATTCGTCAGGAATTTATGCGTGCATTTTGAAAAATCTGACATTAAGGCGTTCTATGTGAGTTATGTTTGAAAACTCTTAGCGATTGAAACATAAGTTCTAACATTTCTTTTGGTAAACTAGTCCAACCTTCTTCTGGAAAATAGATAAAATCAAAACTCTCAAAGTTAAAATGAGTCTGGTACAATCCTAAACTATTCTTCTTGAATTGTTTTGCAGCTTATCTGACTGTGGTAGATTTGATTTTTGTTATTTCCCTGAAGAACCCTTACCAATTTGTCGGGTGAAGCGAAATTTACTTTTTAATTGCTAAGACTTTCAAACATAACTTATATCTTCCATATACATAAAACCTAGTTTTTGTCAAATAATTAATTTGCATTAAGAAGAATGTTCCTATGAACTGACCCTTATTACTTGAATATATTTTCAATTCATTTTCACTTAAATTTTCTCATTTTGAACAGAATAACTAATCAAGTGGCGCAATCTATTTTGTTTAAAATATCACATGATCTAAAGTTAGCATCTCCAATTTCATTTTTCTTGTAAGTTAAACGAGGCATTTATTTATCGCATGAAACATGAAACGCATTTTGATATATCTCTAATTTGTATTTATCCTTATTTCATTATTTAGATTGTATTGTTATAATATTTTCTTTCCTATTGTCATACGTTATTTGCAGTATTCTAATACAGAAAAAGACGATGTGTATTTCTCCGAATCTGAAACAAATTGATTCTGTTATTTGGTTAAATGATAAACAAGAAGTATAGTAAAGTGACAAATTCAGTAGAGGAATTAAAATGTATGGATAAATTCCACCTAATCGATTAGTTATTTATGCCTATTTTACGATAATTTTCATCATGATATAGTACTACATTAAAGTTGCCCTGTAAAACCAAACAAATGGGTTCATTTTAGTGTGTTACAGGTGTAATTATATTGAATTTTCTACCTAATTATAGTTGTGCCATGTAGAACGGCTGTGTTTTCCTACACATTATATCACTATAGTCTAAAGTTCATAGATAAATGCATATGAAGCAGTTGAAACATTGAGTAGTATATATATAAAAATAACTGAATGTAACTATAGGATTTATTACGTTCACACAATGTTGTCTTTATGAGTTTAAATAAAGTAACATAGGGAATGAAGTGTTGGTTAAAATGATAACCACGAATAATCATGTATATTACTATTCTAATTTAGACTGTCCTAGTAAAGAAAGAAATCTTCAAAATAATGTTAAATTAACAACAATGTAGAAATTTCGGAGTAGATACCATCATCGCGATTAGTAGAAAGAAAGTATCAGAATTCGATTATGCAATAAGATGGATTAGGAAATGGGACCCATCTTAAATGCTGATGGAAACAGTTGCCAAGATAAGTTTTTATCAATAAGAGAGACAGAGACAGAAAGAAAAGATAACATGCAAAAATTTCATGAAATAAACAAGGTAGAAATGAAGTAGAAGGAACCCACTACCTAAAGAACATTATGTTTGAATTTCATGTTACGTCCATGGTATGACCAAAAGTTTAAACAGTTTCTTATGTACTAATAGTCTTAGTTACTCTATGTGTATGACAACGGCCTTGGCAATACATGCAAAGCTGAAACTTACTGACTTTGATAAATTCCTGTTAAACATTTAAATGACTTTGAACGAGGAATCTGTGTTGTTACTTTCATAATAGCCATACAAGAACATATACATTTGAAAGTTTCTAACTATTGACACCATTTAGAATCTGAATAAACGAGTTGTCTGATAAGCAGGAATAAGTTCTTTCATATAGGAAATAAAGGTTGAAAAGGGATTTATATAATTGTTTGTAACTACATTTCTGGGATATTTAAAATAATTTCAATAGAGAATATTGCAAAATCTAAGCAGTTTAGAAAGAAAAACAATTATGAGTCCCCTTATAACGAAGACTTTTCGAAGTGGTAGTAGACATTTTTTAATTAAATATACTAAACACTAATGTTACTGTTAGACAATCATGTTTACACAATATTTAAAGAATTAGTTTTATTGACGTTGTTATGAACGGATGTCTAAAAAAATAATATTGAATCTATCACAGCACTTTTAGGGTTTGGTATGAACCACATTAACATAGTCGAGGGATAAAAATGTTATACAATCAATATAAGTAAAGTGCTTGGAGCCAAATGGCGATAAATCAGATACAACACCTAGAATCATCAGCCAGCGATTTCAATTATCTTGCATTTTCACAATCATGAAGACAAAACGTGCCTACATGACTTAGGCAATGAATAATCATTATTATCTCCTAATTCTGATATCCGTCGTCATTTTTCAGGTTTGGGGACTTGATTTTTAATCCTGATTTACGTGTCATGGGGATCTCATTAAAAATATGTGGATAGGTACCAATATTATGTAACTAAATTTAATTAAAATCGCAATCTACAATATTTCAGATTATTCAAAGCACACAGTAGAAATTTAGAGGTTTTATTTTTGATGTCAGTAATTTATGATCTTGAAAGAGCTAGAAAGGGACTAAAATTCATATTCTCCATTCATGACGACTAACTAAATGATTTTTAGTTACGGTGTAAAAGCAGACTCTGATATCTTTTTCGACGTTGCTTCTCTTCCACATGTCTTTAGCCTTGATAAATCAAGACGTGTACTATACTTTCATGTCCCATCCAGTGCTGGCGTATCAGCTGATACTATCGTAGATGCGTTGAGTGAGTTGAATCATTATTTTTTCTGATTATTGTTTTAATTTGTTTATTATAGTAAATGCTAAAATGATCACAAAAGATTACATATTGAAAATAGTGATGTAATGAAACTGGTATAAAGTACATAGTCTATTGAAAATAAGATATAAAGAATTAAAGAATAAATGAGACAGTGCATAATACTTGTTGAATTGTAAAGGCTAAATTCTAGCTCATCATATTTAAACATATGGACTGAACTATAAAATTCATCAGCATCTACTCAATAAGCGGAACCAAAGTGTGTAAAATTTAATGTGATTGCCTTGTCTTTTGTAGAAATTTTTGCTTTTTTACCTGTTTAAATGATTATAAATTACGATGAACTCTCTTTCATCATCTAGTCAATTTTCGGTTGATAAACTATATGAATTATTTTAGGTGCATTATTAATAATATACTAAGAGTTTTTCAATACCTTTTGATTTTGTGGGTAACATCATGGTTTTTATAGTTCTCGGTTATTAAATAAAAAATCCATGCAGATTTCTAAGCACCTTTAATTGTGATAATCATATTATTCATTTCATGAGATAAAATTTAGTGATTACCATTCCCTGTACTTAACTTTATTTGATGTCACGTTAGATAATGTTCTGACTAACTCTTATAACAAAATCCACAAAATATCTTACCATCAATGAAACGAAATTCATCTCCTCTTAACTTATTGAAAAGAAAGTTGTATCAATCAAGAATGAATCGATAAGAAATGTAGTTCTAAATCTTTACTTGTAACAACTCACTTAACAATTTTTGTAGAACTAGATTTAGTTGCTTTATAATTGAGGCTAGATGCAACCTGTTAATGTTTCAGTGTCCAGTTAGAAGTCCTGACCGTAGCTGCTAGCTAGACATAGTAGTTGGGCTTGCCCAACTGAGCTATATTGACCAGTGTCTGTTCTTGTAGGTCTTACTATGCCAAGCAGGCCTGTTGGAGAGCGATAAGTCTAAAGGAAGCAACCTAGAGTTTGAGGGCGATGTTGCACTGCTGACTGTAGTGGGGTGTGATAGCAGTAAGGTGTTTCCTTTGGATAGCCAGCACCTACAGCGACGCCACCTTCTTGCGATGGAAGGAAGAGGTTAATATAGGTTGACCTTAAAAATGCTATACCTTACTTTACTCTATGGATTTCCGTCTAAGGTGATAAGGCCTTTCAGAAAGCGGCACAAACATTTGAAAACTCCCTGTTTCAAGGTCTTTCGTGACCAGCCTCAACCAGTTGTCCTCTTGGGCTCTACAATCACGCTTCTGGGTCACTCAGACCTACACTAACCCGATTTTCTTCTAAGGTATCTTAAGAAGTAATATCCTTCCGTGGTGTGAGCAGCTATAGTGTGACAACCGCGCTCATACCTCTAACAATACACGAGATCATCTTGTTCGAAATTAAATCCAACCCTTGACTCCCAAAAACTCTATTATCCCTAAGACTAATCCTTCTCATATACCTTTATCTGCTTACGCTACAAGTACTAATAATTCGAGTTCACGAAGTGCTATTCTTGGTTTTCTAAAACCTCTCTCTAAAGTACATATTTGAGCTTTTAATGTTTGAACCTTGTTCCAAATAGAACAACAAGCTTCCTTATCCTCCTCTAGGAACCCGCGCTTTTAGTGTATGCCTTTTTCCGAAACCCGTATACAGGATCCAAAAACGGCTATCCCCTTGACCTCGACTTGTCAAAATAAAGAACCGGCCTTATTTACCGCTCGTGTATCCGGAGTTCCCACTGCTACTTTCCAGGACCTTGCTGGTGTACGTATGATACTAAGTTTGAAAGCTGAACGAATTCTCCTAGACTGGATTCGAATAGAGAGCCGCTTATGCTCTATATGACAAACGGGACAATAAGGTCTCGAAAAGATAGGGCCTCTTAGTTGCTTCTACCTACGCCCCCCCCCCACTGATTACAGTTGAGATGCAGTAAAAAATGAATTTCTCGGAAAAATTTTCAACTTTAGAAAAGTTTAACACTCTGATTTAGCGAAACAAAAGCACAACTAGGTGGATTATATTTTATTGCTGTCCCGTGAAGAAAAAATGGTGATCGCCTGCTACAGCCAAGCTTAGATAACGGTCTATATTTTGACAAGCACCAACTATAAGTATAAGTAAAGGCATCGGTTTACATAGGAAACCTCCACAGCTAACTCAAAGCTGTACTCAAATAGATCACATTGCTATCAAGCGGTCGTTGGAGAAGTTTAACAAAAAACTGCCACTGATTCTGAAGTTCACTGTTTAGACTGAAATCATGCTCTAGTACGAGCGCTTATGAGTCTGCGTCTCACTTGACGTAAACGATGCACAGGCAAGGAATGTTCCCATCCGTCAGAATTTAACTAGCTGATGATAAAACCAATAATACATTTCGGGATTAATTAGAGAACCGATAAGCCATCTTGAAATGATATCCGAAAATCTATGGAAGCAATAGTGATATCTATAAGTAAATTAAACCAAAATGTTAGGAAGATTCTGTGGATTTCAGTTGCTTTCATGTTCATTTAGTTAGATTAACCTGTCGGAGTAGTTAGTGTAAGGCGAGGTTGAGATCAACTGCAAGATATCGTGTTGAGTATGAAATCAACATCAATGGGATCGGCCATCGCACTCGAGATATAAGTGTCAACTTGAATTGAAAACCGAACTCAGATTTATTTTGTCGTTAAGTATTTTGTATTTCAAAATGGACAATATTAAGCTGTTACTACAACAACAGAATACTTTTATTGAGCTGTTGATAGAGTTCGTTTGTGTCAGCGAATTCTGTCGTGACGTCGGATGCTATTGCGAATTCAATATTGAAATTTGTTTTCTATCCTAAAAAAGTGGAATAACTTTTGAAACATGATTTAAAAGACATGAGAACCTGCTAATGAATGACATGCGAAGAGTTTAATGATGAATCAAACGTGAGACTATTGCTTCAACAAATTGGTGTATCTGAGCATGAAAAATATTATGATGTTATTCTTCCAAGGAAACCGGCTGATCTCTAGTGTACAGACACAGTTGGGTGCCTAACACACATGTTTGGAGGAAGGCCATCCCTCTTTCATGTCAGCTACAATTGTCTTCAATTACTTAAAAAACTCCAAGATGATTATTTGATATATGCCAGCCTTGTAAATTTTCAGTGAGGACAACTTTAACTCCCTAAGATGACCACTGTTTAATTCACGTGTCTTGTGTTCGTTTGTAGGTTAAAGCCTCCTGCAGATACAGATACCCATACTCGTATCTTAATCGGGATGGAAGCTAATGCAAACAAAAGTCTGCACTCTGTGTCTGAGGAGTACCAGCGTGATTTCAGAAAGCTTAATAACGAGAATAAGCGTTATGATATGCCATTTAATTCTAATGTTACACTCTATAAATGACGAGTAAATTTGTGACAGTTTGCCACAGGAGTAAACCTATTAAATTACATGTGGATACTGGATAGGATAACACCATAATTTCAGAGGCAATACTGTTCGCAATGTGGATATTTTTAAAAGGCCTCTATAATGAAATTGGAAAAGACAAGTTATTAATGATGAAGAAGACTTATATCATTTTCATTCAGAGCAACACCAAGCTGTAACAGAGAAGTTGTGATGTCGGCAATAGAGATTATCTTTGGCAGACCCATGAAAACGTTATTTTTATATAGAACACCCTAGAGATAAAGTTAATGTGATATTGGATCATGGTGGCAAATGGTAGTAAAAATATTTATGAATTCAACGTTGGTGATTGTGTGTATGCTGGTGATTACAGGCTTGGCAGGCCAAGATGGATTAATGGGAAAATTGTATTTAGGATAGGTAAAGTGGTGTTACACACACACTTTCACACACTTTCTCTTACGTTATTAAATTTTCCCGACCACTTTTCTTCATTAGTTCTGTTTTAATCAGCTTATTCTTTGAGGCTTCAATTTTCTACTAGTATTGGAATATTTATTAGGATTGTTTTATTATAATTATCATTATTACTAATATACCTTTCCTCTTGTTATCAATTTTCAATTTCCCCTGATTATGATGTAATCCATCTACCTCATGGTCGTAATGAATTCACAAATTACGTTGATTTGTTTGACAGCTTTCTTATTTGCTTATAAATATTATTGAATACTTGAGTAAAGGCTGATAATGATCTAATAGAAAACAATATTGTTCACCTATATATGTTGTTCTTGTTTACATCATGACCAAGTTTTAATGCTTGCTTACTGATTTATAATCTGAAATTTCTTATAACAATTGAAACCACTTAACTAATGCACGACTTAAATTTCAATACAGTACCAGATACTTCAAGAACGTAAAATCTGTTATCATTCAGTGAATTTTAAACATTCAAATAAGCTATGCTTTGCATACTTTTATACATACTACTGACTAAAGTAAGTAGTTAGAATTATATCCATTCACTAGAGATAAGATTGTAAGTGAAAAATCTACGCGATTAAGAGTATGATAAATAATTCTAATGATCTACCCGACGATCTCTTTCGGGCTCCTCCAGGGATATACTTAAAATTAAAACTATAGGAAATAAGCTTGGCCTAAACCAGTTCTAAATTTAAAGCTTTTTCATCCATGTTTTAATGTCTTCTATTTGCTTAAATCTAATTACTGTCAAACTATTCGTTTAAGTTATGACAAATGTCAGCCAAATAATCATTCATGTCTAGTTGTCTATACTGATGTGAATACTCTTTAAACAGTAACGCGTCTAGATAACAGATAAATATTTAGTATCGGCTTTCTTAAATCCATCACTGGTGTAAATATGGTCAACACTAATGAGAATTTAGGTCTTTTAATTTCAATCATAGACCACTGAAAACCGGGAAGCACCAAGAATGTGTTCCATCTTAGCGTGGAGTCTTTCAGTTGTGAGCATTTGGGGCAAGACCTACGATCTCCAGGCCTCGTAGCAATCGCTTAGGCTTTTAAAAGTACAACTACAGTGAAATATTTCGAATGGATTTCATATATATATATATATATATATATATATATATATATATATATATATATATATATACTAGGAGGCAACAGCTGTCTATTGCTTGTTGGTTTTCAGTGGTACCCAGTCAACATCAATCAGTGACGATTCCGAACAACTTAACTTAATACCCATCTCCACAAAACCATCTTACTTAATACATAAGAACTGATAATACTTTTGAAAAAGGGCATCAAATAAAAGACCCGATAATGGTTACCTTGTTTGCAATAGTTTTTCTCAATTCTCGGTTGAAGCTGACACTTAATTAATATAAGATTATGTATATGATTATGCTGATGACTTGCCATTTTTGAACAATTTAAAGAACTAAGTGATAGGCATACAAAGCATTTATTAGCTTATTTAAGCAAAGTATTTCTATTACAAAATATACAAAAATAGAGAAAGATGAAATAAAATAGCAACGGTATAAGTTGTGTATTAGTTTAAGGTTCTTGATGATTTTGATCTGAGTCATAAAATAATAAGTGTAAATTACAAGACTAAAGGTTATACGAAATTATAATTCTTTATAGGCATAACCTAAAATACAAGTGTTTGCCCGAATTTCTAAGTTCTGTCACATATCTGTGTGACAATAGTACGAGTACTGGTTAAGATATAAATAAAACTGTTTACGCAAACTATTGACCAATGCGTTCCGTCTTTATAATCAAGGGGAATATTTGAACAAAACGTCTGTAGACTAAAAACTCCCCATCATTTCAACTCTGTAAATTCATATTCGTTTTTGTCATCCTTTTGCAATACAAATTCAATTATATGATAATCTTTTTAATTAGAATACCTTGGTTATGTGAACATGAAATCACTAGAGCCTAAATTATTTCTAATAAACAAATTAATCTGTTTCATCATTTTTCATCTAATGTATTTTCACTTAGATGTAGATTACTAAGTTTCTTTTTAATATTTTACGCACTTATCTCGTTTTCAGATACAAAGATCAATGCAATAGATGGTTATCCAATTGAAGACGTTGGGTTCGGTCGTGGAGTAAATTACTTTTGTTTTTAATATAGATTATTCCATACGTTATAAATTGTTGGGAATAACTATCATTGAATAAAAATTTATATATATATATAACATTGTAAACAGAAGTTATGCCTTTTAGAATCAAATAGGCGCCTACTGTATTTTACTTCAAATAAGATAGGCCATGTTAGTGAATTTCAGGTATTCGTACAAAATGTGCATAACAGTTAACGCTTTAAAGGTGAAACACTGAATTCATTAAGAAATTTATAAATTACAGTTACCAAGGTGTATTTAACTAAGCCTGTTAATTCTCACTGCTGTAGATTCTGATATATATGATAATTTAACTGCAACTCGTTAGTAGTGTTAAATTCCGAGGACTTTTTACATTTTATTGCAAATTGATTCTGATTAACTGGATATTAACTTAATTTTTCAGCCAACTTTAATTCGAATAACCTTAAACATACACTTGTAGATTACAATAATTATTAAACATGTAGGCCATAGATATAACTTTTATATTTTCTATCCTAACTGATCTTTAACTGTGTTAAATAGATTAGGATCATCTACACTGTTTGTTCTTGATCATTCAACATATCAGAGTTTGTTTGTGTATAAGTTTTCGGCAGACCATTATGTACCGAAAAAAAAAATCAGTGATTTAACCTTTAATTTAATCAATTTTCTTCTGAAAATAAAATATATGTTTATCATCAAAATGTTTATTTTCCTCCCCAGTAATGCTCCGTATTTTGTCATTTTATTTCGATAAAAAGGCTGTGAACACAGTGAATACACGTTCCACTACAGACACTACTACTAAATCACCTCAACCTTCATTTCTGCATCGTTCGGTTGATGATGAACCTTTTAAAACAACCGGTCGAATAAAATGGGAAAGATATACAATGACGTTAGTTCTATGTTCAACCATACTTGCCGCAGTTCTTATACTTACAACAATTTATCTAGTTCAAATCTGTCGAAAAAAGGTAAGTAGTTTACAATGATTTAAGTCAACATTTTTATGTAGTTGGCGTGAAAGGTTTTCGTATAAAATGTACACTTGCCTTCAAGCTCTACGAAAGGTACATTGGAAAGCTAATTAATAATGCCTTTGATATTATTCCAAATATTTAAAATGATTTTAAACACACGTTGTTAATATACCCAGGGGAATATTGTGTTTGTAGTCTCTTAACGATTGCACTGAAAGATTTTAATAACATTAGCATCTGATTAATTATAAGTTTAACTAATGGCTTTCAGTATAGCTCATATATCTCAGTGATGGCACTTAATATTGGCTCTCATACTACAATATCATTATTTCCTAAAAGTGTTCATTTCTCGCAAGAGAAATCACATAATTAGTCAGTGTTATTTTAAAAACGAGTAATGAGCGACTTTTGAAACACATAAGAGCTTGAATTCTTCATCATGACAAAAAGTGGAATCTTCCTCCATAGGTTGAGTTTAAATGTTCTATTTAACAGGTGGTTTTGATCTCAGAACATTCAGCTCTATTACAATCTTCATTCTGTTTGATATCGTCACGTTGACCTTATAAAATTAAACATCTCACCTTGGAATATCTAGTACCCCACAGTCAGAAGTGACTAATACACCCCTCTTTCCTTATTAGTAATGAACTCCTTGTTGATTAAATTTGTGATGATTTTCCAAAGTCCTATTCAGAAGTTATCACTACTAAAATTTATTGCCTTTAAGCGGAAACCATTTTTAAAGTAGGCTAGGTGATTTCAAAAGTGCATTGAGAACAAAAATCATTTGGCTTCTTACTCACTGATCTAAAGAGACTGTATTTGACTAAAATCCAAGTATAGAAGACCGATTTCCGTTTAGTGAACTTAAATACTGATTCTGTTGAGGTACGTTGTTCTAATGTTTGTTCTGTGCTCCCTGATTTACAGATATTCTGTAGCTTTGTGTGTTCATGAACACAACAGCAAATTGTGAAATGATGCAATTATTTATGACCGAGTTTTCGAAAATATTGTTTTTATTCAGATGTAAAATTTATTTTCCATCACTAATTTTTCGGAAATTTATGACTCTATAAACTAATTCAAATTGGCTCAGCCATACATAGAGTTTAGCAAATACTTAATAACTATTAATAAACATTTAAGAATTTCAGAATTCACTTACCCAGTTTGTCTTTTAAACATATAAAGCCGAAACTCCGAATTCTGCATGACGTTTGGTTGAAAAAACATAATCGTAGAGTGAGATATATAGCAAAGCTTGCGAAATTCTTCCCAGTCATCAAGCTTCCGTTACTTTGATAATTTATCTCTTATTCCATTACGTCATCGCTATTACTTTTAAGGTCTAATCCATCTTAGTATATCATTTCTGATTTATTGATTATGTATAAATGGCAGTGCTTAATTCACATCATTTCCAACTATCATTAACTGATTTCCACCACAACATTACGTAATCGCTCAACCACTCGTTTCTACTTTGATTGCTATTCTACAACCTTCTTTTGCCTCCTTAATATAAGTGGAACACCTTATTCGACTTTATCTCGACGCGTATTACAAAAGATTGATGTATTCTAATTTGTAACCGACTTTACTTCACTAAATTTGTTGAGCATTATTTTAAATACTATTTTTGAAATATGTTAGGTTGTATACAGCTGATGATAACTAGACAAAACAAAGTGACTTCTTTTTATTTTAGTTAATTTATTCTTATTATTATTTTCCTCAATATCTTCTTACCGATCACGTAGGAATATGCTGGATGATCACCGTAATAAGCACTAACAAATTAATTTGATTCCACAAATTGGTCTTAGTTAAACAACCACTGGTTTTCAGTGGTTGTCAGACCAACATTCAGTTATCTTCACAACACCTAATTACTAACAAATTAGTTAATAGACTTTGATTCTTTTGTTAAATTGATTTATTTAATACTTTCAGCATAAATTTAAGAGTGAATCAAATGAAAAATTATCTTGTCATTCAGATGATTCAAGTCAACTAGAAAGTAAAACGTATACACGAAACAATAACCTGTCTGCATCACAACAAAGTAGTATATCATCTAAGTAAGTATTTATGCATTAAGTAAAATTTATTTTAAAATTTAAAGCATTAATCACACTTATTAGTCAGATAATTTTACAAAATTTCATTTAACCAACAAATAAATGACAATCATTCGTAACTTAGTTTTATGTAGATCACTTTATCTAAATAAAATTGATGATCGTCGCTCTGTGTATCATAAATTAATGAAAGTGGAAATCTTACAACTGGATTCCGACCCAGTGGTGCAGAGGGTTCGGTGTTCGCCGACCCGAAGCCCCTGGGAATCTGGGGTACGCACAACTGGGGAGTTTCACACCAGAACGAAATGAGTGTCCAGTGCTCTCTGGTTTTCATTGGTACCCTGCTAACATCAATCTGTGACGTATTCAATCAAATAAAAATGCCAATCTCCGCAAAAATAGCCATCTCAATTCAATTCAAATAAATATCAATATTATAAATTTATTAGTATCTGAGCGCATTAATGTTACGTGAGCAAATTTTCTAGGCATTGTTTCCTTGCCTGAACTAATACTACAAATTAAAAGGTGTCTTGATGAGACACTTAAACGTAAGTGATAGATTTAGTATTTTTTTTCTATGATATCTATTTAATAATTGATAATACAATAATACTTGTTTACTATGTACTCATAGTCAAATATCATAATTACATAAATGTTTTCATTTAAAACTAACTGTAATGAAATTAGTCTCTATGATAACATTTACTACAATAATGATATAATCTGTTACTAACATTGTATTTAACTATGAATTGACCAATCTATTCAAAGAAAGCAATATTTTTAATTTACGCCTGTGCTCATTGCACATAAACAACAGATAAACAAATGAAAATAACCTATGAAATTTAAAATACATGTAGTTAAATATTGATTAACTTTATTGATCTATGAAATAGAATCAAATAATTGGCCGTTTTGTTTTGATTATGTCCTGTACACACGTATAAATATATGTATGTCATATTTCCAGAAGTAATTAAGTGCCATAATGAATAATGAGACTAAATGAATCTCCGGAAATACATAATAGTGAATTAATAAAGTACGATGAATCTAGAAGCAGACAAGTCTCATTTCTACCCGTTGAAAGTAAATTATTATTGTCAACAGATACAATGCATGTTGTACGACGTAAAATCCCAGATAACAGAAGCAATATACATGACTTATCTCAAGCACCTATAGATGAAGACTCATCTGAACCATATCAAAGCAATGAGAAAGATGCATCATATTCATATACAGATGTTTTCATGTTAAACAAGTAAGTTCTACTGTATAAACAGTAGACATTTGGAAAATTTACAAATATTTCAATATACATTCATGTAATCGTGGTTAAATTCTACAATTCATAGATCAAGGCAATATTTAAGTATTTGTATAGAGTAATATGTTTATTGGTGAGTAGAATTAGAAATTTCCAGATTAAAATTTTGTTTCTAGTAAGATCACATTTTCATTTATATTCAGTATAGTCCATTAAATGATATAGTCTCTCAAAATAATGTAAGAATGTAAATGTGCAACAATATTCATCATTTTATAAAGTAAATAACAATTTACTTCAGAAGATTATGGAAGTGTTTGCTACTGAAAAAAACTCTAAATTCGTCAAATGAAACATGATTTCAGTAGTTTCAGGATTGGTTTTTTAATAAAAGATCAACACTATAGTTACTGAATGAAGTCATTTTCTCTGTCAGAGCAATGTACAATAGCTTGGTTAATTAGTATTAACAGTGCCAAGGTAAACTTTGATAATTTCAAATAAATTGAACATTGGATAGGTTGCTTATAAAAATGAGTGATAAATATTTGTAAAATTCCAATGAGTAGAAATTAAAATTTATGACGTTCCGCGGCTTAGTGCAAATCGCTTCTTCAGAGAAATGAATAACCGAATTGAATTAATACAACATTAATTAATACAATGGAACAAATCAGAATCAAAATAAGTTCGTACAATCAAAATGCGAGTTTTGATCGTGTGATGTCAAGTCATTTGGGTCAAGGTGATTTGAAGTGAGATATGTATGCATATGTTAGTGTGATGCGAAAAGAAAACATATGAGTACGTGAGAATAAAATGGTATGTATGTTCACATGAATTAACTTTGAAGTACTTTAATTGTGGTCGGTTGGATAGAAAGTCCATGTTGGTTGAATAGAAAAGCCTTCCCTTTTGTAAAGTGCAGTTGGATTTAACAAAATGAGATATGCTTCAGCTATTCGTCTTTCCTTGTAATTGGAAAAACTTTTTGAATAATTTGGATATTTTTAATGTCGATTTAATGGTTGTGGTAGATAGCATGTACTGCTATTGCTGATTTAATTTGTGGTTTTTCAAGTTCAACAAGATTATTAGGAGGTTGTTTAGTAAAGCTTTCATGTTCTTTGTCACGAGTTTTGATTTCTCTCTCCAATATAGAAAGCATCACAATCAACACAACCTAACCTGTAGACACAATTCTGTATACAGGTGAAGGGTATCTTGTCCTTTATTTTAACTAGTCCACCTTGAATAGTGTTGGTAGTCTTGTAGAATGTTTGGATTCGAAGCTGTTTTAGAATTCCTTGTAATTCATTCTAAGGAAAGATAAATAGCTGAAGCATTTCTTATTTTGTTAAATCCAACTACACTTTACAAAAGGGAAGGTTCTTCTATTCAACCAACATGGACTTTCTATCCAACCGACCACAATTAAAGTACTTCAAAAGTTAATTCATGTGAACATACATACCATTTTATTCTCACGTACTCATATGTTTTCTTTTCGCATCACACTAACATATGCATACATATCTCACTTCAAATCACCTTGACCCAAATGACTTGACATCACACGATCAAAACTCGCATTTTGATTGTACAAACTTATTTTGATTCTGATTTGTTCCATTGTATTAATTAATGTTGTATTAATTCAACTTCGGTTATTCATTTCTCTGAAGAAGCGATTTGCACTAAGCCGCGGAACGTCATAAATTTTAATTTCTACTCATTGGAATTTTACAAATATTTATCACTCATATTATAGCTTGGTTAATTGTTGTGAATTGTATTACTACTACTTCGTTGTGAATATAACTTCTGAATTCACTGATAGCTTTTATGAAGTCAGTTTAATGTCGTATTGCCTTCTGATGAAAATAGATGTACATTTCATCCATAGTATAATAACTTACACCAATTCGATTATGAAGTAATCATTAGTAAACGAACAAATTAACTTAAATAAGTGTTATAGGAAAAGGTTTCATGATTTTAAGGCTGTTTTCACTATGAACTAACATCCATCGAATAAAATTCACAAGTTGACCAACTGTTTCATTGTAGTTTATGAATTTTGTGCCTTGAAAATGTATGGCTTACAATTTTAACATAGGTTAACATGTGATGGAATAAAACTTTGTCTAATATCATTTTTTGAATAAGTTCGAGTTCACATGTGCTTTTATCAACAGCAATCAGTAAAGTTTAGCAACATAATTATATAAATTAAGTGTGGATGTAAAGAAACTGAACTTGCTAAATATGATTTAATTTTGTTTACAAGCATCATTCATCTGGATTATAGTAAGCATCAGTTCCTAGAGACTAGGCGTGAGCTATGCTGATGAGTACCAACTAACACGAGATCACCGGGTATTCGCTTATTCCACATAAGAACTACTACCTGCTTTCTGATATATTATAATAATATGATGGTGGAACACTTTGGTACAGTATACTTTAGATCAGACTACAATATTTTCTATATCTATCAAAATAATTAGCAAAAGTGTGCATCATTTAAATCCACTTACAAACTAAAAGAAATACTATTCCGTAATAAAATAACATAAAACATTACACTTAACAGTTAACTGGTGGAATTCTTAAAAACTTTGCTAATATTCCCGGAAAATAACAATTAAATGTATCACTTCTCATTATCTCAAGAAAATAACTACAGCAATATATATACAAATATGTAACTGTATTATTTCTTATTTTCTCTGATCATATGTTTAAGTAAATGTTTCACAATAAGTGGCAATATTAGTGCAATAATAAATAATCACTATTATCTTTTCCATCCTAAAATTTTACAGTATTGTAAATTTATACTAGTTTTTATTAAATCACTCTTTAAGCATGCAGTATTAATTGAAACTAGGTGTTTTCTGGTGGTCGGTATCAAGTTTAGTTGATTGGATTAGTGAGCGATTGATGTTGGTAAGATACCATTGAAAACTAATCAGCACTGGACAAGTGTTTCGTCCTACTATAGGGTTCCTTCGTGATAGGGTGCATCCGGCATTCCGTCAGGGGAATTTAATCCAGGGCCTCCAGGTTGGCGAAGGCTTCATCCCTAAACACTAAGGCGTCATCCAATAGTAGGATTCCCTTTTACATCAATTTGTGATTCAGTGCGACGATTATCCATTGTCATCGGTGATAAATGTTTCACTCCTGACAAGTTGGAACTCCATCAATCACGACTTACTACTGAAACTTCAAGAACGTCTTGCAATTAGTCACTAGTGAGCTGATTATTGAAACTGAATTGAGGTAATTTTGTGCAGATAAGTATTATGTTCAGATGTCACTATTCGTCACAGATTGATGTTGGTTGGGTACCAATCACAGCGAATGATCGTCACGCTATATTACAACTTGATGAAAGTTACAGTTGTAACATTGGACGCTGCCCCACTGATGCAGAGGGTCAAGCATTTACTACCCTGAAGGCCCTGGGCTAGATTACCCTGGTGGAATGAGGAGAGAGTGCACATTATCAAGGAGGAATTTCATACTCGGACGAAACAGTTGTCTAGTGCTCCTTGGTTTTCAATGGTATCCTACCAACATCAATCTGTCACGAGTGCAATCAACTATACAGTATTAATGTCCGATACATTTGTTTACAAGCTATAATATTATTATCATGATATGAAATTACTAGGTTTTGGATTTTATGTGAATTTCTTTTTGTTATGGACTACTTATCATTCGGCTAAGTAATGCTCAACAGAAATAAGGAAAAGTGTCTCACCAGACAGACAGATACAACGCAGAACTTCGTACGTACGTACATCAGTTCAGGTCGCCATACCACATCAGCACAGAGACGCAACTGTCAGTTCGAATCTAAGAGTGATAGCGATAGTAGAAGTATTAGCAGTAATGCAGGAGATTAGGGAGCGAAGATATGATTCGAAAAGTATAATTTAGTGAGATAAATTTTAAAGGAGAAAGATAGAGAATTCGGAAGGTTAGATTTTGAGAGAACACAGAGTGGATGCACCTGCGCCATTGCAAACGATTCTGAGCCATGTCGTTCAAGGTCTCTAACCATTGGTGACTTTCGTCTCGCGGACCCCAACCACGCAGCCTACATCTACCAACATGACTTAGTCCACTTGTCAGTGACTTTATCAATTTCTGCCATGTTTTGGTTTGGCCGCCCCTAGCTTTCTTCCAACCTATTCCTACGCCGTAAAACATATCTCGTCGAGGCAGACGGTAGTTAGACATGCGTAACACATGTCCCAACCACCTCAACTGATGAAGTTTCAATACTTCATCTATGGATTTGCCCTCCTTTCCTAGAACCCGTTTCCTAACGACAGCATTGCTCACTCGGTTGTCCCACTGATACTCGAGTAATGCTTCGAAAACACCTTTGATCGAAGGCCAGTAACCTACGAATGTCCTCTACTCTTAACGGCCATGTTTCGCTACCGTATAGTAGGACAGAGCGAACTGCTGCGCGGCACACTCGTCCTTTGGTTAGCAAGCGGATATCTCGCCTACGCCATAAGTGACGCAACTTAGCAAAAGCCAATCGAGCTTTCTGTATCCGTGCTGAGATTTCGTCAGTCACCAGGCCATCAGCACTGATGAGACTCCCCAGATACGTGAAGCGGTCTACACGCTCGACTACTTCACTCCCTATCACTAGTTCAGGTGCCGATGCAACCCAATCCTGGAGCAACATTTTGCATTTCGAGGGGGAAAACGGCATCCCGAATATGCTTGCATTGTTGCTCAGGGTAGTCAGAAGACTCTGCATTTTGTCAGCGTCTTCACCAAATAGGACTATGTCATCAGCATACTCTAAGTCAGTAAGCGAGGCTCCTGGTAGTAAGTTATTCCTGAAAAGTCAGACGAAGACATGGTTATATCTAGGAGCATGTCTATGACAAAATTAAACAAGAATGGGGAAAGTGGACATCCTTGACGGATACCACTTGAAGTGAGGAATTCCGATGACAGTTCGCCATAAGCTCTCACTCGACCTGTAGTTTTAGAGTAGAGAGCTTGTATAAGGTTAATGTACTTCTTTGGTACACCTTTCAATGACAGACACTGCCACAGAACCTCACGATCAACAGAGTCGAATGCCGCCTTTAGGTCCAGGAAGACAACTATTGTAGGACGCCTAAATGTGTGTCTGTGTTCCAGGACCTGTCGCAGTGTGAAGATGTGGTCTATACAGCCACGTCCAGGTCTGAATCCAGCCTGGTTTTCTCTAGTCTGCTCTTCACGAGCTCTAGTTAGGCGTCTAAGTATAATCGAGGCTAATAATTTAGAAACTATATTAGTCAGACTGATTCCCCTGTGATTGTCACAAGAAGACTTTTGTCCTTTCTTATAAATTGGGACAATCAGGGATTGAGACCAGTCGGATGGTATTACGCCCAGTTCCCAGATTCTACCTAAGATTTCAGTCAATCTAGCTGCTAAAACTGGACCACCATCCTTAAAAATTTCAGGGGTAAGCCTATCAGGACCTGCTGCTCTACCTCGCTTCAGATTTCCTATAGCCTTCTCAACTTCATAAAGGACTAGGAGGAGTTAAGTCGATTTGCCATTCAGGATGACTGGGGATCGTGGGCAACCGAAGTGTGGCTGAAGGCCAGTTGAACTGATCCCTAAAGTGTTCCTGCCCATCAGGTCCAATCTCCTGGACTGAGAATGAATTATAATCCCATCCTTTTCCGAGATAGTCTCACTGACATTCGGATCCCTAATACCAGTTTCCTTGATAAGTCGAAAAAGTTGCCTACTGTTGCCTATCGTCGCTGCCTTTTCCATCGCTTTTGCTTTCGCCACCCACCACTGTTCACGGTCGTTGCGTAGGCTTATTATCAGCCTGCGCTTAAGCTCACTTCGCTCTTCATCATGTTCAGAGCCAGGTGGGATGAGTTTACGAGCATCCATCAGTTCGGTGGATGCTACTGAAATCCACTGCTTCATCCTAGCCTTATGATTTACCTTACTAGCAGATATCATTGCTGTTTCCCCAGCATTTTTGATATCATTAAGTGTCTCACCGAACTATTAGGCATTCTAAATTTAGGTAGTTTACTATTAGTTGACTTGTTGGTGTATTTATAACAGTTTAACTTCTTCATAGATGATCATGTATACTGAACCCAGAGACCTCCGTACTTAGGTGCTTGTGAATACGTACTCAGTTGGTTGAGAATATAAGTATTCGTCTAAATATATAAAATCATTTTTCCTCAGTTTACACACAAAGACCATTATATCAAAATATTATTATTGTCCTAAACAAATAAAATTTGATACAAGTGGGTGACAAACATAGATTGCACCAAGCAAGTATAAGAATAATAGTGGGAAGAAAACACTGATTAATCATCTAGTCATCTGCCGGTACTGTAATGCATCACAATAGAGCCTGAATTTATTTCAAATAATTCTTAGCTCAACTATCCAATGATTTTTTTATTTTTCCGTGCTAATCTTTAAAATTACTTGTCAGTCATTTAGACAATAATTCCTTTTAAGTTTCCCCAAGTTTGTATATCATCAGCCTACAATTCATGTTCATGGATACTGTTGACAAAATTATTCACTTAGAGATAGCTAATTATAAATTTCTATCCTTAGACGAATAGGATGAATAAATTTCATTTTGTGATGGAAACGTTTTGGAACTGAATGATGACGTCGTAGACAATCGTAGACTATTTTAATCAACTGACCAAGGAGAAATACAAAAGTTATTTTTTTCTGTTTTCTTTCTTTATATTAGTAAATTTAAGTAAAATAGTTTAATGAGAGTAAGAACAACTAATTGGGCAGAATAAAACTCATTTAATTTTGGTGGTTCTCATCAAGAGCATTCAGCCTATAGTACTTTAAAATCAGTTTTGTGATCATTGCTTAATATACTTCTATAGATAAAGTTGGTTGGAATTCACATTACATTAAAATAGCAAACGTACAAACAAAGCTAAAATGTCTAATGGAGTATTGTAAATATACATAAAATACAGAAGAAGGTTCCAGAACATCAGTCAGAGTAGTTGCGAGCAGTTAGGTGATCACATAATAAGGTGATAGAAAGTAGCTAATGATAATTGAGATTGATTTGAAATATTCGAAGCTACTGAAGTAAGTTTCTTAAAATAGGTATGATATAGTAACAAAGTCAAATAAAATAGATTTTTAAAACAGTAATAATTATGTAATGTGCAAAGAACTTTCCTGCTCTGTAAAGCAATATTTTTGACAAATCATTTTTGCTATGCATTGAAGGAAAGCTATTATAGTTTAAGAATAATCCAATCTATGTACTTAGTCTGTAAATCAGGCATTATAATAATTCATCCTTACCCCGTTGCATATCAATATCAAGAAGGTGAAATGTATGTTTTCTTGTAAACTGGATATCAGTATGCCCGTTGTTAAAATGTTCTAATAAGTAATTTGCTTCTTCAAAATTATTACATATGATAGAATTATCATTAACACACTAAAATAATGGTTTATCTCATCAATCACCTTCTTGAATTTTGTAATTTTAAGATGGTTATAAAAATATCTGCAAGAATGAGATCTAATAAACCGTTCATTGAAACTATCACTTTGACAGCATGCCATGTTGTCAAACTAGGACTGAATGTCCTTTAAGGCATAAATATCTATCGCATAAAATCTCTTACCATCTTAAGTATATCCAAGTGTTGACATATTGATGTGCCGGGCACCTAAAGAAGATTGATTATCTTCGAGAACTATTTATCTGTAGACTATTTCAGTATTTTTGGTTATATTCAAGGTGAACAATTTATTTCGATTATCATTCAGTTCCCCCCTGCCTAATCCTTCCATTTGACACATTGACTGTATTATGTCATTTCTCATTGATGAACTATAGTTAATCAATTGTGTATACGAACTCCAGTTCACATTTAATATTACCCCTATTTTGTATTAATGTTAGTTTCCGAATTGGTTAACTGTGCGGTCAGGTTTTATCTATATATAAAGGGATGTATCAAATATGATTTCGATTCTGTCTGGTTGGTCTATCAGCTTGTGTTCTTTCTTATTCCGGCTTGGGACTAAGTGGGCATAGGGCAGATGCGGAATCATCGACTAGGCACATCTAATTGCCAGTTCGGCCAACTAACCAAAATTTCTCACGTCATAACGCATATATTATGTACGCGTTCTCAATAAGACATATCTTGGTTGTATGCAGCTTTTGAAAACCAACAGAATAAAATGAATTCATGTTTTTTGAACAACTTATTCTTACTCTTTTTATGTTAATAAAGGAAATGATGTGTATTTAATATGATTTGCTTTTTAATCAGACAGTTGATATCTATTTTTTTAAACATTAGTTCTACTGAACCAGTTCATTGCAGTATTGATGTTCCAACAGGACATTTAATTTTAGTAAGTTTATTATGTTATTTATCCATAATTTATACTTTGTAAACGTTCTAGAACTAAAGTATCTTGAAATTGCTTTTCCATACAACCTTAGTATCTTTGTTGTTTCGTATACAGTTATGCTACTGTGAGTTACTCAGTTTGTGCTCACGGTCATGTTTACAAAAGCCCTACTCCACTCCATGTTGTTTTGGAGCCCAAATAGGGAAAATATATGAATCAAACTTCCTGCCATCGGTTGCATATGAAGCTAATTTGGAGCGATGGTGAAATAAATTGTGTTTCTAAAGTTGTAACTAAATTTAAAAGGTCTTGTGATCAGAAAACCCCTCGATTTTTTTTATTTTCTATGCCCATATGTCGACTTATAGCTTGCCAAAACGTGTTAAATTTTTTTCAAAATAAATAAACAGTTTCCTTTACTATATTTTAGTCATATATGGAAAAACATTTACGAGATCGCAGTCGACTAGAGGCTGACTGGAATGCAGTTGATAAATATGTATCTGAAGACAGTGTTGTGTATGAAGAAGGGAGAAGTCCAAAAAATCAATCTAAAAATAGAGAAAATGCTCCAATACCATGTAAGTTTTTTAATTAACTGTAGTATAAATTGTAATATATTATTTACTATATATTTAAGTGCGATAATCTTTAGACTTTTATTCATTGTGAGTCTGGTTTTGCCTAAACAATCGAAAATAGTATTTCATCATGTAGAAATCAAACAGTAGAGCACAGTTAGCTTTCTTGTTACGTTTCCTGACTTTTAGCACTATATAAGCAATTAAAGAAGTTAAGGTTTCCTGACGGCGGTATCAGTACTGAATCATTCGAATGAAGTAGAAGGAATAACATTCTTTAATTTAATTTACTTCGTGAAAATCGTTTAGAATCAATGATACGTATTTATTTTATTACTAGGATTGGAAGACTGTATATTAAAGATGTCTATGATAAAAGATTTACTGTCGATAACTTCTATGTTTCAAGTATTCTTTCAGATGCTATCTGTAAAAGTGTCCAATTGATTCTTGTTTAAGGAATTTACAATGAAAATTCCGGCTATTACAGAATAATTTTTCATAACATACACTTTTACCTTTAGATGAACAATCTCGGGTTAAACTGAGATCTGGTGATAACGATTACATCAATGCAAGTTTACTGGTAAGCATATAACTAATATATTGTGTGCTATATTACCGACTGCTTTAATGACAATAAGTGATAATATGTTTCTTCGAAACGTACTTTGGATTTTGATAAAACATGACATAATGTCGGCAGTACTTAAAAACCAGCATTTTCAAGTTTGGTTAGAATAGCTATATTCTATTTATGCAAATTTCACTTTTATTACTGTTTTGAAAACAGATATTAAGATTTTATTATCATCTTCATGTAGTGCAGCTTCTGTTAGCCAAATATTTTATAAACTGAACACGTTACAATATAAAGATGACAACTTCTGTAAAACACTTTTTACTAATCTGATTGATCAGGTAACTCATCAATAAATAAAACATGTATGTTGGTATAAGTTGAGCTATTAGTAATGCTGGTACTTCAAGAGCCATCTTCTGGTCCCTCTAAGACATGACTATCTCATCAAACAACTGTCACAAAAGGTTATAACAGTTATAAGTATCTGGTTTGATTTATTATCCTATAGTGCTGATAGCGATTGTGCTGCTAGACGGGACGTAATGAATTCTAATAGAAATAAAAAATTTCTTCAATATTTTAAGTAAGCAATACTGATCAATATCGGCCTAAAGCAAAACCTATGTCTGCAGTGGGCTTCAGTCTCTAATCACCTGATATCACATATAGGTGCTATACGAATCCAGGTTAACGCATTCAGTGAAGTTGCTTTTTATATAGCCTTTTTCATAACGATAACTGAAGTCTGATTTCACATTTTACTGACCACTGTGTAATTAATCGTAGTGTTTAAAATGATATTTTTTAAGAAGTATTTATGTAAATATATGGTATTTAGAGATTTTTAGAAATTGAAAACAATTCTTATTATGAACTAACATTGACTTATAAACCAACAGAAATCGTAGGGCCCCATGTAGTCGTATCGTTTAAATTTGAGATCAATTCCTACCCAGAAACCAATAATGGGTGGCAGTAAGAACTGTATAGTATCACTGTGTACAAGCTCCGGATAAAGTATTATCAGGAACTGTTGATCTGTGTTTAAGGCCTCAGTTATTTTAGATCTAATAGCTCAAAGGAGAACGTCATGGAATTTAGTGCGAAAGGTATTGTATTTGAATCTCACTATGAACATCTACAATGAAATGCAGGTATATCCACATTATGAGTCCCGAATGAAATGAAATGCATCTTGGATTCTACTGGTGGTTGCAGTCCATCTGTCTTAAAAACGTGTTTCAAAATTTCTGAGGTAATCTGTGTAGGATAAACAAAAGCCAATGAAGATTGATCAAAATGCGGATGTGAATATCACTAACTTGATAATCCAAATCTTTCTTACCAATGGTATTTTGAGAGCAAACTTTAGTTAGCAACAGTGAAACTTTGTCAACATAAACGAAAAGTATTTCATGATGAATGAACTGAAAGATATTAATGTATAGAAGTGTTAGTGTTCGTAAATTTATTCATCAAATATAAGATTTAGTAAACAGTAAGATGAAACGATGAAATACTTCTTTCTTTATTAGGTTTTAATCAAAGGCTTATAATAAGGTAGTTGCACACCATCAACTCAAAATAACAGTCGATTGAAACTTACGTTTAGTCGAAAACACTATTTTGCAAGCGTCATATGATAATATTACTAAAGTTTCCTTTGATAGTACTGGATATTATCAATTATTATAACATAACTCTGATTTTTTTTACATAGTATGACAACAATCCAAGAAACCCTGTTTACATCGCAACAATAACTCCTACAATTAAATCAATTCCAGATTTTTGGTTAATGATTTGGGAACAAGGTTGCGTTGTAATCGTTTGTTTAGAACGAACTGATGAATTAAAAAGAATGGATGAAATCGATCAATTTGAACTGAACGATGAGTCGGTGAAATATTGGCCTAATGAAGGTAGTCAGGTCTATGGCTCTTTTGAAGTAAGCATAATAGAGATGAGTAACCTTATTTAGTACATGATTTATTAGTTTACCGTTTTAATTACTGTGATTTACTAATCTACCAGAAAACTGTTGCCTAAATATATTCTGCATATTTTTTAAATTTTTCTTTATTGTACACTTGTGACAGTGAATCAAAGTCGATCTTAATTTCGAATCAATTATAATATCACTTTCAAAATCAAACTTTAGGATTTATGTATTAGAATTGTTAGATTAATGCACTTTATAACCACTTTATTTCAAGGATTTTATTTATTAGTGTATAGTTAACGCTCGAAATAATTTCGTGAAATGAACTGTTATACTTGAATAGCACTAAAGCAGTCATGAAGAGCTACTCAAACAAACTAAATGAATCTTTAGTTGGTTGAATGTAGAGTTCAGATGTGAATACAAATTAACTTCTTAGTATGTTTACCGGAAACATTACTTTCAAAGTGACTATAGGAATTTCACTATCCGTAAATCATAGGATAATGAACGTACTTATAAGCTTCTGCTACCACTACAGATTTATCAATCTAAGTTATCTCATAGTTGGTAAAAAAAATTTTCAGCTACATAACGATGCATCACAACCTTTCTCTACTAGCTATATATTGACTAATTATGTAATTTTGTCTGGGTAAGTTTTCAAATAACATTAAATGCTGATTGAATAGTGTCTATAATAATTAAGATTACACAAATGCATCTTATTAAATTTTATTAAAGTGCTAATTTAATTGGGGTGGACTGTGATGATCGGTATTAGGTTTAGTTGATTGGGTTCACCACAGATTGATTTTAGTAGGGTACCACTGAAAATCAGGGAGCATTGGATAAATGTTTTATCCTAGCATGGGACTACTTAGCAGTGCATATCCCTCCCGTTCCGCTCCATGGCCTTCAGGTTAACGAACACCTAACCTTCTGCACCACTGGGGCGGCATCCACTCGTAGAATTCCCTCTTCCATCAATTTAATGATACAGTGCGATCATCGTCGATAGTCATCGGGGAAAAATTTTTAACTTCCGACATGTCTGAACTTCACTGTTCACTACTTCTTACTAGAACTTCAGGGACATCTTGTAGTTAGTCACTGGTGACCTGATTATTGTAATTGAATCGAGGTGAAATCTAGAGTGGGCACTGCCACAGAAGAACCTCATATTAGGTCGAAACATCTGTCTCCTTGGTTTTTAGTGGTACCATACCAACATCAATCTGTATTAAATGCCATCAGCTATAAAGCTGATTATTAACCTAAACCTGAAATATGTTTATTTATTACCTGAAGGCAAAGAATACGTTCACTACCAAATTTTCTCAAATACGAAATTTTTCTAAAAATAATTTTAAGTAAATCATTTTACATATTTTTTTTACTTGAATATATATAGCATTTGAAAAATTTCATGCATATCAATTCACCTATATTGTGAAATTGTTTAGGAAATACACGCTAATTTTCAAGCATGTTTTGATTGTCATATGGTTAAAATGTTATCATGAAACGGAGTTAAATAAGCGTGGGGAAAAAGAGTATACCACTTCAAGATTATTAGCATACAGAAAAAAGTTTACTCAATTTACAAAAATTACTTTAGTGTGAATATAGTGATATTTAGTTAGAATTAATTAGTTTAATGTAATTTTGTATTTAATTCGAAGGTCACTCGTATTAACTGTTTCTTTTTTGCTAAGTTTATTCACTTGGTTTTTATTGACTCACAATCATTGTAGTTTGATTGGTACATAAACAAAGGAACTTAAATAAACGATGATGTATGGTCCTGATTTTGAGCTACTTGACATCAATCTGATTCCTTGTTTACATACCATCCACCCTGAATAATTATTACAATAAAGGATAAAATAGATGTAAAGAACAAAAGGCATGACAAGTTACAGTATGTTACAGTACTTCTGTCTGAACATCCGATCGATAGGGTTGATAGTTAACCATGTCAAAATGTATAAATATATCAGAGTAAAACACTAAAACAGTGATTAAAACTATATTTAATATAGATAGTGGTAAAAAAAAAACTTAACATGACTGATCATAGATGATACAGTATTGAGAGAGGGATGTTTGGAATTAGAATCGAATTTTTAAAAATGTTAATAATCTGACATTTCTTGACATGCGATTTTTTTCATTATTCTGGAAGTGACCGCACTAATATTTTTAAGCCTATAATTCTGCAGGTTGGCATCGTATTCAAATTTGAAGTAAGGTATTATATATATATATATATATATATATATATATATATATATATATATATATATATATAATTTACCATCGGATAGGATAAATGGATGTTTCTAGAGGTGTTAACAATCTCAGCAGGAGTAATGAAATATCAGGCTGTACTTATACGGAGATATATAAGTACATCCAAAAAATTTCATTAGAGTTAGTAATAGTTTTAAGTTCGTTTTTAGTTGAGCCATCATGTACGATCCATAAGAAACAGCGATTTCCGCGTATAAACTCTGTCGGTTGCCACTTTATTTTAAATTTTCCAATTTTTTTATTAAAAATTTATATTATATTATTTAAACATTTTAAATGTTATGTTCGATAACTTCTGAAAATGATCACAGTAGATCGTAAGATAATAGTTTACATTAAGTTAATGAAACCTAGTTATGATCACAATACAGAAATAAAACCGGATAACAAACATGAAAAAAATTGATTTGTGATGTGGTGGAAATAATTTTCTTACTGTTATTCGGTCTCACAAACACTGTGTAAGTACACTGACACCTCGATTTAAACAGAATGATGTCAGGAACAGGTACTATGTCGATTAAACTGTAATAAAAATACAGTCCTGTGTTTGGCCATTTTTAGCTACATTAAGTTAAACTTACCTTAATTTTTGACTTAGTGAGTATCCTTTCTTTTAATCAGATAGATAATGTTTGCATGCATTCTCTCCAATTCCGTCTATGCAATACATAAGACTGCTTTTCATAAATAAATCTTTTCGAAACAAACTCATTACATACATACATATTGGATATAAACAAGTAATAATATTTTTTAGTTTAAATACTAGAACTAAAAACAACAATACTAACCATCGGACTTGATTGAAACAATCATAGCATAGAAAACAATCAGTTTAATGAACATAAAATATCATCAATAGAAAGGTGATTGCAAAAACAAATGCATCCTCTTATTTCAGTTATTTATTAACTTAGCTTCAATCCTTCAGACTAAGAAAAAATGTCGTCAATAAAACCGTAAAAAGAATAAAATGATAGTTGGAAAGTCACCATAATCAGCTATTCAACTAAGAAATGTTGAGTGAATGAATAGCACAATCATTTTGTTCTGTTTCGTATAGTAACTTACTATCATTTTACTATCGAGGTGAAGATTTAACTTATCATGGCGGGGTGCAACTTTGTTTCAGTACTCTTTTTGTACGATAAATATAAGAAGTTTCGCCATCAACACATAAACAGAAAAAAAGTGCCATAAATCAAACGAATCATTTTCATCTGTGCCAGCATGTTAACAGCCACCACAAAGTATGTATAGTGTACAGCACTTACATTTTTAGTCGACACACCAGTTTGGAATAAGTCTGTTACACTCAATAGTTAATCAACATTTTAGTTCAGCTTGTTTATAATTCTGAATTCATCATTATTAATAAACTTTGTCGGTGTCACCGTACTAAACTATTCTTGAAAATAACTGTTCATTTGAAAATACCCATTTATTAATTAGTACATCCCACTTAAATATAATACTCTGTCATGCGAAACACGATACAATGAAAGTTCGCACTTACATTGGACAACTAATGCAAATGATACAAAATAGTAATCATAAGCAATTTTTTGTTTTGCCAGGTACACCTAGTTTCCGAGCACAGTTGGAATGCTCATTATATTGTTCGTTCATTGTATCTAAAAAGCATTATAACCAATGAAACACGTACTGTTACGCAATTTCATTATCTTACATGGAAAGATGAGAATTTGAAAGAGAACAGTAAGCCAATGTTGGAATTTAGAAGGTTAGTTGCAATTCATACTATTCACTTTGACGAGTGTTTCTCAAAAGTATAATGACCACTTTCACACTAGAAATCGACGTCATATAAAAAAAGTAATAAAAGCGTGGAATACAGAGCACAAATTTGATTCAAACTTAAGATAATTGAGCAAAAATCATTTTCATAGACAAACATTTAATTCGCTTTTTAAGTACAGACTTACCGAATGCAGCCACAATTAAAAGCAAAGTCATAAACCGAAGGATAGATTCATTGAAATTGAATAACGTATGTTGTAACAATTCAACTCATTCGTTCAATGTCATTATATGTGCCAAGATGTTCTGTAATATGATTTCATGTATTATTCAATGGTTGACGTATATGTGCATAAAATGTTAGTTAATACAATTATTAAGTTCGGTAGTTTCAGTCGACTCAATTAGAACTCACAGCAATTATTCACTTGTATGTATTCGCGTATAAAGCTTATGTTTATACTATACTGATAATAATGTAAAATCTCAAAATTGTTGCAGAGTAACTTAAAAGGATACACTAATTACCTTTCCCTTCGATTTTAAAACTTCAGAAAAGTTAATCGTTCATTTCGAGGATTGATGAGTCCTATTGTGGTTCATTGCAGGTAAGTAAAGTTATATCACTAAATTTTTCTTGAATAATTACGTTGAAAACTTTCTAACAGAGTATTGAAAGGCGATTCTAGATAAAAATATATTGCTTAGAAAAAAATGAATAGTAAATAAGATTTTATAAATCAGAAATTTTGAATTTACTACAAATAATTAGGATTAAGTACATTCAATAAACTAACAGTGAATCCGAAATGGTACGAATTCTAATCTATATCATCATTCTACCTAAGTGAATTATAAGTAATGTTAAGAAATTTCTTACACTTTGTTCCCTTTTATTATTTTCAAGAAATCAAGAACAAATATTTATGCAGAATAAGATGAATTCATTTTATTTCATTGGTTTCTCATCAGCTGCATACAATCTAGAATAATATTTTACAAAATTAATATTTGAAACTAAGTTAAATTCATGTTTAATTAGGTCATTTAAAATTTTATTACTGAGTTTTATTCACTTTATTCTCAAATATTTCCAACCACCTCATATTGTGTAATCATTTGACTCGTGATCTCTATTTTGCCTTCTGGTACCTTCTCTTGGATCGTATTTATATTCACAGCATTTTTTGCAACATTTTAAGCCATGTTCACATGTTTATGTAATCTTGATTTCAACTAACTCTATCCGTTCTCATGAGTATGTTAAAACTTTGTTTCAAATATTAATTTTGTTAAAGAGTATCATTCTAGGTTGTATGCAGCTGATGAGAAACCACCAACGAAATAAAATGAATTCGCCTTATTCTGCACAATTATTTGTTTTTTACTCTCTTGAAAATAAATAATTTTCTTTGTATTCCTTAACTGAAACGATAGACAAAATAATTTAGCTTACATCAATACATTTCACAATAACAGAAGAAATAACATAATGAAATAGGATACATTATAAATCATATAACTGTAAATAAAAGACAAGAATAAATATATGTAAAAATGTTTAAATTCTATTGTTGTTAAATAATGAATAGATCTGTATTATTTGTATTAATTTCATTCAGTTTTTTAAAATTTGTTGTTTATTTTATGAAAATTCTTTAATAATATCAACTAAAAAGTAATATTTTATTGCATTTATCAACATTTCAAGTTAATCATATTAAAGAATGTGATAAGTTACTCTACATAGTTTGTTTTAAGAAGTTGTACATCATAAACAATAACTAACATCTAACTAAGTTTATCAAAAAATAAATGATTCTCTATGAAATTATTATATAATCGTTTTGTTTCAATATTTTTCTTAGTGATGGATGTGGACGAACAGGTGCATATATTTTATTAGATTTAGCTTTAAATCGTATTACTAAAAGTATAAAAGAAATTGATATAGCTGCTTCATTAGAACATTTAAGAGATCAAAGACCGAATATGATTAAAACACTGGTAAGTTGTATTTTTTTAAAGAAGAAAAGCATTAAATATTTTGCTTATCACTTATTGACTATCATTTCTACGATAGGCTTACAATTATACTTATAAACTTCAATAACAATGAAACAAACCAATTGAATGTTATAAACTAAATCTTCTTTGCATTAATTTGTAGGTTTATGATAAACGTCAAAATCCTTCTTATTGGTTATTTTTTAAATATTAAAAACTAATAATAATCGGTTTCAATTTGATCGTTTAAACGACTAATGTTGTATAAAATGACAACTTAATTTTATTAGTCAATCAGATTACTTGTTAACGTTGCACGGTATACATTTAGCTTGAAATACGTTGAATGATACATCTAGAACATTTGATTGAATTTACTTTGTTTAGTATGAGCACATTTGGAACTATTCACTTCAACATCGAGATAATGAGAAATATGCTTTCAAGTTAATCTTTACACATTGAATTCGTCATTGTCATAAGAATTAAGCTAAATACTGAGTGCATACTACTATGAAAACAGACAAATTTCAAACGTCATTTCATACTTGTTAATCAGCAGAATTATGGATGTGTATTATCCTCATTTCGAAAAATGTCATCAGAAATGAAAATATTTTTTATACTTTATATGTTGGTTCTCACATATTAATGATTATTTGTAATAAAAGATTATAAACTGTCATTAATAAGTAAAAATCAACATGTATATTTCAACGAAAATTTCTTAGCAATTTTCCCGTATTTTAGAAATGTAAGAGACTACTCATGTTTATCACTAAGTAGTATAAAATAACATTTAAAATTTGTTTGTCGCATTCGTATAGTAATGGAACACAAATTTTTCCTTATAAGAAAAATATTCAATAAAATTATTAAAGTATAATCCCATATCCACCTTAATATTGAGACCAGTTTGTGTGTTGCATTTAAATATTTCTTCCTTCAGTATTTTTATGAGACACAGTATAAGAAAAAATAATAAATCAGTGAATATGAACCTTTTTCGACTGGGTTGATTTGAACATGAATCGCTATATCCCCAAACCCAACCACTGCCTACCTTGTTGCACAATATGGGTTGGCATAGGAGTAGGATGGTAAAATACAAAGGGCAGCCAAAGCTAGTATTAGTTCATGAAGTCTTTGACTGCTGATCTAAGCCATGCTGATAGATGCAGACTCCCTGGTTGAAACCCATGTGATAACTGTTGTCAGTGGCTGGGAATTCTGGATGCCATAGCTCAAAATCGGTCACAGGTGCGCACATATACTCACTTATCTTCTTCTGCATCTTAGACTCTACTACTCTTTGATACATACCTTTGCTTTATGCCTATCCTGTAATATTCTAATGTTGTGTTATTCTTCCATATTTGATCTTGTCGTGTTAGCATGATATTGTTACTTGGACCAATAAGCATAAGTGCTAAGTACTATTTTTCACATAAATGACTATTTCACTTGCTAACTTCTGCATTTTAAAATTACACATTTCACATTGCGGTCTTAGTAGTGCAAATAAGCCTTACTAAACTCGCCAAGAGTTAATAAAACTATACATAAGCTATGTTTTAGTGGACGTGAGTTGCCAGAATCATGTGAAATTTTACTAATTGAACGATATTCAGACTTAGTTGGAATCGTAATTATTCCAGGACGACAATTCATTAAAATTCGTTAAGGTAACAAATTGTATGACATTGGGTATTGCTGAAACTTAGTGTACTGCGAATGCATTGCCTTCATTCTGAAAACCCGTTGTTTTGCGAAAATAAAAATTTACATCATAATAAAGAGATATATCATTGCATAACATGTAATGTCTTTACAGTACCCAAAATATCAACAATTCTATTCATTCTTGCATTATATTTGTCAATTAATAATGAATAAATAAGACACTCTTATTAAGATTCGTAGATGAACAGAAATGAAGTCTGGGATATATGTACTTAGGATGATGCAGTTCAAACGCTTTTCAATGACGCGGCATATTTATTAATGGTTTTTGCCAAGTTTGAATAACAATATTATATATAGCGAATAAGAGTGCCTACACCTTAAATTCAGATATTTATATGATGAAATGGAAGGTTCGAACGATTGTTCTAATAGTTATATAGAATAAATTTTCATGTATTTTAATACGATTAAATATTTTCTATTGGGATCTGTACAGTATTAAAGAAAGACATTCGTTTTATTTTAGGAACAGTATGAATTTGTCCTTTCATCAACTGCTGAAGAAGTAGATGCAATGCTACAGACAAGCTCATAGAAGATGAGAGGAAGTATCACCAACAATTACGACAAAATTTCACAATATTATTTGTTGTTCAAAGTACAAATGCGATATCTCGTTTGAAACCTGATAAAAATCTAATCATGCACTTATTAAACACAACTCTTTTATTCTCACATGGGTAAATACATCCTACCTGAGGTTTCATAATACTTTGACCTTAGTAATGAATGGCATTTGAAAGACTAATGGATACAAGTACGCAAAGCAAATCACTGCCACACAGTACGCAGCTGAAAGCTCGATACTTATAATGCATAACATACAAATGTATTAAAATTCGAAGAACTTAATGAGAGAAAATTCATGTCAAATTTTTAGGTAAGCAACTATCGTCATCTAGTGGGACAAATTATCACAGTAGCCGCACATTATGAGGACACAACGCATCACGGCCAGAATCCAACGAATCGTTTAGTATTGCTATTTTATATACTGTGTGACACTTAAGTTGTGTCACTACGATAATCTTTCGGTACGGGATGGTACTATAGATAATTATTCTGCAACACAATTTGATAACCCGAATGGGTTTTGCAAAATGGGGGGGGGGGATACAGACATCGGTGGAAAGAGGATTTCCCTCATTCATGATGTTATGAGAACCAGAACTGCTGAATCTAATAAGCTTCTTTACTATGCACTCACAATATCAGCTGTGAAGCTAAAATGGCTGTCATCTACATTTTACAGGCGTTGGTGGTAACAATATTAAAATTAGCGAACTAATAACGCAACACACTCAACTCAAAGCATTTAATACTAAGTTACACTTAGTTCGCTTGGTGTCAACAACCGTAACCTAATGTTTGTGTGGCAGTCGAACTTTCTTTCGATATATACATCTAATGTGCCTCAAGTAGGCCGATACTGGCTATACTAAGTACTTCAATCAAAATATTATTTTGAGCTATATTAAGCAGCCATTTGCTTCACCGATTTGAACGATCAGAAGACTGATGACTCTAAGGTTGATGCTACTAACGATTTTCTACTAGTTTTGTGAAACTAATATTTAATGGAGTGTAGGTTCTCACTATTATTATGTTAAACCTGGTGGAATAAGTAACAGGGATTCGCATAGGACGAATATATATTGATTTCGAGATTTATAATAAAGAACACAATGATTGGAGATATTACTGGCGTTTTACTATATTATTGTCGCCGAAATTTGAGACTGGAAACCTTGAATGTATTGTAATAGCAAGTCTCCATCCGTTTGACGCACCTTTAAACAGTTTAATGATAAGCATCCATAAACAGCTAGATATAAATTGAGTGGACCACATTGTGCGAAAAAAAGTAGGAACCAAATAACCAACGAAACTAATTTGCTCCTCAAATTAAGATGCAAGTTGAATTATATCATCAGAAGGCGATTTACATGGCATGTTAACGAAATCTGTATACACAATATGTTTATTAATTTTACTGATTATCTTAATGACACAGTAGAATGGAGGATTTAATTGAATGTAGACAAAAATTGTCTTAGTCTGCTACCATAGCCTCATTTCAGTATGCTTTTATTCTGAAATCGACAAATCCTAGTGATTCGAAGACGTCGGAAATTATGAATTGCGTCCCTCAGTGGTTGTAGCCAAATAACTTGATTGCCGTTAAGTCCATATTCACTTGTATAGTCAAATGTGGTTGTTTTCTTAATCAAACTACCATTTTTATGTAACCCCAAGTAATATAAATTTGAAGAATGATACTAAGTTTCGACTTCAGGAAACGTACTAATTAGTCAAATTACAGAAATGTAGTCTTTGAATCTAAATATCCGGATGGTTTGAATAAACATAATTGTGGACAGACAAACAATTATACATTCACCAGAAGTACTATGTTACTAACTCATCTCTAAGTAGTTTATATAAACCATAAGGCAATCGACATTGCAAACACTTTTACGACTGCGTAGACCCATATACAGATAGAGGTACTTTTGTGTTTCGTAAATGATTTGAACTATTTAAAACTTGATGTAAACTGAAAAAGAAATTCTACGACACCTATTGGAGAATCTTTAAATAATATGGTTATTCAGCCAAGTAGTAATCAATTAGTGTTTATCTTAATTCTAAAGTACTTGCTTGCAAAAACTTTATGTAACATTAAGGAGCTCAAGTATGACCTATCAAGACGTCGTACCATTCGCTGACATTAGTCCGATTCGGTTAGTGGGGTAGCTGCTCGCTAAACTTGTTTCAATACACACATAGTAAAGTTACCAACACAAGTGACGTAGAATAACGGGAAACAAAGAAGCTGATTGCATCACTGCTGAATGCAACTTATAAATGTGGATACTGTTTATGTTGTAAACAAATGTGTCAATAACACTAAATAATGTACTGAACATAGAGCATAATATATGTAAGCTATATAAATAATATTTACAAGCACAAAAATGCAAATAATTGAGGTACCAAACAAAAGAATTGTGAATACAAGCACACTTTATGAGTTATGGTTATCTGTAAGATGAGATAATAAATCAAAGTCAATTGATTGTGCTATAGTTTTGGCGATTTCCAAGCTTATCAAGCAGCGATATTTAGGACTTGCTAAAGGATCTAAATCTGATATAGAATTAATGGAACTCGTTGTACTCAATCCAGTAGTAAATGAATTTCCCACAGATAATGCGTGCGAACATGGAGATAGAAGACCACAGGCTGTTAAGCAGGCAATCTGACTCATTAAAATACTTGTACACGGTACTTTGGTACATTCATTCTGTACTAGAGCGTAGAATATTGCCAGCAAGCGATCTAAGGGGAAAACTCGGGGTCCAGCGAAGTCTGTTTGCATCTAGAAAATAAACAAAGTAACATCCTTACAAGTTCCCATGATATAACTGGTTATTTTGTAAAAGGTAATTATAACGCGATTGCCATCAAGCTAAATACAGTAATATTGACAGGATAGTTATTCGAAAAAATGTTTGATAATTAACAAGTACTTAAGGCAGGCTATGAATGAAATGCAATCTAGTTGCCAAGGTTGCAGCAAGTAAGAGCTTAGTAAGAAATAATGATGAACCGACATGTCATATCTATAATGCAAAAGTATGTTAGTGGCGACAAAGAAGGAAATGCGATAAGTATTTAATCTCGAGCTTTTTGGATCATTTATTGTCTTCATCAGTAAATACATTAAAAAGAAATGAGTAATTAGTACTTTTTTAATAATTGATCAGTAACTTGTTCATTTGATCGGTTGTTGTTGGAAAGTGCATGCCTGTTGCTGGCAAGCCAACTTTTACTGAACTCGATTGAATCGCACATCTGTTCTTTTGATTGTTTGTTCCTTTTCTCGCTGACTGGGAGATTGGAATAGTTCTAGATAGTTTTACGAAGTAGATATTTAAATATCAAAGCCAAAAATGGAGATCCATAAAAGAAATCAAAGTATCGTTTTAAAGTCAACATATTTTGTGAGAAAACAACAACACTAGCTATTAGGTATCCAGAGCGGGAATCGCTTTACAAATCGTGCATTGATACAGCAAACACAATAATAATCACACTGGAAAATAATACGCAACTTTCAAATACGCTAAACAAAACGAATTCAGTGTTGATAGTAAGCTTTATTAAGTGTAAAAGTAAAGGACTAGTCCTCACCTTGCACATTTCTTTCTCCTGTTTTTTCTTACGAATGCTTAGACGACCGGCGTTCTAAACAAAGGTAAGCAAACAAAAAAATTGTAAATATATGTGGGTCACAAAAAAGACTATATATGCGAAGATGTGGATAAGGGATTGTTGACTGAAGTAGTGAGAGCTCTGCCAATCAGAACTTCAGAATAGAAAACACTTTCACTTAAACACAATTAAAAATTATAAATTAGCATACATAAGATGTGCGTTTACCTTTGTCAGGAGCTTCTTATCCAATGAGCGAGGATTATGCGAAGCAATAAATGCAGCAATGAGCAAAAATCTGGTTAAATAAGGCAACTCCAAGAAATTTTGTCTTTTTGTATTTATCGGAGACATAGAATCGAAATTTGTGTCAGCGTAGTGGCGTAAATACAAAGTAGACAAGGATCTTTTTAGATAAGGTTGGGCCAACTTCCATTGACCCCATTCATCATCTGGTGCAACTAAACCTTTGTTTACAGGTTCATCAAAAACACGCCAATTTATCTGTTGTGGAATAGAATGTTATTATGAAATGTACTTACATTCAGTAGATGAATGAGTTCACCAGCGTTACGACAAACAGGAAAGCAAACTGTTAACAGTAAGTCAACGAACCTGTTAAATCGAGATTTAGATGCACCTAATGGTTGTAAAGATGTAAGTAGCCTTGTTAATTGTTCACGCGAATAACTTTCAACAGAGATAACATAAGGTTCAAAACAGAAAGTCCCGAAATTGAACTTTTCCCAAGGTAATCTAGTTACTAGAACAGTGAACAATATTGGTGTGTAAAGCTATGCATTTTGTTTAGCCTTTCATTTACAGTAGCTCCAAGACCGACGATTAACGGAAGAACCAATGATTCATCATCGCAAAGCTTCTCAGCCTGCTCAAAAATCAATCCAATACAAACTGAAAATAACAATGAAAGTCAATTGCATACACTTACCTTGGTCATAAGCCCTCTTAGCGATAGCCATCAAAATTTGACACAATTTATCTATGAAACAAGAAGTATCCTCACAACGAACACACAAATCAGATTCCGGTATATAACGACACTTAATAGATAATAAAATTAATTCAAGCAAGTATCTCGACGGTGTAACGCCACATGTACCTTGAGTGCCCACAAAGCTTTCTAAGCAGCTGATTACCACCCACATCAAGCCACAAGACTCTTCAAGAAGTCTAAACGTTGAAGAAACTAAAACTGACTTGCCACTACCTGGAGGGCCTGTAATAACAATGCATGAGGATAACGGATTTTTCTACAATAATTTCCTATATGCGATTACAGTCTGTACGTACTTTGTGCATTAAAGAAAGCAGGATCTTTTGTTCTTTTTCACGACCAACAAGTAGATGGCTTGTACAGAGAGTCATTCTTAACCCAAGGTAAGATCACTTCGTTAAAGCGTTTTATCTAAGTAAAAGGTAAAAAATAAAATTCCAATGTGCTTATCGGTATTGAAAACACAACGGTTCATAAAATGTATTGAACTATCAATTATTACATAGAGTCATTTACGACTTTAGCTCTTTATTAGATATTATATTTAGCATGTGTTCTATTCCTACACGATAATGAAGCAAACATTTTAATGATGAATGGTAATGTCGAAGTGAACGGATAACAGTCTGAATGCTAAACACAAAAAGACGAAAAATGGGAGCATGATGAGCATCCTGGGGCTCTGCTAGTCGTCATTAACTAGTGGTTGTTGCTCAGACTTTTTCTATCTATGAGCACGGTCCATTAATCAATTTCCCGAATTTTAACTTTATTAAGCTGTATTATATTAATCAAATTCCATCATTAAGTGTAGGGTATACTGAGTCGGCTTTATTTTCGCATGGCAAGCAACGACATATCCCTCGAAACATAAAACCCTAAAAACATACCTGTTAGCATTAAAGTTGACAGTAATCCACCAAGAGAGAGATTACAGTAACAAAGGTCTGTACGCACCCCAAGAATTTTAGAGACGATTAACAATTAAAACTGACGTCACACAAGAACCCAAGTAACATAAAAGTATTTGATTATAAGCCAGACCCCATGTCGTAAAAAAGTAACACCAAAAGGAACCTTTTAGCAACATCACAAGACTTATCTGTTGTCTGATCTATAAACAGTGAAGAGATAAACTACAAATGGCACGTAGATTTAAAAGATAGCTTACATATTTGGTTACATCATAAAATCGATGATTCAGCGATTTAAGTAAACTTAATGTTACGAAACCTACACCAGACGACCTGCTTTGCCGAAATTTTCTAGAATAACAATATACTCAATAACGAAATTAAAATCAATAAAGATGAGACGTGGCATAGATCCGATCACACAAGAGCTTAATTATAGGCATCACTTGCATGTATGATAAAACAATATGCGGTAACAATTCTCTAATAAATCGTAATACAATCTGATAAACTCTTTTAGGGAAGGGACAATACGGCTGACAGAAAACGGCGAATGAAGCCGGAGGAATTGGCAAGAACGAAGAAAGAGAGGTAAAACCTAATAATTGTATAAACTGTCCTTTTGTTTCACCTTTCTGAAAGTCTTATCTAGTCCTTCACTTACCGACGTCCCACTCTTCATACAAATAGACCCTGTTACGTACATGTAATTATATATATATATATAACAGGACTTCTTAAAAACGTAGAAGACTAATTTCTCCCCCCCCCTCCTCCCAAAAAATCCATAAAGCCCTGCAGTATTTACAAGCAGCTACTTATAAGTTAGCATGGGGATCATATTATAAGCCCGAAGCAGAAGAATTAAGTGGAAAAAAAACTTGAAATAGACAAGTGACTTTATAAACATTAAAAGCATTAGCAAAACTCGCATATGAGATGCTACGATTAAGTACGGAAGGAAAAATCAAGCAAGCCAAATGCAGCAACATTTTGTAAAGGTTCCCCTCAAATTTGTTATGCGACTGAGATCGACTAAAACAAAATAGTAGATATACGAAACACTAAACGAAAATTGCATAACAATAGCAGATAATGATGCTTAAATAAATTAGTGAAAAAGATATTGTGTTATTTTTTCTAGGTGATTTCAATATCAAATATATATATAACGAGTTATTTTAAACCAACTGAATATTTTCGCTGGCATCCTGAGTGTTGTGGTTTTGGTTCATGGTCTTCGGTTTTGTTCAGTAGTTAGCTAGCAACACGGCTGTTCTTTACTTGGAAGTTACAACTGGTTTATTTATTTATTTATTATTTATTTTCAACTTTTGTTTCTCTTCGTTTTTTAATTTTTTTTTCCCATTTGTTAAAAACCATTGAATTACACTAGTTTCAGTTTCCTCGGTCCGTCTTTCGTAGTTCGGTTTGTGTAAGATTTAAAAGAATATTGTAGAATGGAAAATGTTTGAGAGTGCTGAGATTCAGAGTTTTTAACCAATATCAAGATTTTAGTCCCTATTTCAGGAGGCTCGACTTGCACTATAATGGTACACATCGTCGTCTGGTTCTATTTTGAAACAAGCTAAGGTGGAAGCTGCAATCGCTTTTACTGGTGGGGCGTTCTGAGTGGCGAAAATTTTTAATGATAAAAAATTTGCCCCCAGTTATTTTGGTGCTCACCAAAGGGCACTAGTCCAAGGATTATTTGGAGATGTATTAGCATGTGGAGCAGGAAGTATGTATTTATTTGAATGTTCAGACATTCTTAATATGTTGTTTACGGTAATTAGGTCTATTGTCAATTGTCTGTAGCTTAAGGTGAACAGCCCCAGCGGTCGTGGCCGGTCAGATTATTGTATATTCCGAAGTTTGGTTACGCACTTTGTTGCTCGCCTCTGGACTATTTTTAGTAAGTTGGAATCCGTTCCGACAATGTCGGGGGTTTTTGTATGCAGGTCTCATGTGTGTCTCAAACATCGTGAACGACAGTTCCGATGTCAGCATTCTCAGCATGTTGAAAGAAAACACTAATTGGATGGCTTAGGACTTCCGGGCACCGTTTTAATACCACGGAATTCATTTTATCGCTGCCCGGTGACTGGTTGGGTTTTAACTCCTCAAGTGTTTTCAAGACTAACCTTGTTTTTATCTCGATATTCACGATTCCTATCTTTGCATGTGTGCTCGCCGGGTTAGTAATTTTTACTGAAGGGCTGTCTAGTAGTCTACCTGCATATGCACACTTGTTCGAAAAGCTGTTTTTTATAAAAGCCTGATGAGCTGGCTGAGGTCAAGGTTATCAGGATAACATCCTAAAATGAACAAACTCTCAGTGAGAAGTTTGAAAGTAATCGAGACTTCGATCTTCGGTGTGCGATTCTGTGATGATTATCTAATTATAGAATATGAGCGTTTTGTGGCAGAATCGTCTTAAGTGTTTGCTCTGAGGTGGTTCAGGACTTTATAATTGGTTAATAAGTCCTCTTTCATTTTTACTTAGCTAGGCGATAATTGACCAGGGTGTCGCAACAATTCTCTATATGACCTAAGGTTGAGTCCAGCTGCCAACTTCGTAGTCTGTTAATGTACCACTTCCGACAGGTTCGTGTCTCGTTCAAGGAGAGGGTGTATCGAATACGTTGAATATCTGGAGACATAGTTGTATACAGATCTTTTAGGAAGAGAGGAAGAATTCCGCTAAGAGAGATGCTAACTACTTTTGGCCTACAGCTTTGGCAGTGACTCTCTTATTCATTTTATTCATCGTAATTATCGTTTTAACGAATCTAAAGTTATTCTTTATAAAACCTGTGTTAGACCTCTGCTTGGGTATTTCCCAATTGTATATAGTTGCGTGCGTTTACCAGGCCGGCAAAAAGTAGAAAAGGCTTAACGGCATCTTACTAGATTGCTAACACCTGGCCGACCCTATAATGATAGATACTGTGCTTGGAAATGGGACTTTTTATAGGTCAAAACAATTTAACTTAATCTTACAATACTCTATAATACTCTTCATAAATAAGTTATAACAAATTGTACTGCTTTGAAGAATTCTCAAAAACGTGAGTATTACTCGTGGAACCGAAATTCTCTGGTTAAAGTGCAGAAAACCACAACTAAATTTAAATTCTCCTTCTTTGTTGCACTTTATTCAAACCTTTGGAACCGGTTACCAGAAAGTATACGACAATGTAGCTCTCTGTCACAGTTTTGATTTGCAATAAACCACTACTTAGACAATGCCAGTATCTGCAACTTACTTAACACAACTTACATAGAACGGGGTACATTTATCAATGGACCTTCTGGAATTTAGTCTTTTTATTAATAGTTCTAAAAATTTAGCCACAGAATTCTATAGGTCTCAAGAATATTTTAAACTATTCACCGACAGACAGAATGTTTTCTTTCCTGGCAGATAGTGCTCTGGAATCTCATGATGCTAATATATTTCCTAAAGGCGATGCAGTATACCTTTCGTTTCCCCATACTATGCTTTTCTGAGCTCTTTGTGCCAAAGTAGATCTAAAATCTATCATAATTATCTCTAGTGCTAGTTAATGTTTTTCAGAATAAAAAGGATGAATAACAAATATGCTTCATTTAATGCCAAAGGTACACCTTAAACTCCAGTACAAACAGATTTACTTAATTAGTTATTTGTGTCCTTTCGCCCTGCTGCTTGTTCTTTTTTCCTTATCCTTTAAGTTTCCAGCTGCCGTGTCATTTTGAGATTATCACCTAGAATCTGCACTGAAAAGTGAAATGCCTCTTTGTGGTCTACTCTTGATACCTTAATGTGATACTTCCGATTTCCATCGTTCTCCTGTGAGATACTGTTCACACAAGGTCACGTTTATACTTGACCCTACAATTTAATATTTCCAACACCCATCTAATCTAAATTTACCTAGTTTCACGTCTATGACACTCCTTTACATGAACTAACTGCATATATTAATAAATGTTTTGTAGTCATGTATTCCTGAATATCCAGATTAAAAACGTACTTTCCAGCTGATTGCTGACAATTTTCTCGCACACATTGAATCTCCTTGCACAATAATTTGGTTTTCTGTAAATGTTATTGCTATTCAGGGACGTATTTCTGTAAAAATTCGTGTTTTATTGTGAATGAGTTATCCATCCTGTATTAAAATGACCATGCCTGTAAACTAGAGTGAATTCTGTGCAAAATTTCAAAATATTAATAATAATATAATCTATTGCTTGTATCGACCTTGCTGGTCAAGGTTGAATTTATAAATCTTTCTGTTGATTTTACAAAGTGGCGATCTCTACAGAAACTGTAGTGACGCCTCCGTTTCTTTGAAATGTAAAAGTACATGATAATACAGTTCCATAGGTTGAGTTCCGGACCACTGACCTGTGAACAGCGTTCGCACCAACCGAAAATTTCTTTTACTTTATAACCCCTTTATTTCACGTAATCTGTATAAATCAATAATGATGATGTGACAATGTAAAGAAGATCGTTGATGAAAAGTAGTAAAAGAATTGGCATGAGGGTGAAGAACTGCGATATTTAGGAATACTTAATGAATTGAAATTTTCTGTATTCACAAAAATAGTTTCATTGGTCAAAATAATTTTGTGCTTTAATTTAAATATTAGATAAGGTTTGTAGATTCCAGTCGAACAGTAGATGTCAGTAATACAAGATTTGGTAAAACAAAACCGGTTACTCACATTCGCAACTAGCATGCTTGGCTTCTTGCCGCATAATGTTTATGCACTAACCATTCTGTACATATTGGATATTTTTTTAGTTGCGAAAATATTCACAATATCAGAGTCACTATTAAGGAAGAGGTAGAAACTTTGAAGTTTTTACGGTCAATCAATATTTAAAAGAAACTAGGTGGTTATGATTGTTGCTCTAGAATATGATACTTTCAAGGCATCGAATATCTGAGTGGTTGCTTGCTACTACTGGCCCAACTGCAATAGTCTTGGCATGTGATGCATGATCTATGTTTGGCCATACATATACGGCGACGGTGCATTGCAGTCATGTTATAAGGTTTGTCTCGTGACTTAAAAGTAAGCAATTATAGATTTTCTATATTATTCTTACCGTCAGACAGTTAGTTGTAGTGTGGTGCTGCAACTACCTAGAAGGTTATGTGATTCTAAGGCAGGAAAACTAGAAGTAATTTTCATTTGCCTTAAATGGCGGTAATGTTTTTGGTGTCAAAAGCTAAAGCGGTTAAGTTTAGTAATTATTTATCCCAGTCTGTTTAAATGTCGAATCTGTATTATGTAATTTAGATAACATGTCACATAAAACACCAAACATTATGAGCAGAATAAAAGGTATTAATACTTCACCGAAAATTCTGGTTATCGTTAACACCAAACACAGATCTATTAATATTTCAATCCTTTATGCTTCACTTTTTGACAGGGAATTGCTTTCTTACAATAATATTACATTGAAAATATTCTAACTAAGTAATGGTAATCAATATCTTCAGCTTTTACCAAGTATATTACTCTTAAATCTGTTAAAAAAGACTATGTAGATTCGACGGGAGGCAAAAGTAGATAAATATGACATCGACATAATTAATATCTGGAAGGGTGAATCTCACTTGCATTCAGTCGGGTTACGAAAAATCGAAAAACCTATTGGGTTTAGTTATTAGTGAGTCATACTTCAGCAATATTGCCCAATAACCATAAGGATAATTTTATTAAAGATAGTTGATAGCTTTGATTAGCAGTCTAAACCAGACAGTTATTATGTATTGGTTCTAACGAGTTATTTCCTTAGCAATCTGAACTATCATTCAGCACTCCTTAAAAATCCATGCAGTAGGCCGAAAAAAGACCATTTAAAAACGCTCAGATGCTTCAGACCATCTTGCTGACACAATAATGAGTCTGTTAAATAGTCGCATTTTTCAGTGACTATGAAACGTCGAAATACCCATTGATGTCTACCAGTTATCCACAGTCCGATAGCTTATTAAATAAATGTAATGACCACCCTTCAGTTTGTGAACTACATTAGCAATAATTTCAGTAGCATCATGTGCAGACAATATACAACAATCGGTACCGAATTGGACAAAATGAGAAAATCAACAGAAGCTTATTGATCAACTATAGCTGTTGACGTTTTGTTAAAGTGATGTTTAATGCATGTAAAAACTGTATTTGCTCGTGGGTATAACAACTTGAGTATTGCACGTAACTATATTGGAATGTGCATAATGCGTGGGATTGTAAGTAAGTGCTGTATAGACCAAGCTACTTACTATTCTCTCTAACGTTCCTAAGGAATTCAAATCTGAAGTATAATTCATTTGCTCCATAGTTATGGAACAGTTCTTTATCCGCATAGCAAGATATTCCAATCCATCTGGACTACTATAGTCAACATGTGTCCTATCGACTAAGCTGTCCAACAACTCACGCGCAACGACATGCAGCTGACCAAACAACCTACGTAGTATCTCCTTAGCTCTTTTGTATTCCACGGGTGGTGGAAGCATGACACATTCCTCAATGGCCACCTTGGCCTTCCCTTTACAATAATGCAATAGATATAAGAGGCACTGACCGTCATCGGTTACCTTAGACTCTACGTAAACCTCAAACTGTCGAAGAAACTTCCAATAAGATGAGGGCTGGCCATCAAAATAACCTAGCTCTACCTTTGGGAGCTGAGGCTCTAACACAACAGGCATTAATGAACTATGGGGAACCACACCAACAGAAGCATCTTCAGTAGATCGCTGGTTTAGTTGTTGTGAAGTAACACCATGTGGGAAGAAAGTAGGACTCTTTCGACCAACATAATCCACCTTATTTTCTCCTGAAACTAAATTTGACCCTTCCTTCAATTTAAACAACTCTTGCTCTAACTCCTGTACTCGTTTCATCGGGTATTCTAACAGTCATCGCACATCTTCTCTATTAACAGTGACATGGTCATTACTTACATTGATTAAGTCAGAACTAGACAAATTACTAAGAGGGTTACCCTCATAATACATAGAACTATCGTACAGATCAGAGTCAAGGGGTACTTGTCGTGATACAGGAGGTTCATCCACAACATTGTCTTCTTTCCCGCTTAGCATATTAATACTCGAAGACATCGATCTTGTGATTGGCATTCCAACTAGATTCAAGAATAATAACGAATCAAAAGAATCCACCGAATGGGATGTTGAGTACTGTATAGACCAAGCTACTGATAACGTTGAAGATTAACGTCGTTCTGTATAGGGCCTGTCGGTTATTGAGTAACGCACGAATCCGCGATAAGAAAGCCAATAACACAATTTATTGGTGCAAAACGTGGCACTATATTTAACAACAAACAAAATTTAATACACAAACCTCAACAGTTCCCTTTCCCTATACAGCCCAAAGGATTCAAGCAATTGTACAATTAATCTATAATATAACAAATAGATAGTGAAGAGACAGTAAATTAGTTACTTGTTCAAAGAAATTGTTCCTAACAAATAAAGGAACCAAACGTGGGAAATCAATCAACTGAGCCATTTCACTCAGACAGACAGGAAATATTAAGCCAATATGGCGTACAACAAAACCTTGAACCCCAACAAAACAAACTGAAGGTCAACGGGATGTAATATATACTACCAAAAGGACATGTAATGACCTAATTGTGGGTAAAATTCCATAACTGTTATAAAAAATAAAGAGCAAACAGATAGAAACATGAACTGTTACAAAGACAGAGCACAACAAAGAGATAAATTCAAGTTAAGGAAATGTGTAATACAAAAGAAACATGGAGGGATTTTTATACAAGCAAAAATAGATTTTACAAGTGCAACTACAAATTTTAAGTTGCGCAATAATTATGATTAACAATACGCTATTTGAATAAGGTATTACACGGATGGAAAGCAAGACTTTGGGGTTGTAGTTGGGTTCACGTCAGACAAACGTAAATCCTATGTAGATGTAATTCTCGTGTATCGATTTATTAAATATATACATAAGGTTGATCAGGTGCACGTAAATAGAGAATTCACTGCGAAAATTTAGGTAGGAATGTACTTAGAACCTATAGGATTTAACATATTCTAACGGCCAGGGAGATCAGAGGGAGTTCGCCCATGCATTAAACAAGAATACACATGGAAATGTACAGCGTAGAATTTAATATGTTTAGGAGACAATCTGAGCTTCTTCAAGTATATATTCCTATCATACAAGTCGTTTATAAATGTGTGGTATTTTTAACAAGTGCTTCAAACTTGAGCGATCAATCTTCCATCTACAATCTACAGTTTTACATGCTCTAGCAACAATCTTCTAAACTAGTAATATTCATCCTACCTACAGTGATAGAAACCAAGAACAACATTACTACTGATTTAATTTAGCACTCAAATTTATTACGTAAGAAAGGACTTAGCATTCACTTTAAAATGCGATGTAGCATATAATTTATGTTTAGAGTTATTTTTATATAACTAAGGCTAAATATTGCATGTAATTACCGATTGTGTTTATATCCTAACGGCACGACAGTATAGGCAAATTATTATACTAACTCCTAGTTTATTACAAGCTACTTACTAACGACAAGACCTCAAGCAAAACAAATGGCTTTTTTTCCCAAACAAAATGCCTGATTTCTAAATATTTAGCTATATCTAAGGAAGAGTTCTAGCAGTTTCTATGCTACGGTACACTTTATTCATTTAGTAGAGTGTGGTCCTCAGGCGTACCAAAATTTCATAATTCATCGATACGGTTTGCACTCTACATGTACATTCAGAGAGCCGGATAAAAAATTCAGACATATTTGACTAGATATAATAGGCCGCTTACCTCCATAAAACTGTGATTATATACAAGGTAGGGATAAAGAACAGCACAAACGACTGCTGGTGTACCCTTAAGATTAACCAAGCAAAAATTGATTAGCAACAAAGCGGTTTAGTACCAAATGATATGATTCTTAGAAAAAAAAAGTGTAACACCCCTATTCTTCCTATGACCATACAAGACTTAATAAACGACTTACACAATTTTTTCACCCTTTGCTGTTTCTTTGTTCTAATTTCACCCCTTTCATACATCCCCATTTAATTGACCACATTATTTTCATACCTATTTTGGAACGATTATTATCATTATTATTGTAATAACAAATTTAATTTCACACCATTTTCACCTACATCTAAATAATAATTGCCTATATTTATATGTTGAAATATATATTCATGTTGTTGTTGTTATTAATCTGCCTACCATTACTGTTACCAATTTACACCTTTCACCAATTATGATTAGTTATGTAATCCACCCGTTTCATTTTAATCGTTGCTTCACGTAAGTTAACTTCATCGGTTTAATAATTTTCATTATCTTATATAAATACTGCTGTATATTAGGGTAGAGCCTGATGATGATCAAATTGGAAACAATATTGTTCGCTTATGTGTGTTGCTTCGAAACATGATATGTGAATGGCGTAGATTGGTATTAGGATGGCATATATAGTAGTTGTGATGATAAGCAGATTAATAACAGCAACATGAAGATAGATTTCAACATAAGACATATACGAGTATTCATAAGTTGAATGTAGGTCAAAGCGTGAAAAATGAAGCTTGTCAAAACAATAACGATAATAATCATTCAAAACTAGATGTGAAAATAAGGTGATCAATTACATAAAAAGGGGTGAAGAGGTAAGAAAGTGAGGGATTAAGAACAAGCGAACAGCGATTAGTAAAAATAATTGCTTGCTAATTATTGTATAAAAGCAATATAGATGATACGCATTTCTCTTGGACATATAGACTCAGGTTATTAACTCGAATCCCTATGGCTTCTGTTATATGTCGGAGATAAAGTAGAATAATATCTGAAAACTTAGTCGGTATACAATGTACAATTCCGAACACTTTACTTCTATCTATTGTACGCCCACTATCTATCATGTATTACAAGATAGAACTTTGTGTGAATTTCAACTAACTCTTTCCAAATCAAGATGTTTGATGCTCGATGATCATTTAGTTTAGCCATTTGGTTGTGCTCCAAATATCACTTCCTCCACAAGAGAAGTTGAATTCACAGTTGCATATGGACTTGGCAAAACCAGATAAATTATCCTTTAATTTAGTAACCACCAGTGGTCATCTAGTGAATAACAAACAGAGATCTGCTGTATTAGACGTTTTGTTCACAACTCTAGCTAATCTATTCTATAATGCATCACTAGCTACGTCCCAGTTGAAATGAAGTTTTAGGAAGAGAGGTTTCCTCGTGATGGTCAATAATTTAGGTTTATTGATGACGTCAGATATATTTTTCTTTGGAAGACTGTGTAGGTAACTAATTTTTGCCAAACTACAGAATATGGTATCTAGTTCATTGTTTATAAAGTCTTCCGAGCAAATCTCTCGAGTACTAACTGCTAGACATCTAACTACATTTCCTTTGTAACAGATGTGCGTGTGTGTATTGACAGGTAATACTTTTTCTACACACAGTTTTACTTATTGACTAGTCTTTTCATCTTTTTAGTAGGCTAATAAAGAAATGCAATTAATTGTTGCATTAACTTTGCGGGTTAAACAGATTGATGGGTAAACATTGTTCCTCTCACTTATGGTTCTTATTATTATTAATGCTCTGATTAATGTTGATAAATGTATCGTCACTATAACGGCAAAATAAATCTAGTTCCCCGATTACCTCATTCAGTGGTCCATTTTCTAATTTAGCTTAACAGAAATCAGCTAACATATAGCCTTTAGACGAATCCGTAGGTTTGATAATAAACATCGATGAAGACAAATGGAACATTTATTGCGCACCTTATAAGGTATGTCGACTGAAATGTCTTACGTAGGCATTTATACAATCAATTTGTTGATAACAAACACCATTGAAAACTGAAATGATATGGTTATTTTTGTAGAGATTAGTGTTTTTAATTGATTGAATACGTCAAAGAGGAGTTCCACATTAAAACAAAATATCTGTCCAATGTTTCCTGGTTTTTCAATGGTACCCTGTCAACATCAATCTGTAACGTATTCAATCAATTATTGAAAACATTTACTCACAATTAAATAATGTTAATCTCTGAAGGAATCTACTTTCAAAAGAAACTACTGTTTACAAAATCATTCATTTAAATGTCAAGGAATTCAAAGATTGCTGTAAGTACAATGATAAAGTGAATGAATGTTTGAAATTGACGACAATTAAAATAATTCATTGAGAAATACTCTATACTACTTAACATAAACTGTAAAGTTGAAATATTAACTAGTATAAAGTTTCATTACATTTTACAAGGTAGAAAACTAATCTATGTTCAAATATAATTAATCTTCTTAGTTATAATGAAGCATTTGATTTTATTCACAAGTATTATCTACATTAAGAATGGTGTTTTGAAATATCAATGATTTCTTAACATTTCGAATTGGATTATTTATTACTTAAAAAAGTAAGAACAAAAGAAATATAAAATTTACAATTTCATGTTTTTAGTTTTTTATCTAAATTTCAAAGTTAAATTTTCGAATTTCATGTACTTCAAAGTGTTTTCAAGTTTAAATACATGCTCCATTTGAGTTCAATCATTTGACAATATAAATGATGTTGAAAAAAGAATCAGGTGAAATAGATTGACGCTGATTGATAAAATGATTTTGTTTTATGTACAAACATTACTCGGTTTACCTTTGAAATGTCAATACAAGTCTATTACTGGTTCTATACTGAATTACCGTACCAGTTCACATTAGGTTGTACACTGAACTTTCCTTATAGCAACATCTAAGCTCTCAAACGACTGAACTCAAATAGAAGCAAGTATTTCGGCATTTACGCTTTGTAGAAGTTCCGATATTCTGGCAGTTTAGGGTTAAATTGTGTGATAACGCAACATGAAATAGGTAATTTTAGCCTTCCACCTAACACTCCCCCTCCAATTCTAAGGAATGTTCGTTCGATCGCATTTTTTAACTTACTAATACATATTCTAGGTAAATTTCTAAACCCAATCCAATAACTTTCAATAAATAATTTATTACGTCAGCATAGCATTTATATAAGTGGAAATAACAAAACTCTACTTAAGTGGACTTAGCTTTGATCCACATTATCCAAAGAGTTTTTGGCCTGACTAACCCTGATTTTGGTGGCCAGGCTTTCTTGTTTCGCCAGTTCACACAACCTTACGAACAACAGATACAGTAGACGCCCTAAGTGTTCATTATACAAGCGTATGATATTAGCCTAAAGAAGTTAGCAAACTTTACTCAACGTCTAATGACCAGTAAGTACAATGTAACTTCGTTACAGTTTAGTGCATTCACCCAACCTTATAAGTTTAAAAAAAAATTACTATAGGTGGAAACAAGTATTCCGAAAATATAACCTATTTAAGTGAGACGTTTGTGGTGAATGGCATTTTCAATTGATTGAATACGTAACAGATTGTTACTGGCAGGGTACCACTAAAAACTAGGTGTCACTGAACAGTTGTTTCATCGTATCATGGGGCTCCTTCACAATGTACACCCCAGATTTCGCACCAGGAGCTTCAAGTCGGCAAACACCTGACCTTCTACACGATTGGGCTGGCATCCAATGGTAGGATTCCCATTCGCATCAATTTGTGATATAGTGTCACGATCATCCATTGTCATCATTGATAACTGTCTCACACGCGACAAGTCTGAGCTCCACCAATCACAACTTATTATTCAGTGTTACATTTGTTTTTCAGCACATCAATAACATTATTAAGAATCAAAGCAACGATTCATGAATCAATATTAGTATTATTTTATATGTAGCTTTAATAATTGAAAAAAAATTAAACACAATTCCATTTTAAGGTCTAACTTTCATTCATTTATGTTTTTCAACAGGTGTATCAGGCTACGCTACAGCGAATTGTTCACAGAAATCAGGTACAATTAACTGATGATAATTAAAATGAAATTCCTAATAAATGTTAAACACATATTAAATGTACAGAAAATCAATTTTAAAAAATATTCAATATACCATATTCATTAAAAGTTAGAAACGTTGTGGATAACATTAAATATTCATTTATGTCTGTTAAAAATGAAAGAATTTTTTTTTTATTCAATATTATTTATACATACATATAGACAAATTTCTCTACCCAGAAGAAAGAAGAAAACAATGCCAAAATAAAAGAATCTGTAGATATAGAAACGAGTTAACGCCAAAAACAGAAAGGTTCATAAGTAAAGTTATCTTATTGATAGATAGAACTTACTTCGCTGGAATGCTGATTGATCTATCACACACATATGCAACCAGTTCAGGTCATTGATTTACTGTTCTATGTATTTCATGAATTATAAACGTGAATTAATGATCTAGTCATTTATATTCAATAATCTGTAGCGTAGTTCAACCTTCAATCTATGAAGATAATTCATATGAAGCCAAGAAAACTTAAAAATATGCATCACTTGGCTTGTTTAATGGTATTGATACTGAAATATCAATCTTTACAACTAGATCTTGATCAGGTTTTACTTTAATATATTTTCATTTAAGTATGAAATATATTGAACTAATCATAGCAATTAATAAATCAATAGTAAGAATAAAATAGATAGATTTCACAACATGATAAGCGAATGATGCAGTTGATAGTAAGAGGATCGGTGTACTAGTAATGAAAATATCAATAATAGAATGAGTGCATATTTAATATAAGGTGATAAGAGTAATCATAACTTGGAAAAATATTTCAAGGTTGATAGTAAGTCGAAACTCTGCAAGTAAACCACGTTCAAACACCGGTTATAATAATAGTAATGATCATTAAAACTGGAGAAGTGATATAAAAGGGGCAAGGTGAACAAAAAAAAACAAATGACAAAGAGGGTAAATAAGTGAGTAAATCGCTAAATAATTCTTATATAGCCACATGACAGATAGAGTGGTGGTGGGTGTTCTGCATTTCTTCTGAACACAGACTCGTGTTATTAAATTAAATTTCTGTGGCTTCGACTTCATGTACGAGACGAAATCGTACGCCGTCTGGAAAGCTTTATGGCATACGATACATCTCTTTGAATATATTGGTTCTAGCCTATCATATAATAGTAATAATAATAATAGCTTTCATTCTCAAATATCCCTTTGTACATGAGAGCGTACCAGTTTACAGGCATGATCAGAGTTATATAGGTTTATCTACATAAGAAGATTTCAATCAGGAGTCAATGTTAGGAAATTCACACTAGGTGAATTTATGAAATATGATAAGAAGAAAAGAAATAAGAACCAACGACAGAAAAGTTTGCAGTACTAGGATATCAAAGGTATGTATTGTATCATGGTTTACTTCTGACAAACAACCGCGCACTTTTCGTCTCGGGCATTATGATACCAGAAAACGACTGAGAATAAACAGAATGGATCATAGAACATGTCTAGATACTGGATAAAACCAAGAGTATTTGAGGTTTGGACTGGAGTGCCAACTAAACATGTATATGAGGATATTTTGCTTTGATGGTGAAATTTATGTGCATTGATTTTAAACGGTGATTTATTGATGCATTAAGTATGTTATACCTAAGAGTAACAAAATCAAACCGCGTACAGACTTAACCGAACTGTTTCCAAACCAAGATGGGAGATGCTCATTGATGAGTTGGTTAAGTTGATTGATTGTAAGTCAAATATATTATTGTGTATTAAAGTCTGATTGAGATCTAGTTGAAAACAATATTCTTCGCTTATATACGTTGCTGTACTTTTATACTATGGGAATTCTTAACATTCTGAAATATGGTTTCGTCCACCGGATCAAATAAATTCATAAATATACATGGAAGTGGCAAACCAAGTAATTTATCCTTCAGTTGACTAACTATCCTTAGTCGTTTAGAAAATGATGAACAGATTTGTTACATAAAATTTATTTTTAAAAAGGATCTAGTTTGTCTATTATCTAATATACCACTAACTACATCCCGTCGAATTGTAGTTTAGTCTTAACGATTTTTGTTTCATACTTCCAGTTGACTATAGATATATGTTTTATTAGGAACTTATTTGGGTGATGCACTTTAGTCAACGTGCAGTGTAAGGTGTACAATCAATGTTCACTTTGTTTGCAACAATGTTTATTCTCAATAAATTGATAGTAAACCTATAGGCTCATATACAAGCCACATATTAATTGATTTCATTGTAGCTAAATTAAAAAATGGATTACTGAGTAAATGAATAAAATTAAGTAGTTTATAGTCAAAAAATATAAGATATTAGACAAAAAGAAATTTGCTACAGTAATATCAAAAACAATTTCCAATAGAATTTAATGGATGGGTGAAGAGCGTAAGACAGGATTTACAAGAGTGAATAAAACGTTTTTTCAATGAACATTCACTAAAATAAAATGAAAACAGATTGAATCTGATGTACAAACAAAGTTTCATAATAATATTAATACCAATATGTATTATATAACCAATATTTTTAATCTTTCTATTATATCATCAAAACAATAACTGTTTATATGTCCCTCACGGAATTTTTTTTTTCGAAAATAATTTAGTGGTTGAAAACAAATCATTGTACTGAATTTTATGTTCTCATTTAACAGAATAGTTATGATGCTAAATGCTTGAAGGTAGTCAGTATGATACCACAAACAGTTTTACGTTAGTTGATAATTATATTAGCAAGGCATGACTGAAATATAATATGATAACTGATTGCATTCAAAACAGAGCTACTCCGCTTCACAACTAAACTATTGAAATGAAGTGTTTTTACTGATCGACCAGTGATTATTGACTGATATCATGTTTATTAAGTTTTTGGCTCTGACTGGATCCCGTATATAAAAAGCTGAAATGTAGTCAGTAAGCTAAGTTGTAGAACCTACGTTTAAGCCTTCTTGTTGTTCACCCCACAAAAGCCAAGATTAGAACAGAAGGCATTTAGTATTTTTAGATAAGTAATAACACTGCATATGAAATCACATAGGCTTTTACAATTAAATTCCTTCTGATTTAATCATTTACTTATTATTTATAAATTAACATATATTTATCATTTATCATATATATCATAATAAGAGACCATTTATAAATGAATTGTGCTTAAGGTTGAAATCAAATTCATATTAAGTCAAATGACCAGGTTAAATAAAATATTGTAAGAGTTGAGGCAAGTTATCAACATTAATTTAAGTCCTTCTTTAAACGGCCCAGACTTACAGATCGACTAACTACATTTCGTTAGTATACATTTTGAACAGAATGGTTTGATTGTTATTGTGGAACCCATAGTTGATATCTAATATCAAAAAACAATGATAAAGTCTTCGTGATATCATGATACTTGCTGATAGAGAGATTCCGTCGATTCGTGTATTTTATAGATTTGAATTATAAACAAAATATTACAACAACTGTTCATTGTATAGTCAATTCACCTACATAAATTTTTATAAGATGGACTATATAAGAAAAATGAAATATTAGGATTGCTATTCATTAATGAATTTTTATATATGTTGCAATTAGGTGTTGTGGAGATTATTTAATGTTAATATGATACCACGAATTGGTCTGAGTTAGACAACCAGTGAAAACCAGGAAGCATTGGATAGCTGTTTTATCCTGATATGGAACTCTTCAGTAGTGACTACCCATGACCCTACCAGAGAATCAATACCAGGACTTTCAGGTTTAGAGGCGAACACTCTTCTATTAGACCACTGAGCTGGCTTTCAATGGCTGGTGTTAATAACTCAGTCAATTAGCTAATGTATATATTTTCAATCTTATGGTACATTTTCATAAAAATACTTACAGTCACGTTTTTAACTCATTCATCATGATAATAGATTTCACCAGAATAACAATCAATTAAGCATGAATAGGTTAGTCAATAATGTGATGAAAACAGTTTAATTATGTATCTGTTGAGATGAATAAATTGTTTGATGTTGTGAATTTATATTTGTAATTATATGATTATCTTAGTTATGGATTAAAACACAAACAGTTACTGGTAACTCTCGTCCTCCGAGCATTTGTTGTTTCCACGGTAAATTTGTAAAAAAATATAACGTTAGAACTAGAATAAAGTAGACGAATTGGAGAAAGATTATTTCTAGTGATGTATAAAGAGCAATAACATAAATAAATCTTGTCAAAACTATTAAATTCGAAAAAGAAAACATGTAGTTCATATTCATATGTACATTTACAAAACTAGTTAAATTAGGAATAAAGTGAAAAGACGAAGTGCAAATCATTGTGTATTTAATCAAAAGGAATGATAATATCACCTAACAACAATATGGTTAGTTTAAATAAACAAATTTGAGTTAAAAATGAAAAAAAAAAAAGAAAATCACAACAGGAATAGAATTTTACAAAACATATATTGACACTTGAATTGTCATTTTCAAAATAAAATCTAGGAAGAAACATATTTTTGGCAATTTAAAGTGTAGTAAATGATCTTATCGATGACGACTATGCACAACAAAGCAGGGAAGAAACAATGAGATCAGTTCAGTGGTTTCAATGATAACAATAATAATAAGATTAATAATGAAAATAGTAGAGTTTGAGCAAATGCTTCAAATCGGCTTAGATTCTCATCTAATCTCTGAACTGCATAAATTGCATTATCGTTCAGTTAAATAAATAAATAAATAATGTAAATACTAACAGAAAAATATTAATTTTATCTATCATCTTTTGATTATTATTTAGTATGAAGTATAAAAGTATCAGTAATCGTTATCTCCACGTATTTCAAGCATGGAAAACGAGTGTTTTTTACTATCGAATAAATGAAATCTAAAAGTGAAATATTCAAAAAACTTTAGGGTTCGTGAAAATATGTTAAAGAAAAATAAACAGAGAAATTCAGTAAACACCGTGGATACACGGTAACATCTTCGCAATCAAGATTATGTAGAATTATGAACTATTGTTTATATGTATTCTATACATAACTATACAACAGTATATAGATATATATATGCATATATATATCCATATTTATACAAGGGTAAGACAATTATCTTTCTACCTCTTATACTACTTTATGTTCGCTATCTGGACGATGTGAAAATTCATAATCTAAGTGTACAAAAGCACGTTCAACTGATTCCAGTTTTTCCAACTTTTTTTGCAAACCTTCACCAATATCATGAGCTTCTTTAAGATACATTTCCTTCGGTAAAACAATATCAACCTAATGAAATAAGAAATTAAGAGAAAATTACTAACAAGTTGATAAATAATTATGGAAAGAGAGAATTATAAAGTCGTGGAAAAGATTTAAAGATCAAAATAAAACTATACACACAAAAATATTTATAAACAACAGGGAACGTTTAATGAGATTACCAAGTATACTGAACATGAGTGCATTATTTTCACGTCAGTCTTTTTCATAAACAAGTAATCATACAATCACTATTATCCCAATCCCTCTCCCTCATAGAGCACTTGGTCGCCGACCAGGATTCTCCATCCGCCTCTATTCTAGGTTCTCCCTTCCAGTTCTTACCAAGTACTATTCACCTCTTTTCATGTCCTAAGTCATTTTTCCGGCCTAATATGTTCTCTGTCTTCATTTCTCTTGGGATCTTGAGGATTCCAAGTTAAGGCTTATCTTGTGATGCAGTTTGTTGATTTCCTCATTGCGTATCCTATTTAACGCCCAACGTTTTTCCTAATTTCTTCCCAAGCTGATTGGTTTTCTTCACTGTCACAGTAGGTTGATGCTAATGGTATCTGGCCAGCAAATCCGAAGTATCTTGTGTAGACAATCATTTATAAATACCTGTATCTTTTGAATAGTGCTTGTGGTAGTTCTGCAAATTCCAGTTCCATACAATCGAACTGTCTTGACGTTTGTATTGAAAATTAAGATTTTTGGTGTTGGCTAACGGTTGTTTTGAGTTCCACATATTCTTTACACGTAGAAATGATGTAACTACCTTGCCATTTAGTGTCTTCAAATCTGCATCAGATAGTTGTTTATCGAAGATGTTGCCCAGGTTTGTAAAAGTTTCATTATCTTCTCCATCAGCTCAAATGTAATCTGGTTAGTGCTCGTTATTTTGTATCTAAGGTTCCTGTAACTTCTCTCTCTGTATGTTGAGGCCTACTGCTGCAGAGGCTGTTGCTACACTGTACGACATCGCTTGAATTTGTTGCTATGTGATAGATAGAAGTGCTAGGTCATCTACAAGTCGTCTAGTTGCATCCAAGTTGTTCATTGTACTTCACTGCTTTCTCCGAAGTTTTTGTAATCCACTCAACTATCTATCAGAAGAATGAGAAAAGGCAACAGAAAGCAGCCATATCTAACACCACCTGAAACACTGCTAGAGTTGCTGCTGGCCGTAAGTCCGAGTAAAGGAGGAGGGTTTAGCATAGGGTTTTGAACCCTATCCCGTAGAAGACAACCTTACTAATAAAAACGCTAACCAGAAAAAAAACAGAGAATTAATGCCTTCGTTAACATTTTTGATACTTTTATCTAGTTTAAGAATATTTCTCACTCCTAAACTCGTTCTTAGTTATGTGTAACTATTTGTGTTGTGATTAGAGAAAAATGAAACTTATTAATCAATGCAACCAGGTCATAGTTTCATTATTTGTGAAGTTCACATAACAATCAGGAAAATGTAAAATCACGTAAAGATAAGAAAACTTGAGAAACAATTAATAGCGAAAAAAGTTAGCACAACAAATTAATTTAAAGCCTGCACAGTAATCGAACTATCAACTTCAACTTGAAGTAGACGTTAAGATTCAGCCCAGATTGTCAGTATAAACGGTACAATCAAGTTATCTCACACAGAGAATATAACATCATTAAAACCGTCTTCTGGAGTTCATTAGCAATAATCAAAATATAATTAGTAACATTGAAAACGTTTTGCTGTACAGAAAATAACGAATAGAAAAAATAGTACATGATAGTGCATACCATCTTAGCGTTTGTAATGCAAAGACCTACTTATAATGTGAACCTGTATTTCATTAACAAGCATTAAGACTGAAGCAATAACCCATGAAATTCATATCTTGTTTAAAGGGCAAAGATAATTTTTAACTCCTTTCCGGGACGGAAATAAAAAACATATGGCTTCTGGGTTTAGTTGTGAGTAATCAAAACAAAAAGTTGATAGTTCTTAACTTGATGAATTTACCTAAGCTACTTTTGCCACCAAAATGTAACATAAGAAAACCTTATAAAACACTTACCTCAACCAAGAAGTGTTCACCAAAATGAAATGCTCTAATTGTATCCAGTTGTTGAATCAAAGGATGATAATTAAGACAAACAAATGCAATCTTTTGAATAAATCTTGGATCAGCTGTATGACCCGCGAGATTACGTATTTGTTCTGGAAGACAAAATAAATGACATTGTGAAGGCATTTTATAATTCAAATTTTAAAAATCTAAGAGTGAACAATTAAAATTAGGTTTTAAGTTCCTAGAAAAAATTACTTAACATGAATGCTAAAGTAAGGTAATTTAATGAATTTTCTAAATCTAATAACCAATAAATTCCCTGGACAATTTCAGAACTTTAATTTTTTGCCGAATTAGATATCACTGTTCATTAAAATAGATAAGTTTTTGTTTAATTCACTAACTATAGTATAAGCTAATAATAATAAATTTATGACAGCTAATTATTCCATAGAAAACTATAATTTAGAATTTGTTAGGACGACCTATCCTAGTTACTTAGTATAATGTTACTGTTAGTTTCATGAGGAGAATAAAATGAAGGTAGGTGCATATTTAGGTAAATTCTGTAATATGTTGTCCATTAAAAATGTTTACAAAATGAAAATATGTCCAGTTGCATAAAATCAACCATGTAAATATAATAAGCCTTTATTGCTCTTTTATGTACACAAAAGATAACATTATGAGAGTTGGACTGTAGATAGTAGGTGTAATTCAAAATGTGCTTTTCATTAGCTGGTTGTATCTCCACCTCAATGTTGTTGTTTACAACGGGATTCGAATTCCACTGAATTCATGTTAAACTTACGTAGTATGCAAAATAATATAGATTAAGTAAGAAATGTTAAAATGAGGTAAGTGTTGAATGCATTACGCATGTGCTTACAAGATTGATTAGAATGATAATATAAAGGAAAGTAAATATTAATAACAGTGATATTTAAATATAGTTATCCAAAGCTATTAAAACAAGAATGGGAAGGCTGTAGATATACATATACATGTATGTATATTGGCCAAATGAGATAAAGTTAATAATAAGTGTATCGTCTTAATAATTCCCGAAGTTGGTAAAGGAATAAACACACTCCATTTATAAATAAAACTTCAGTAATTCAATCCGAACAGCGTTCGTTTTCACTATTTAAGTGGTTCTGAATCTGGATGATTTTAGCTGACAATTACTAGACCGGTGAACTTACTAAAAATGATCCAGTTATTCTGGAATTTTGACTTATTTCCACAAAATAAATCAGTATTTCGTATATTTTTTAATTTCTATTTATGGCATCGCATTTTCCTACAGAGCGTTCCTTTACTTTTACTGAGTTTAAGGGACTTGACTTTACCATTTATCCGAAGCTTCTTTAGTATGCTAGTGTTTTACTTCACTTTCAAGATCATTACATATATACAATCTATTTGTACATTAAATAGTATTTAACCGAAGAATCATTTTTTTTATACTCTAACTATACAATTTGTCTATAAAATTTTCATTCAACAAGTAATTCCTCACTCTTTTATGAATATTGTCGTAAAAAAAAACTTAAATTGCTAATAATAAATACATACGCATCCATTTAGAATTAAACATTTATGCATTATAAAAAATAACCATTTATCAGAGTCACTAACTTACCAGCGCCAAGTTTATACCATGAATATAAAATGTAAGAACCAATAAGAATAGCTCCAATTGGATCTAAATATTTAAGATCTTCATATTGTTCTACAAACAGAAAAAAAAATCTATTAAGTCAATTCATGTATACTTCTAAATATTTCATAATAGAACAATTAATTATGTATAAATACATATGAATAGATAAATGTTGTGAATAAAATCATTTGTGAAATATAACATAAAACATTCATTAAATTTTAATCAACTGAATTTATAATGAGCACAAATTTATTGAACAAAATAGAGAAAATAAATAAAGAGAGAGAAAGGAGTGGGAAGGGAGCAAAATAGAAAAAAAGTAGTGACATATAAAATGTACCCATTGCGTGCATATTTAGTTCAAATTATTCACATGTCAATTTGATATAAATGTTTATTTTTGCTGATGAAAATTTTTAATGAAAATTTGAATAGATACAAAATATGCTTGGGTGTGTGTGTGTGTGTGCTTATTTTATTCATTTTAATTAGTTATTTGTACTGTTTATAAAAATTGAAGTTCACAAACATAAAAACATAATTTAAAATATCACTGTAAAACTAATGTAATTTGTCAATATGCTTTTATTTTTTAGCATTATTATTTCCTTTCAATCTTTTACAGATTATTTTTATTGTTAAATAATGTGAATACATAGATAGATAGAAATCATTTCAATCAGACTAACTAACGATTATTATACAGAATATTCATTCATATCCAAGTACTTACATAAGTAATTACGTCATTATTTATTATTATACTCATTTTAATATTCCATATCAATGATCTGTCAGACAATGTTAAGGAAATTGTATTCTTCTCTGTTTATATGAGATTGTATGATAATATTCTAGGTTTGTGCATTCATTTAATACATTAATTTTGTACAATAATCAATGTACTTTAGAATTAGTTTTATTATTCAGAAAGAGTTGTGAAAACGCTTTTGTTTTATTGAAAACTATATGGACAAGTACAAAGTGACATTGTTTTACTTTCAATACTGCTAGTAAATGACATGATTTTTCCCAGCTAAAAAAATAAATCATTAGCCTAAATTGAACGAATACTCACCTCAGATACAGATATTGTTTAGTACTTTGCATCTTTTATACTTTTCAGAAAAAAGAATAAAATTAAAGGACATACAAAACTACTGTGTGTTTGTTTAAAATAATGGGATATGAATTATTTTAAATTTTGAATAAATAGAAATAATGAGTGGTTCATAAACACTAAATCTCCATTTACAAAATGATCTATTTCAGAAATCTCTTTCATTGAAATGATTTGTAACCCCTAGCAACCATTCTGTAGTGAGCAGAAGAGAAAATCATAAAAAAAAACATTTTGTTGAGTGCTTCTTAGTGACCTAGATGTGCAGCATGCTTTCCTTTAAAAGAATATCAATAGAAATAATACTAAATATTAAGCGCATTATGGAGTATGCAGTAAAGGGGAAACAGCATTCTAATCGGCTTAGAAAATTTAAAAAAAAAGATCATTTTAATGTATGTATTAGATCCTTTATACTTTTTTATTTACTTTAGCACAATCACTATACTGTCAATAATAATTTATACCTGAAATGCTTATAGAACATTAGAGACAACTGTACTGTTTGTTGCTAATTGTCATTTACATTAAAGAAGCAATTTTCTTCTTAATTACAAACAATGTACCAATTAATATGAAATTCTTGTTTTAGTATTTATTAATGCATAATTTATCCGTCTTTATTACAAAGTGAATGACTAAAAACAGGTAATTTTAATCCTTAAATTTTAACAGTAACAGAAAATTGTCTTATTAACCAACAATTATTGGACTTAATATTAGAAAACAAAAAAATAATAACCCACTTAGTATAGTAAATCAGTTAAACTAAATATTTGTACGCTACAAATAGATTTGCATATTTACATCTGTAAACAAGATTAGATGATATTGTGAAGACTGACTGATGCATTTAGCTCAATAATGCAAACAGTAATACGGATAAGTAGATTGAGAAACAATGTAAAATAAAACTACTGAACTTTAATGATTGCATTCAAAGTTTTCCGTTTACTGAATTACCTAAAGTTGTATGACAAATTATCCATATATTTGCAAACTTAACTTATTAGTTTTCAATATTCAATCTAACTTAAAAAAATAGCTTTCCCAAATCTGTATTATTGACGAATTGTTTTCTTAATAATACGTACCCCCAACAGACAGTAATGTGTTCCTTGAAAACAAACATATCAAGTTTGTAACTGATTGCAGATTTTAATTCTGGGCTTAGGATACATATTTTTACGTAATAGCTAATGACATAACATCACTGTGCGATCACAAGCAAATAGAATGTGATTTGAATCCATAACAAATAGGGTCGACAATATATTCTTTGTTCTTCATACCATTCTTTCCAAATACAAGAATATATAATAGAAATAAGTAATATGTCTTTAATTTTCTGAATATAGGTGAATGTAATTTTAGAATGTCAATGAAAATTAGCTAAGGAAATGCGTATAACTAACTGAATAATGAGTTATACATTTAATTATACAATAAACTTCAATAATTAAAATCATAACTGATAAATTTTGATAAATGTAATTTATTTAATTTTAATGTTAAGAATCATATCTATTTGTTGTAACCTTTATGAAATCTGTCCTCAGGGCTGAATCATACATAATTTCAAAATTAATGTAATACAAGCATGGAGACTAATCAATTTCACAGAGTACACCGAAATTTCAGAATGAATTAATAATAAATCACTTCATATTTATGTAAGTATTATAACATCACTATGATGATTTACTAATATGTAAAATATGAATGAGTTACTGTTGCCAAGATTCAGTTTATTAGTAACATAGTTAAATATAATATGCTTATTATTACAGACAGAAGCAAAATATCAATGATTACCGTTTAACACTTATTATACATAGTGCTTATTTATCAGCAATTAATAAGTTGTATTGGCTTTGAGTATCCAGCTTGTTGACGAATAATTAAGAAAAGGATAAATAGAATTCACTGAAATCAGAATTCAGACATTCCCAATCTAATAAACAGAATAGTTTAGTAACCATGATGGAATCGTCATATATATTGTATGATTGTTAGTCTGAACTCCCTACTGTATTCAGTCAATTAACTGGTGCATCTGCTTTATGAAATTTACTGAGAATGTTAATCCTAGTTACATGATTAAATTATACAATCGATCACTTTGAACATTCCAACATTTTATTATTCAACAAAATCACTGAATTATTTTAAAGATGTACAAATTGAACAGTTATTGAGAGTGGTGATGTTTGCATACGTAATGCGTTATTATATAACAATGTATATGGAAAATATAACTTGAACAAAGTAGTGTTTTAATAACAAATAACCGTGAGTTGAATTTTGACTGGCAAGCGGAAACTACGATGCATGTTTCGTCTTATCTGGGGCTTGTTGGCTGGGTGTACTTATATTCCAATGTTGATGCTCACACCAGAATACGAACTCAGTTCATTTTGTGTCAAACCCCACTGCGTTCACCACTAAACTACTGAGTCCAGATAGTCACACTTGTACAGTCACAATTCAACCCAAACAATATATGTATACTACCGCTATGTCGAGTCAATGCGCTTAGGATGCACATTTGGTAACTGACAAGTTTCAGTCCATGACAAATAAACGGGATGATCCAAACACTTTCGAACTATGTAATCATGAAAAAATGTTTATATTATCAACAAAATATCTCATATTTCAACATCAGTAGTTACTTAGTCCGACTTAAAATGATAAAAGAACGTGAATGCTCTCCTGATTAAAGCATGTAGTTATGTAGTTTATTACTATTGTTTAAATAACTAAACTATTATGCCTATTTAAATAGAGTATACATGATAATTAATATTTTATTTTAAAATAAATAAAAATGAAATTTATTAATTTGTTTGTTATAATCAGTTTATATATCTTTTTCAGGATTACTGTACATTTAAAAGTACGTCATATCAATCATATAAAGTCATAGTAGCAAACAAAAACATAAGTTTATAAGAATTATTTAAAAAAAATAATAACTTCATGAATAACTGCTAATATCTTTCCAGTCGTTTTGATGATCTATATCTATACCTTGACGATACGCTAGCAGGAGGTTAAATATCTAGTTACAGTCATGAATATCAAGACTTTGATATCGTTTCTTGATTCTAGGCAGTCATTAGCTACTTCATCATGACTTCTGCTCTTTTAAAACTATTACTGTTGTGATTATACACACGTCGTGGATAGCCTCTGTATGCTGTACATCGACCGAAGAAGTACAGCAGAGAATCAGTGTTTAGAGTGTTGGAGATTATTTAAATGAATTGGCTGTATAATATATGTTTAACTGTTTGGTAATACTTTTATTAACTAGTTTATTAATCAACGAAATTGTAGTTATAATCCCCTTAGCAATACTCATGAAGTCTGAAAACGAATACAACTTTTCACTAATCATTTCCATTAAATATGCCTAATCATCTAAAGTTCATAAAAAAATCATGCTTATAACCAAGTAATATCAGTTTAACAATGCTTTGTTCCACATTATGTATAATACACATTGAAAATAATTCAGTACACTTTTCGTGTAATTTAACATTCAAATATACTGTGACAGACAACAAATAAGTTAATACCGTAGTGATATAGCTAACTGTACATGTGAAGGTAACAGCATGCCGAAAGATATAACCTTGAGGATATATGTAGAATATATACACAAAAGTTAAATTAATGTTATTCGGAGTACAAGTAGGACTATAACTCATGATACACCAAACAAAACTAATCACATGCAAAGTGATATAGTTGAATAAGTGAAAAATAATACAACAATGTAGTGAAGTAATGATAATAGAATGTACACGTATTAGTAGCAGATTCTAACCGATGATGAGAACTTACTCTGTCTCAGTACAGGAGCTGTAATGAATATTGGAGATGATTTGTTTTATAGTGATCAACACTGAATAAAGTATTTCAGGAATATTAATGATTACAGTTAACGGCTTTGATTAACACAAAATTCATGCATTATGTAATTTATATTAATTGAGTATTAACTAACTAATTAACTGTTTAAAATAACATAACTTTTAGCCTAGGAGCTATTTCACTAAATGGTCAATTCTCTGCAAATTTAAACAAACTTAGAGTTGGAGTTAACGAAGTAACTTTTGCCTAAGTGTCCGAAGATGGTGAGTAACAGACAGACAGATACAACGTAGGACCAGGCACATAAGTGCATCGGTCCAAGTTGCCACACCTCAACAGCATAGCAAGATGATCACCGAGTTCATAGAATCAGTTACTTTAATGGTAGTAATATATAAAAGGAAGATTGCATATAAGGATATAATATGTAGAGAAAAAAAATTAGTTTGTAGAAAGAAAGGTAGAGTTGTTTTAGTCTCAAGGTGTACGTGAAGACAAACAATGTATACACCTACGCCATTGTGATCGATTCTGAGCCATGTCACCAAGAGTCTACAACCACTGGGTACAGCAGTCACGCGGACCCCAACCAGGAAGTCGACATCTACCAATGTGGCTCAGACCAGAAGTTAGTGACTTCAACGACTGATGCCACGTTTTGGTTTGGCCGCCCCTAACCCTTTTCCAATCCACCCCAATACTAGTCATCATTGAGCGACGTGGTAACCGGTGTTCGGACATACGTAACACATGCCCCAACCATCTCAGTCGATGAAGTTTCATAACCTCATCAACAGATTTACCATTATTCCCTAATACCCTTCGTCTAACCTCATTATTAGTTACCCGGAGATCCCAGCAGGTACGAGATATATTTCTAAGACATCTGTGATCAAACGCTAGTAACCTACGAGTGTCTTCTACCCTTAATGGCCATGTTTCACAGCCGTAAAGTAGAACAGGACGAACTGCTGTGCAATATACTCGTCCTTTAGTTGATAGACGAATATCACGCCCACGTCATAGATGACGTAAGTTGGCAAAAGCCAAACGAGCCTTTCGAATTCGTGCAGAAATTTCCTCAGACACCAACCCATTAGGGCTGATCAGACTTCCGAGATAAGTGGAGTTATCAACGCATTCAACTTCTTCACTCCCTATCCTTAGTTCAGGGGTTGACGCAGGCCAGTCCTGAAGTAACAATTTACACTTAGAGGGGGAGAAACGCATCCCAAACATCCTGGCATTGTTGCTCAGTGCGACCAGAAGACTCTGCATCTTATCAGTGTCTTCACCAAACAGGACTATGTCGTCTGCGTATTCTAAGTCGATGAGTGGACCTCCTGGAAGGAGATCAATCCCAGAAAATTCAGCCGAAGAAAGCGTTACTTCCAGTAGCACGTCTATGATAAAATTAAACAAAAACGGAGATAGTGGGCAGCCTTGACGGACACCACTTGAGGTCACAAAGTCAGATGACAGTTCGCCATAAGCTCTGACTCGACTGGTAGTGTTCGAGTAAAGAGCCTTCACAAGGTTTATGTACTTCTGAGGTACACCTTTTAATGACAGACACTGCCACAGAACCTCACGGTCAACTGAGTCGAATGCTGCCTTTAAGTCGAGGAAAACCACCATTGTAGGACGCCGGTAGGCGTGCCTGTGTTCTGAAACCTGACGAATGGTGAATATGTGGTCGATGCAACCACGACCTGGTCTGAAGCCAGCCTGGTTTTCTCGTGTTTGTAGTTCACCAGTCTTTGTTAAAAGTCTGATAATTATTGAGGCTAGTATTTTAGATGCTATATTAGTCAAACTAATCCCTCTATGGTTATCACAAGATGATTTTGGTCCTTTCTTATATATTGGGACTATTAGTGATTTAGACCAGTAGGATGGAATTTTATCTAGTTCCCAGACTTTAGCTAAAATACCAGTCAACCTAATCGCCAAGACTGGACCACCATCTTTGAAAACCTCTGGGGTTAGCCCATCTGGACAAGCTGCTCTTCCTCGTTTCAGGTTAGATATAGCTTTTTGAACTTCAGCTAGTGTCGGGAGGCCTACTTCAATGTTCCATTTACCTTGAGTGGGAACGCTGGGTAATTGTAGAGTAGCTGAAGGCCAGCTAAACTGTTCCTTGAAGTGTTCGGCCCATCGTTCTAAACGTCTGGGTTGAGAGCAGATTACAGTATCATCTTTCTCGGAGATAGTTTCACTTATCCTTGACTTCTTAATTCCGGTTTCCCTGATTAGTCTATAAAGCTGCCTAGTGTTCCCTAAAGCCGCTGCCTTTCCCATCTCTTTTGCTTTCGTTGCCCAACACTGCTCACGATCGTTTCGTAAACTTCTACTTAATTTAGACTTGATTTGTTTTCGCTCTTCATCGTGTTCAGAGCCTGACGGGATTAGTTGGCGAGAGCTCATCAGTGCCATAGATGTCGCAGAAATCCACTGGTTTTTCGTGCTCCTATTGTTCAAATTACTAGTAGATGACGCTGCTGTTTCTACAGCTGTTTTTAGATCATTCCAGGCAACATCAGGATCAATCTGGTTTCCAGAGTTACCTAATTGTGACCCTAACTGTTCTTGAAATTTACTTTTGACCTTCTCGTCGCTCAGATCAATTCTAATGGGTTTTCCTAATGTGGCCTTTCTACGTCCAGTGAGGTGCAAGCAAATGCGTGCTCGTACTAGAGCATGATCAGAGTCTAAACATGTACTCCAGAACGAGCGGCAATCTTCTATCGAGCCTCTCCAACGATGACTGATGGCAATATGGTCTATTTGAGTCCATCGTTGTCTTGGTGAAGGGGGTCGCCACGTTAGGCGATGTCTCTCCTTATGCCTAAAATTAGTATTCGCTAAGAATAAACGATTGTCTGAGCAAAGTTGCAGCAGACGGTCACCATTATCTGTTCTCTGAGCTGGAACACTAAAATACCCGCCTAAATGTCTTTCTGTTTGGTCTAAACTACCTACTTGGGCATTAAAGTCACCTGCGACGACTACTATGTCTGAGTGCTTGGCTTTTTGAAGAAGTTTACAAAGGTTTCTGTAAAATTCATCCTTCAGTTCGTCTGGGCTGCAGTCAGTGGGAGCGTAGGCGGAAACGACGAAAAGACAACGACGAGTGTCCCTATTCCTCCGAGTCCTTACAGAGCCGTTTAGTCGAACAGCACATAGGCGACTATTAACAGGGATCCATTCTAATAGTGCTTGTTCTGCTCTCATGCTTAGCGCTATGCCCACACCCGCCAGTCCACGAGAGCTGGCTATCGAGTCGCCAGATAAACGGAGAGTGTATCTTGTAGCATCGCCGTTTTGGCAAGGTGAGGTCAAGTGAATGACCACGCTAGGATCTTGTATGCGTGTTTCGGAGACACAGCACACATCAATCATACGAGATTCCAGGGTTTTAGCTAAGGAGGTCTGCTGACCGATTCGACATAGGGTGCGTACGTTGAAAGCTCCAATGTGTAGTTTGGGGCGGGGTTTCAGTAGACCTGGGACATTACTTCGAGTGCTAGAATCGTCGGACGTAGTGACACTTGAAGAGAAAGTTAGAAGAGGAAGTTCAGAGTTGATAGTCAAGGTAGGAGCAATGATAGGGATTGAAGAGAGTAAATGATTTTGAATACGATGGTCTTGAGTGCTGTCAAGGTATGAGCGCAGTTATCACTTCCCGGTTGCCCACACCGTGGAAGGGTTCTTCTGGAGGTACCTAAAAAGGAAATTGGATTAGAGCGTGACCGCAGTGCCCAAGGGACAACTGCTTGAGGCCGGTCACACATGACCATTTGGTGAGTAGTTTTAGTGTTAGCTCCGTACTTGTTGAAGACCTTATCGCCGGAGACGGAAATCCGTAGGATAAGGCGAGGTGTGCATTTTTAGGGTCAACCTTTTCTAACCCCACCCCTCCTTGTGGGAAGGCAGCATCGCTGTTATGCTGGTTGTCCGAGGGAAACACCTTACTGCCGTCACACCTCTGTACAGTCGGCAGTACGACTTCGCCCTCAGACCTTGGATCTGCTGCTTTTAGTCTTACCGCTCTTCAACCGACCTGCCTGGCATGGTAGGACCTTGAGGAACTATTGTTCCAGCCAGTATAGCTCGATTGGTTCATCACGATAGGCAAGCCAGACCACCACGTCAAGGTAGCAGCAACGGCCGGGAGGTGAGTAACAGAATAAAGTTGTTTTCTACTCAATTTCGACAAGAGATTTATAAGTGAATAAATGAAAGGAATATAAGCCCGAAATAGTGACCGCCTATTATAAAAAATAATTTTTCAACATGTCTTCTAAGCACTTATACTTCAGACCATTATTCTAGAAATGGTTTCCTTTTAAAAGTTTCTTCACTCTGGAAGCTTTAAGCCAAAGATACTTCACACGTAATTAATGAAAGGCCGAAATGATAATTCAATCCTGGCCCATAAATACTTGGCAACAGATTGCATGGATTGATTTCAATTACTGGCTTGTTTATACTGGACATTGTGACCTAAAACAAACAACTCAAATCCACTGAATAATTTCTTTGCTACGGCAGATAACAAGCGCATTTCGTTTAAATATTACAGCCAACAATGTAGAAATGAAAAGTTATATTTTCACAAGTTCATCAAATTAAAAATTAACCATCTGCACTGTTTTATTATTAACAGCCATAAATACTAAAGACGTCTTACATACTCAAGTTAAAAGTGAAGTATTTTAGAGTTAATAAGCGATTTTCTGATTAAATATGAGCATCTTATTATTACTCGATTGAAAATATCACATATTGATGTCGGTAAGGTAACATTGAAAACCAAGCAGCATTGGACAGCCGTTTCTTTCTTGTGTGGAACGCCTAAGCAGCGCGCACGCCAGATTCTCCCCCATGGGTTTCAGCTTGTCGAACACCTAACCCTCTGAATCAATCGGTCGGCATCGAATGGTATAATTCCCCCTTCAATCATTTTGTGATATATAGCGCGATGATCATCCATTCACATAAATAAAAATTGTAACTCAATTACAATAATTAGCTCACTAGTGACTGACTTCAAGATGTTTCCGAAGCTCCAGTGAGAAGTCATGACTAGTGGAATTCAGACTTGTAAGAAGTGAGACAGTTATCATCAATAACAGTAAATGATCGTCACGAATTAATGGGAGTGGGAATTCTATCATAGAATGCCGACCCAGCAGTTTAGAGGGTTAGGTTTTTGACAAGCTGAAGCCCATGGGGGGGGGGGAATCTGACGTGCCTGCTGCTGAGAAGTCCCACACAAGAACGAAACAGCTATCCAGTGACCCATGGTTTTCAGTGGTACCCTGCCAATATTAATCTGTGATTTATCCAACCAAATAAAAATACCAATCTCCACAAAAAAAATTACCGTCCCAATTCACTTTATTATCCTTAACCTGTAATAGCCACAAAAATATGCCAAACAAGAAAATGAATTAATAATAATAGTATGGAAATCTGACACAAAGGAAAACAAAATGGATGAAGCATAAAGAGTACTCAACGTTTCATAATTCAACACACGTTTATTGAGCATTTACGAATGTTTACACAACATTTTATCAATGAAGATTAATAATTACATGAAAAATATCAATCTGAAGTAGCTGAAAATACTATAAATGCTTACGTAGACGCCCAGCCAGGCCACTAAATAAGATAGATGCTGCATTTGTAATTATATCGTTACGTTGATCCGTTTTAAGAGCATCAACTGCCATTCCACCTCCAAATTTAATGCATATAATCCATAAAAATAGTTTCATCACTACAAATCATAATTGTAAAGATATGCTATTTGTGGATTTGTTGAGTTAAATAAACTAAAAGGTAAAATCAATTCGTCAATTATTCGTTTTCATATTGTGTAATCACTTACACTCTGAATAGTATTTTGCTTGATGTTAAGGTACCTTCTTTTGCATCATATATATATATATATATATATATATATATATATATATATCCAATACTTTACCTAACATTCTAATTCTTTAGTTGTCTATCATGTTTGTGTAATTTGTACATTCACTTCCGACAGAATCTGGAATCCAATCAGCGATATCTTCGAAGCGACGCTATTGATTGTTGGAACCACCCGACGTGAAACGCTGACTGATATTAAAGAATGATGGAAGAAATATAGGGACAATCTAAGCAAAACATCACGTTAGTCCATGAAATCAGAAACTGTTGATTTAAGCCATGTTAGTGAATGCAGATTACTTAGTTGGATTCTACGAAATTGTCGCGCTCACTGGTTACAGAATCGGAATGGTATGGTTCAGAATCAGTCACAGTAGTATGAGTGAATTTATTCTTTGTTTTCTGTAAACCATGACCTTAAAACTACTCCTTACTTCCTCTATCACATTTTGTACGTCCATAGCTTTTCTCTTGCTGACATTGATACAACTATTACCTGTACTAGTTTGGAGTTCATTTCGCTATGCTGATGAGACATGGCAGCTTGATCCGGTAGACACTGCAAAGTTCTACATTGTACATGCGTACAGACACTATAAAATCGATCTATTGTCATTAAACAACATATCTATATAAATGAAAGTTCAAAACCTCTTAGAACACGTCAAAATATCCTTAACCGAAAACGCTAGAAAGCTAAGTTATGTCACTTAAATAGTTACCAGTCTTTGTGAGATATGACATTATTTTTGACTTGAGTTAAAACAGTACAAATTCCTAACTCAAAAGAAAATAATGAGTAATAAATTTTTATAATTTCAAATAAATTGAGCATTGGATAGGTTGTTTATAAAATGAGTTATATATATTTGTAAAATTCCAATGAGTAGAAATTAAAATTTCTGACGTTTCGCGGCTTAGTGTAAGTCGCTGCTTCAGAGAAATGAATAACCGAATTGAATTAGCACAAGATTAAATAATACAATGGAACAAATCAGAATCAAAATAAGTTCGTACAATCAAAATTGCGAGTTTTGATCATGTCATGTCAAGTCATTTGGGTCAAGGTAGTTTGATGTGAGACATGTGTGCATGTATATGTTAGTGTGATGTGAACTGAGATTATGTGAAAATAAAATTGTATGTATGTTCATGTGAATGAAATGTGAATGTAATTTAATTGTGATCGGTTGGATAGAAAGTCCATGTTGGGTGGATAGAAAGGCCTTCCCTTTTGTAAGTGCAGTTGGATTTAACAAAATGTGAAGTGCTTCGGCTATTCGTCTTTCTTTATAATTGGAAAAACCTTTTTGAATAATTTGGATATTTTTAATATCGATTTATTGTTATGATAGATAGCATATACTGCTATTGCTGATTTGATTTGCAATTTTTCAAGTTCAACAGGATTATTAGGAGGTCGTTTAGTGTAGCTTTCATGTTCTTTGGCACGAATTTTGATTTCTCGAGAAGACTCTCCAATATAGAAAGCATCACAATCAACACAGCCTAGTCTGTATACACAATTCTGTGTAGAGGTGAAGGGAATTTTGTCCTTTATTTTAACTAATGCACCTCGTATAGTGTTGGTGGTTTTGTAGAATATTTTGATTCCATATTGTTTTAGAATTCTTTGTAATTCTTCTGTTGTGTCATGGCGGTAAGGTAGAACGGCTGTACCGATCCATGATGTTTTAATTGATTTATTATTAGTTAATAATAAATCGTTACGTTTTTGCAAATTTTTAATAATATTCATTGGAAAATTATTAAGTTGTAAGATACTAATTACATTTTTGTATTCAGATTTCTTGTCATCTTCTGATGTAATTAGTTTATTGGCTCTTCTGAATAAGTTTAGAGCTAGAGATATTTTTGCACTAAATGGATGTGCTGAGTTGAAATCGATATATCGATTTGAGTGAGTCGGTTTACGATAAATTCTCAGATTAAGAGTTCCATTTAAATTCCTTTTGGCTAGGCAGTCTAAAAATGGTAACTCATTGTGTTCATTTTCACTTTCACAAGTGAATTTGATGTGCTGAGAGACGGTGTTTAATCGTTTTGAGAAAGTTCTCAGAAAGGTCTTTTTAATAATGACAAAGGTGTCATCTACATATCTGAGCCAGACTCGTGGTTTGATGACATTATTAAAAATATGCGATTCAATATGGGCCATAAATAGGTTTGCTACAATTGGTGAAACGGGGGAGCCCATTACCACTCCGTTAGTTTGTTTATAGAGAATCCCTTTGAAAGTGAAGAAAGTTGAATTTAAGCATAGTTTTAGGGATTTCATGATTAAACCGATGCTTAATGGACACCGGCTGGATAGTGTATGATCATTTACTAACAATCCATTAATATATTCTAGACATATATCAATTGGAATACTTGTATATAAAGATACGACATCAAAGCTTACCATTGTTTCATTATCTTCAACTATTAGATCTGAAATTTTTGATTTGAAGTCATATGTGTCTTTAACAACATTGTGTAAATTCTGCTGTAGTGGTTTCAAAATGTTGCTTAGATATCTAGCAAGAGCATATGTAGGAGTGCTGGTGAAGTCAACTATTGGTCTCAGTGGGATACCACATTTATGAATTTTTGGTAAACCATAGAAACGGTAAGTTGTGCAAGATTTAGGATATAAAGTAAACCAAAGAGAGGTACCAATGAATGGTTTTAATTCTTTCAGAAGTTCGCCTGCCTCAGATTTCACTTTGTTTTTTATTGTTGAATGATTTTTCGAATCAATCATTTGATATGGTCCTGTGGATAAATGCTCAAGGGCTTTTTCTTCATAATCTATTTTGTTCATTATGACTGTGGTATTACCTTTATCCGCTTTGGTGATTATAATTGTTTTATCTTTTTGTAAAGAATATAGAGCTTTTAATTCAGAAATTTTAATTTCTACTCATTGGAATTTTACAAATATATATAACTCATTTTATGAGTAATAAATATTTTTAAAACAAAAAAAATATATATTAAGCCAACATAATTCTTACCGATCACAGATGCCATTATTCCTAATGCTAAATTATTAACAATAGGTGGTTCTTGATTATTCTGTGACATACGAACGATGGCTTGTACAGACTCGGCTAAAAGTTGTAATGATATACTGGCCATAAATACAGATAGTACAATCACTGCCAATGGTTCAAGTCTTCTTCGACCTAGTGAGAAACAAAACATAACACCTGTTTAGTGAATTCATAAGAATTATTCAAAATAAATGTAACTTCTAAAACCTAAAATTAACTATGAAATGCATGACAGATGCTTTTCTTCAGTTTGAAATTACAAAGCACTATGCTGTTCAAATTACGATCGACATCAATTATCGTAATCAGCAAGCAAAGATCCAGGCACAACTGATGATTTTAATCTACATTTAACATTGAAGGAGCTGATGCAATTACGGAACTAAGTCTACTCTTGTAGCCGCAACAACAAAATAATGACGAAATGATCATAGTCAAATAAATATGATAATCTTTGCAATGGATCATCAGTGTTCTGATGGTTGCACTCGTACTAAAGCTCCAGAACGGTTAAAGTTTTGTAGGTAATTAGTTCAATACTGATAATTTAAACGAATTAGGTAGTAAAGTAAAGTGACCAGTTAATCTTGTTACCTCCATACTACATTTAAACAATTTATTTGATTCTCACTGATGAACGTTCCCAAGTAAGGATTTGGGAATAAGCACAAATAGTGGATTAATGGAGGTTTTCACGTGGAAAATTGAAAAATATTTTAACTTCATCGAATAATTTAACTAAAATTTTCAGAATTAATGTAAAAACATGGTATAAAGGAACTCAAAATTTCAAAAATGACGGATTATATTTTTACACAAACGTTATATATCAATGGTTGTTTAAAACTTTAAATTTCTCCTAATTTAATATTCATTAGTCTAGATGTTGTCAAAGGGGTGGGGGGGAATATACAATACGCTTAAAAGACCATTTCTTAAGAATGTGCAGCAATCATTGAAACTAACTATCTATCAAGATCTTGGAAACTACACAACGACTGGTAGAAATACTTATGAATTAGGTTACCTTGTGGGTATTTGTATGGCTTCCTTTTACGCATTTGACGAGCAGCGAACCACATTATTCCACCGGAAGCCAAATCAACGCAGCTATCTAACAATGATGAAATAATTGCCAATGATCCTGATAACGCAGATGCTACAGCTTTACCCAACAGAAGTACCTTTGTTTAATGGATTTCAAATAAATAATAAAAGGATCACGGAAGGTCAAACTTCTACTAAGTTATGCGCATACACTATTAAAATCATGAATAAAGTACACGATTAATAAAAGTACATATCAGTCGGACTTCAACTTGATGAAATAAATTGTCAATTTTAAAATCAGAAATATCATATTTATATCAGACAAAAAAGTTGCACCAAGCTGCTTTAGTGTCTAAGTTGGATTGTAACTATCAGACGGAATCCAGGACAGTCGTTCCGTCCTATTTAAGACTCATCGCCGGACTTACCTGCATCCCAATAATGATGTTCACATTGGGATCCGAACTTATTCTGCTTCGTTCCAAACGACATCGAGTTCACCACTGGGCTACTGTATCCAGATACAAGCTCAATCTAATTACAAATTGCTTTGGAATTGAATATACCAAAACTAAACAAAACCACTAACACAAAAGGAATAGATGATATTTCACAGTCCGATGTCCAGAAATTGATGAATTCGTGCACTATCGGTAACTTATTAATTTAAGCCAATCAATTTAATTTAGTTACATTCATCAGATTGGTGAAAAACTTATATGTCACTCAAATGCTAATTGAATGCATTATTCATGTTTCTATCATAACAAAATAAAAAATGTAATAAGAACATTTATATCGAACTTTCGCACTACATAGAGAAGCCTCTTATAATCTTTATGAATGACTGACTAATTAGTTTTATGAATTGAACCTCAAACAAATGGCCACATCGTAGATCAAACGTTGTAAATTCCTTCAAAACATTGTTGGTAAGGCCTTGAGTAATTGCAAACACACACAATAAATAATCACAAGCAGATTAAAATCTATTTCTTGACATGAAAAATTATGCGACGGAATGAATGTAAACAAATTAGCTTTACCATTTAAAGATGGTAGATAAATTTAACTTTATCACTTGTATTCTTTTAAAACCAACTATATGTATGTATATATGTACAACGTAGAACCTAGTAAAATGTACATCTCCACAAGTTATCACACCAAGCTGAAGATCACAGTAGTATAACTAGGAGTTACATCAGTGGTAGTATGAAAAAGTGTGGATATATATGATACAGGGAGAAGGAATTTGTACGTAGAATGAAGTCTATGATGAAATTAAACAAGAATAGGGATAGTGGATTCCAATTAGGGTGACACTACTTTAGGCTACAAATTTAAATTGCAGTTTGCTACAATCTGCGACCTGATCAAGTATGTTTAAGCAAACAGCCGTCACAAGGTCTATGTACTTCTGAGGTACGCGTTTCAATGACAAATATTTCCATAAAGCCTCTTGGCCTAAAGACTCAAGTGTTAGTTAGAAGTGAAAAAAAATTATCGGACGCCGATAAGTATTTTTCATGCTTTAAAATTTGTTGAATGGTGAATATTTGGTTGATATAACCACAACTGGGTGTATGACTAGCATCGTCTTCTTACAGTCATGGTTCAAGTGTCATCGTTAGGCGTCCTATCATTTTTAAAGCCCATATTATAAACACTCTCTATCAAACTAATACCGATGGTTAGTACATGATGATTTTGGCCCTTTCTTATATACTGGAACGATGAGAGATGGACACTAGTCAAATAAGATCCCGTCCAGCACTAAAACTTTAGCTAAAACACCAGTCAACCTTATTCCTAAAGCTAGGTCTTCTTCAAGTCCCATAAAAATAATTCATCCAGACCTGCTGCTCTTCATCATTTCAGACTAACTGCACTAACTTTAGCAACAGTCGTCAGGGCATATTTCGATTTTTCATCCAGGACGTTTGGAAGATATCGGTATCTGCAAAGTAGCTGTAAGTTATAGAACTTCAGGTTGACGTGCTCACCATCCCTTTGTCACTCTGAACATTTGGTCTGATAAAAGTTTTGTCCGTCAGAGATTGTCTCACTATCATTTAGGTTTGTAATCCCGGTATTTTATTATTACGAACAGCTGTATAGTGTTACCTACAGCAGCTTTTTTTTCCAGTTCAATTACGTTCCTCACTCACAATAGTTCAGCAGCGTGTTTATTAATCTACATATAAGTTGTTTTGCTGATAGACGTTAATACTGCTTCCCGGGCTATTTGGATATCTTGCCAAGCTACATCTATGCGAGTCTTGTTTGCATAACTGCCTTCAGCTGTTCCTGGAATTCACTGTTGGCTTCCTCATTGTTGGAAAAAAAATGTGCTTTTCTATTGTGGCTTTTCTTTGTTCAATAAATTGGAAGTAAATGCGCGTTCGCTCAAAAGCATAATGAGAGTTTAGATATATACTTCAGAAAGAGTGACAGTTTCTTGTCGAACGTTTTCAACGATAACTGATTGTGACTTGATCCGTTAAAGTCTGTCGTTGAGCTGCTGAAGGCATTTGCTATGTTAGACGATGTCACTTTTGATGCTGAAAATTGATACTGGCAAGAAATAAACAATTTTCTTAACAAAGTTACAGAAAACAATCTCTGAGAAGCAATCTTTCTATTTCCGAGTTCTTACTGGATCATGTATCTGGGCAGTACGTAAGCGACCATCGACAGGAACCCGTAAAAATGACTTGTTCTCATCTCATAATTAGTTCGATACATATACAGGTCGGCTCAAAAAAAGTAGTCGTCTAATGGCCAGATAAACAAAGAGTACGTAGTTTAAGTTCTCTATATTGGTGATATGCCGTGAACCTAAAAAAGATTTATTATCTTCGAGAGCTATTTATCTGTAGACTATTTCAGTATTTTTGGTTATATTTAAGGCGAACAATTTGTTTCGATTATCATTCAGTTCCCCCCTGCCCTATCCTTCCATTCGATACATTAACTGTTACAATGTCATTTCTCATTGATGAACTATCGTTAATCAATTGCATATACAAACTCCAGTTCACATTTACTACTACTCATATTTTGTATTAATGTTAGTTTTTTATTTGGTTAACTGTGCGGTCAGGTTTTATCTATACATAAAGGGATGTGTGAAATATGATTCGACTCTGTCTGGTTGGTTTATCGGCTTGTGTTCTCATTATTCCGTTGTGGGACTAAGTGGGAATAGGGCAGACGCGCAATTATCGACTAAGTACACCGAAACAGCATTCGATTAACCAACGAAATTTTCTCGCGTCATGATAATTGGCTAGGTAAGATCAAGTAAATAATCAAGCTAGGATCCTGTATGCGTGTTTCGGAGGTAAAGTATACACATATGAGATCAGATTCTAAGGTTTTAGCCAAAGAAGCCTGCTGATGGATATGGAATAGGGTTCCTAGATTGAAGACTTCAAGGTGCGATTAGGAGACTGGTCTCAGTAGACCTAGGATAGTATTTTTTGAATCATAATGATTGTCACTGGTGACACGTAAAGAAGAAATTAAAGACAGAAATTTAAAGTTAATAGTCGAAGGAATTTTATTATGAAGATGATCTTAAGTGCTGTCAAAGGTATGAGAGCAGTTATTGTTTCTCGGTTCCCTATATAGTGAAATGGTTTTTCCTCTTTAGGTATTGAAAAGGAAATTGGGCTGGGGTCGGTATTAATGACTTGGGAGAGTGACCGCAGTGCCCAAGGGGCAACTACTTAAGGCCGAACATACACAGTTCATTGTAAGTAGCTGTTGATGTGTCATTTCTAGAGACGTAAATCTGCAGAATAGATTGACGTATGAACTTTTAGGGTTGAACTTTTATAACACTACCCTTTCTTTGCAGGAAGCAGGAGAAACTGTTACGCTGGTTGTTTGAGACAAGCATGTGACCATCGTCACACCTCTGTACAGTCGGCAGTACGACTATACTTTCGTACCTTGGGTTCTCTGTTTTTAGTCTTAACGCTCCTCATTTGACTCACCTGACATGATATGACGTGCAGGAACGTTTGTTCAATCGAATGTAGCTCAACTGACCACGATAAGTAATGCTGACCACCATATCAATTTAGCATTATAACATGAACAGAACTAAAAAATATAGGCAGCTACAAAATAACCGGAGTTTATACAAGCTTAACAAACGTAATGCTAGAAGATCATTAATATTTATTCGATTGGGGATGCAATATACATAGATGACAAACTACAGATAAAACGAAATGTTGGCTAGCAGATAGCTTATTTTTAAAAACACTTAAAATTGTCGGCTGCTACAAATAATTTTCGTATGTTACGATTTTATAATAAATAATTACTGTATACAAACATGCTTAGATGGAAAAAATAAGGTAAAAATAACACATAAGAATTCATTTAAGTCATTCATTTTGATAGTGATGAGAAAGTAGTGGTTGTTTACTTACCACATTAGCAAAAAATACAATGCTTATAATTATTGTATTAATTCGTGTTTGTCGACGTGTAGATTGAGGGTTAAAAGTCATACTGACATCAGTGGTATCTGTGTTCATAATAGTCGCAATCTTTTCCAACTCACGAATATGTTCATCTTGTTGCTTATAAAACTCTCTAATATGAAGAAAAATGTAACACAATATGAATGTTCAAACAAAACATAAAGTACTATTTGGTAACTTAATTGCCTAATTTGTTAACGTGTTAACAGTTTCTGCCACCAATAATCGATAATTGGAATAAAAAAACACAAACAAAAAGTGGAAGCTAACAAAACTGTTTATCTTAACAAATAATAGCTGATTTGTGTAGTATCAGAATACAATGTTTACCTTCATTTTGTCCAATTTGACAACCAATATTTCATATTATCAACTGGTAGAGGACAAGTCAGCTGGTATTTAATAGCATTTAATGTAAGCTGACCATTTCTAAGTGATGAAATAGATTCGTTTAAGTAAGTTCATCTAGTCAAACCAGTTAGGCTTAACGACTGAAATACGAACTACTAAATTCAGTGTTTGGATTAGATTGATCTAATTAATACTCGATCAACAGAGTTTACGGTGATTATAAAATTTAAAAACAAATAAATGCTTGAATTTTGTATATGCCATGACATGTACAATTATAAAACAGACAGTGAATACGTAAAACATATTCACAGGAAAAACGGGAGAGTTAACAAGGATGACTAAACTTAAAAAACGAAGTTTTGTAATCCCACTTACCGAATATTGTTTACATAAGAACAAAACATTTTATTTCTATAATTTGTATATTCTCCTTACCGTGACCTTGCGCTCGACCCACTAATCATTGTTTTATTTCCTACAATCGAATTTCAACTAATTAATTTTGTAAGCTTTATGCTATTTGACTAACAGAAATACTTTTATGTTGATGTTGTTTTTCCAAGTACTCGGTAGTACAATCGTGTCTTGCATGTATATAAAAAAATGTTTGAAATATAAACTTCGATTTTGACCGGTCGGTTTACAAATATTTGTTATGATGCGAGAAGTTTGGGGGTGGGTTACCGAATGCCAAATTAGGTGTGCCTAGTCGGTAATTGGGCGTCTGCCCTACGCCTACTGAGTCCCAACCCAAAACAAGAAGAATACGAGCCAATAGACCAACCAGACAGAATCCTACTATATTTCAAGCATCCCCTTATATATACATAATAGCAGACCGCACAGCAAACCAATTAGGAAATTAACATGAATACAAAACAAAGGAAATAGTGATAGTGAATAGGAACAACTTGTACACAACTAATTAACTATAGTCCATAATAAGAGCCAATATAAAAACAGTAAATATGCTAAACGGGAGGATAGGGTAATAGGAACGTAACAATAATAGAAACAAAATGTTTACATTACACAGAGTTAGAATAATTGAAATAGTGTTCTTAAAACACAGTTCTGAAAGTTTGTTAACTTCTTTGTGGTCTGGTATAACAATATTGTATTCTTTTTATTTTTCCGTGAGATAATTGGTGTCAGAGCAGATCTATGGGGATAGGATAATCAGTCTAATTGTGATTACCTGCTTCATAGGTTTGGGCGATTTCGTATTCATAATTGGTAGGACATCACACAGTGGATGTAGAAGTGCATGGGTTACAGCTGCAAAAAACTTGTTTTCAGAATCCTCCTATGATATTAAATCGTGATTGAACTTCATCAATAATAACACTAGTGCTTCATCTAACTTACTTTGCATACCGAAATTGAATGCATTACACAAACAGTACACTACGTCACCAAATGGCAAAGATAGCGTGCAATTTATACAGAGCAAAAACGCGATTTACAAAAATGAAATAGAATTTCATTGATTAAACTCTCTATGACAGAGATGTGTCACCAAAAACCTAACATACATACAATAAATCGCATTTGTACCATTTTGTCAGAGTACTGCACTGATTTTTCAATACGTTACGTACCACATTTATGAAAGATATATGAATGTTACATGTATCCGATCAATTGATATCACCTTTGATTAGCTATTTTGTCTTTCACTTATCTAACATCACTGACACAAACGTTACTCCAAATACTCTGTAAATAACGTTCTTCTTAAAGAATCTATTCTTATTTCCTAAGTATCATCTCTCTTTTTGTAATAGTATGGATGTATCTGTAATATAGCTTTGATTGCGCAATAATTTTTATAATATACTAATATAACTACTTACTGCAAATGAGAGAATAAGGAAAAACAAGTAATATCATTTTCAAAAGAGGATTTTAAAACTAGTAGGGAGGCAACATTAATGATTTCAATGTAACCTTTGGTCATCTAAATTATGGTAGTAATAATCTGACAATACAGCTACTTTCTGAAATAACAGAAACACCTGTTGCTTTAGATTCTACATATTTCTAGCCACCGTCTGTTTCGTAATAACTTTGGATAAAATCAAATGCATCATAATGAGACAAATTATTCTCAATATAATATTTCAATGCAAGATAACTTATTTAATGTTAGTGCCTAAAGTTAAGCCTGAAATGTGCTGCTGTCAAGCAGAATACACTAAACTTAATCTGAGATTGTGATGGTTATATGCTGTAGTCATAAGATAACTGTAAACCAAGAGTAATTCATTTCACGCAGTTTGGAGAATATTTTTAAGAATGCTTTATTGCTTTAATCCATAACAATCAACTACTAAATGGTGGTGTTAGTTATTTATCAAATTTATTTATTTACTGAGAACAACAAGTAGCTGTATAGCAAACGTACTCAACCACAGTGCACCACATGGTAACTCAAACTAGTACATAAAAAGTGCCTGATTATGATTCGCTGTATATTCTGGATAAGTAACTTTTATGAAAAATGTGAACAACGGAAACTTGGCAAAACTCACATGACTGATTTTGGAGCTTTTTTAGCTTCTTCAATATTTGAGCTCAGTCGCTGCTGAAAAACCTCGATTGGATGTGTTTTCCATGCCTCACCTAATAAGCGACAAAAAATTGTACACAAATGCAGGAAAGTTAACTAATTTTTGAAGAAATTTGAAGAAACCACTGAAATGATCACTAACATAAATTATAAATGCATTCTAAACGTCTACTTACCAACATTACTCCCACTCAAAAGTAGCAACAATAACTTATATGGCATTTGCTATAATCGTTAATTTAACAATCCAGTAGTTTTTTCACCACTTAATAAATAAGATTTTATTGCAAATTAGTAATTTGGAAATTTAATTTGCAGTCTGTAAATTATTTATGTGATAAAATAAGTTAAAACTATAGGCCCTGAATTCAACAGATGCTAATACTATGGGATTCAGTTAAATAAAAAGCATCTAGACTGGAAGCACATTCAACAGATATTAAAACCTAATGAACCTTAGAGTAATGAATTGGTAATTTTATTTATCATACTAGTGTTGTCACAAATACCGTAAAAAATTAATATTTAAAAAATTTCATTTGCTTTTTGTATAATTTAAAATTCCAAGTACAAACGCTCTTTTTTTCAAGCTGCAGTTTATAAGACGCCACTAGTTTTATTAAAAATGAATTAAACAATTCAGCGTTTTTAACACTGTAGCTACCTAAAAGTTAGTAAAAGTAGATAAACACAGTTCAACTACAACTACATAAGTAACATGTTAAGATATACCTTATAGGTTCATCTCGAAACTTAAACAAGACAAAGAAGATGATTATGTGACTTGTATGAACACGCATGGAAGATGTAGATATTTCATCTAATTTTGGAAGCAAAAGAATAATCCTTTATTTAATTTGGAGCGATAAGTCACTAAATAAAACAAACACTCATGTTTTTGTTGATTTTTGTACTGTTCGCAATACGATACAGCTAATAGATCTAGAGTAGCCGGATAATAAATATGATTCCGTTGATAGTCGATACATTTAAAGCGCAATTTTATTTCTAATACTTGCACTTTATCGGTTATCATTACCTGTTCATTCCTAATCTACGGTCACTCCAAAAGATTACACTTGCAGAAAGATTATATCGTGGAGAAAAAATGAGACAAGACAAATAAATCCAATTTTATATTAGTTAATTTGCAGTAATTATTAATCAGAGTAATATTATTCAAATTTCATCAATACAAATAAATGTTGCAGAATGTATTCTGGAATATGACTCATATTAAATTCAGTTAATGTTTTGAAAGTTTACAAATCAAGCTTACAAATAAATTCACGACTTTTTCTGCTCGATTTAGTAAACAGTTTTATTTTTGGGGATTTTGAACCCCCAACAAATTTGTAGGGACGAAACATTTTAGCTTTCTTTCTGCTATAGTAAAGATATTATGTTTATTGATTATTCATCCGATAAGAACAGTGAAGACAACACCGAGTTCATTAGTATTAATCGCTATTTTATAAATCAATATCTGGATCCATATTAAAGATCTAATTGTTATGTTATATTATATAGATAAATTAATTTAGTACACAGCCTGTTGGCCACATTTAAAATGCAATAAATAAATGCAGCCATATAAACGACCTTCAGTTTGTTTTGCATTTTACAACTCTGCCCTAGCATTTAAATCGCCTATTGCTACCTGTTAAGTCTATTGTCAAACTGATCATTAGTTTTCAGTAGTATATGTCTGAATGAATGCGTGGTAAATTTTCCAGATGTGTCATGTATATCGCATTTAAAAAACATCTCATTACGCTTCTTCAAGTAGCCCAAGTCTAAAAGGTAATATTCTACCTGTCCTTAACATCCTAAAAAATCTGTAACACTCAAAGTCAGTGAATTGGGATAAAGCTGTCCAGCATCCTTTTATTTCTGTGTGATAAACAGCCGGAAAAATTAAAGCTCAATATAGAGAGCAAGTAAATGTTGGATATATCATATTTGCAATCAGTATAGCAAATCTAAATCAAAATATCATACACATTATAAAAATATGAAAACAACAATTAAATGGTATGAGTTTGGAAGTTTCTCCTAATATTACTAAACCTGAGCATCTGCTTTTTGGAGCATATATAGTTGCGAGATGATGACACTTAAAGAATAACTATGAAGTGTGTGGATCAAAATGTGGTCTATACTAAAGATAACGGTTCAAGTAAGCGTGACTGTGGGACCTATGAAAGTGTAAAGTGGCTTCATTTAGTTAGATCTACGGCACTTAAATTCGCTCCTTAGGGATGTATGTATTATTTGTCTGTCAATGAACTGAATAATGACAAAATTTTATCATTAATTTAACAGTTTGTCGTTACTTTGGTTTGATTGTTCACCTATGTTCTTAAATTTAGTTTCAAAATATCACGCTAAATTATGTGCTAAAATTTATGCTGGAATAAGTGCAGGAAAAGGAGAACGAAATTCCTAATTAAAATATCATGCATATGCAATTTTTTGGTCGGCAAAATCACATTTTACTTGCAATGATATTACGTTAGCAATCCAAAAAAAAATAAAGACTATTAACAGTAGTTCCTTTAAGCTGAAAACACACTACATGCTCTAAATACCATTATTTGTTATGAATATGTAGACATTCATATGTGGATTGGCCATTATATAACACATAAATGCAGTCTGAAACAACTTATGCAACATTGCAGAGACTTACATACTGAATTAAACGAAATCGGGCTATTCTCTGATAGTGTTGTTCCAGATTCTAAATCCACAAACTTTTTTGACACTAAAGAACCTGAGGTACAGAATAAACGGCACTTTATCTCGGTCTCCGTAACATTTGGTATTTGATTTTCCAGCATTAATAAAAATGGATAAATGGCCAAGATAAATGCTACTCTATATTCTAAAATGTGTGGATGCGAGTTGAAATGTTATTGGAGCAACTAAACAAATGTCTTTAGTTTTATTGAATTAAGAATTTGTTTGACATGAAAAATTTGACTGTTGAAATATTTATCTTTTTATTATAATGAAGTGGCTAATACCTAGCACCATTTTTTAAACGGTTAGACTTGAATTTTTCAAACTTAGTGGTTCAAATACGCATTAGTAAATAATCATTTAAATAAATAGTTGCATGGGTTCTTGACATTTATGCTGACAATGTTTATTTTAGCGGGCACGACTAGTTGATTGCACTCAGTCAAGCAAGCTTGGCAGCCTTTAGCGCTCTACTCAAGACGATTAAACGACACTAAATCGAGGGACAGCATTTTGGACGTGAACAACTAGCCATGTACTGTGCTGTACATCATTTTCAACATTCCATCCAAGGCCAGGAATATACAATATTCACCGACCATAAATCACTAACGTTTTCGATGAAGTCATCTTCTGATAAGTACTCTCCACGAGATTCGCGTCATCTAGACTATATGTCACAATTGTCTACTAACATACGACATATATCGGAAGCTAACAATTTAGTTGCCGAAGCTTTATCGAGAATACATTCCCTGAATCGTATACAAGGGATCGAACTTGTTGAACTAGCCTGACTTCAAAGTGAAGACATCGATTTTCATCACGAATTAGCCACAACAACTCTCAAACTCCAAACAAAAACAATTGAAAAAGATAAGAACATTTTACTTTCTGATTTTTCTACAGGCACAGTCTATCTAATCGTCCCCAAGAGTTATCAACACATTGCACTAACTCTCTCATCCTGGAGTTCGTGCTACAACTAAACTGATTACTGAGAAATACTGCTGGCCAATGAAGAGCAAGGATATCAAAGAATGGGCACGCCTCTGTGTAGTCTGACGAAAGAACAAGGTAATTCAGCATTATAAATGCCTTCTGGGCACTTTTGGATGAAGGCCACCTTCATTGATCCTTCCCTTCAAAAATGCCACAACAAGTGCAAGCAGTATTGGTAACATTTAACAACAACCAAGTAGATAAACTAGCTTCATCTGCTGATCGAATCCTGGAGATCATCAGAACTCGCAACGATGATGTTTACTTCGTTACAGAAAAACCTCTTGAGACAGAAATAACCGAATTATTCAATACTCTTTCTCATTTTCTCGATCAACAGGAACATCGTCAACCAAGCAGTCCTCAATGACGAAGTTCCTCTCGCAGAAGATCCTCATCTCGACTTCGATGAAGGAGAAATTCACATTGGTGTTGGTACTACATTACCTACGTCAAGGACTCGAAGAAGTGTAGAGACCCCTGTTGTTTACGTAGCCACAAACCCACTGTTAATACGTCGGGAAACATTCTGAGGCATACTATTGATGCTAATGGTATACAGCCTAAAAAAACAAGGCTGCGGCTATTCTGGAGTATCCGGAACCAAATACCACTAAGCAGTTACATGCTTTCAACGGGTTGGTTAGTTTCTACAGACTATATATTCCCAGCTGTGCATCTATTGTGAAACAACTAACGGATCAGCTTCGTGAGAACATACGACATATATTGGAAGCTAACAATGTAATTGCCGAAGCTTTATCGGGAATAATTTCCTTGGATCGTATCCAAGGGATCGACCTTGTTGAACTAGCTCGGCTTCAAAGTGAAGACATCGATTTTCATCACGAGTTAGCCGCAACAACGCTCCAACTCCAAACTAGAACGATTAGGAAAGGTAAGAACACTTTAATTTGTGATTCTTCTACAGGTACAACCTGTCCAGTCGTTCCCAGGAGTTATCGGAGAGTCATCTTCGACACATTGCACAACCACTCTCATACTGAAGTTCTAGCTACGAGTAGACTGATCACTGAGAGATTCTGCTAGCCAAAGATGAATAGAGATATCAAAGAATGGGGGCGCATTTGCATGGCCTGCCAGAAGAACAAAGTAATTCAGCATAATAAATGCCCCCTAGGCACTTTCTCAACCCCTGACGCTCGATTTGATCACGTCCATCTTGATTTGGTAGGACCTTTACTAGAATCAAATGGATTTTCTTATCTTCTGACTTATGTGGACTGATTCACACACTGGCCAGAGGCGACTTCACTCAAAGACATCACAAGTGAAACGATTGCTCGCGCTTTCGTCGAACGATGGGTAGCCAACTTTGGTTGTCCATCCACAGTTACAACAGACCGTGGACGTCAATTTGAATCTGGATTGTTCCACGCTCTGACGAAACTTCTTGGAACTACGCGTTTCAGGACGACCGCCTACCACCCACAATCTAACGGTTTGGTAGAAAGATTTACATCGACAACTGAAAGCATCACTTTCAATTACAAACATCCCTCAATGGATCGACGCCGTACCACTAGTTTTAATCGAAATTCGCAGCACGGAAATAAATGATCTTGAACGCAGTGTTGCCGAATCAGTCCACGGAACGACTCTTCGACTACCAGGTGAGTTTGTGGAAACCTCTTCCACTTCGGCAAACCTGGATCTCATTTCTTACGTGGACCGGCTTACAAGTGCTATGCGTTCAGTCAAGCTAGTTCGAACTTGACAACAATCGACAGACACCTTTATCCAAGCCGCCTTAAAATATAGTACACACGTTTTCGTACGTCGTGATGCCGTACGCCGACCTCTCGATGCAACTTATGAAGGGCCATACAAGGTTCTTAAACAAGAAACAAGGTACTATACGACTGACTGGAATGGCCACAGAGATAACGTCAGGATTGACCCCTTAATAGCAGCCTACCTAGAAAATAAACCTTTTAATGTCGAATTCGCCACAACACCCACAAAACTTGACATGAACGAAGTCACCACGCCTCAAGCAACGACTAACTTGCAAGTGGAAATATCAAAGTGATCCATAACGCCAAGAGCTACGCGTTCTGGTAGAAATGTACGATTTCCAGAACACCTAAACAAATTCTACGTCTATTAATTTCCTCCGGATGCCCATTATCTACGTACGTATTACAATTTATTTTTGTTGTCTCAAAAGAAATAATGACAAAAATTAATAAACGAAAATCGATGAAACCAATATTATTATTTCTTTGAAAATTCACTGTATGCATTTAATAAATTTTTGTGTCGAAAAAAGGTTTGATTATTTGTTGTTGGTGTTCAACACGTTTTTATAGATTCATCGAGATAATAATTCAATCATCTGTAGAATCCGATGGTGTCGGACTAGTCAAACATATGGTCGCATGATACTAAGTTTCATGTGTAAAATAAAAGACAAAATATTAATTGATACGAAATAACTTGTTTCAGTCAGTCAGCAGCAAGCAATCAGAAATCCGGAAGGCACGAGCCAAATCAACACCATCATGCAATTATACTGTAATATGCCTGCCAAAACAAGAATGTGTCACAGGTGAAATATCATGTTCAGGGTTATCAGTGGTGGCTAAACGCTAATATTCTCAGTTTCTCGTTACTGACACTATGTAGCTATACATATAACGACAATTATCAACTAAATTATGAACCTTTTTCGTAACTACTTGTCACGTGTTTATAGTTTTGATTGTTTTCCAGGAAAAACTGCCATTAATATTTTTTTATCGTCACATCCCTTAAAATTGTGAAATTTCATATTGATTCGTATTCTAACGAAGTTGTGACATTTTTGATATTTATCTCTTTTACATTAATTTGGTTTAACTGCCATTGTTGTTTCGTTTTATCATCACATCCTAATGCTTTCTAAAACAAAGGCTATTCGTAAATCTCTATGTTTTAAGGGCAGGCTGATTAAAAGTTGATGGTCGCTCCTTAAGAAATAGATTTCGTGTTGCATGTTTCTTTGATAAAACATATTGTTGTACTGTCAAACTTCCTGTGCGCTGTATGATTTTCTTAATAAATACCTAATATTCGAAGACATATCTGTCGCGCCTTTGTTAGTGACTTCTTGATTACAAGTGTATTCTACTATTGGCATTTGTGTGTATTGTGGCTGAGAAAGATTAATTTTCGGATAATATGTGTAATTAATGGAACCTAACATAGTTACGTATTCAGTAACTTTGATTCAACATACAACAGTGTGCAATTAGACATATTTATTTTTTATATGTATAGATTTTTGTATACCACTCTTCTGGTTGCCTTTATTACATTGATCCATCGTACTATACAGAATTTGATTTCATATTCTCTGCTTTCTATTATTATTATTAGTAGTAGTAGTATTATATTCTTAAATTTAGTACAGAATCCGCGCCACTTTGCAGACATGGTCATAATGATACAGGAGGATTAACGCATTCACAAAAGAACATAAAATTTTACATAAATCAGTGCATGAACAGCAATAGCATTTACAATACGCTAGATTCATGTGTAGGCAGATCACATGTCAGTAAGTAACCATCAACCCTCAGATGGAAGGCACTTTATAATTTTGAGTGTTCATGGATACAAAGGAAAGAACATTTATTAATAAACGCAATCAATTAAAGTAGGGAGTGTCCTAAGGGTGAAAATAGGGAAATTTATATAATTAGTGGTTGTTGAAAATAGTCAGTTGTAGTATCTAGTACGAACACGATGTTGTTTAGACAGTGTCTTATAGCGAAACGACGGAGATTGGAAAACTCACGTTAAGATATCATGATTAGAACACAAAGATGCGCTTTCACTTTACAGCGTAAATGCTAGGTGATCATTTTACCATAACACAGCAGTTGAGAACTGGTTATTTCTATTCCTAATTTCTAAAGTCAATCATATTTAAAGCAATTCTAAGCATACATTTTCAAATATGCACGTAACTGGATATATTCCTAATCTCCCTGTGTGACTCCATGCAAATCTGTTGCTAGTTTGGACAGTTAATTACCATTACCGCTGAAACTGAGTTCGTACCTAGTTATTTTGTGATCGTAGTTCATAACACTGAATCTCAAGAGTGTCTATGTTCATAGGATGATATATTCCTGACGTGCTTTTTTAAATGCGCAGGCTTCTTTCGCCAATGAATTCAATACAATTTACGCTCTACTATGGTGTTTTAACTGTAATAATTTGTGACTAAAATTCGAGCCATTTATTTCCAATTATACTGTTGAAGTGTTCCCCGGATATAGGACCAAGTTGCGCTTGTCGTATAACCAAAGACACTACTTTCGAATGGACCCCACTCTTACGAATGAGAAATCAGAAGGCAATAAAGGATGGAAGCGAAACTGTATTTGAGCGTATACAGAACTTTAATGGGATAGCAACGTCTAGGCTGGCAAACTAGAGAGAGATGCTACCCACGGTGGTTCGAATCGTGATCTGGTGAAGATGCGTGACCGCGCGCCTTCAACTAGCAGTGTCCGCTAAAACAAACATGGTCAGCATCAATGTCGAGAGCCTATGCAACTATTTATTTTGGGGATTATTTACCGCTACAGCTCACTCCCCTCTTAATGGGTTCGTGAGGACCCTAAGACGTGCCAGCCAAAGGATAAAACCCAATGCGTCAGACATTGGTAAACGTTCCTTCGATAGCTTGCGATGTTGTGCAGCTTCTGGACGTCTGTACCTACACTAAGGTGTCGTTGCATAAAATAATTGTACATAAAATAAAATTCTTGTTTCTTCCACGTTCTTCTGTTTGTTTCCAGACGGCCTGGAATTCAAAAAGAAAAAATAAAATTTAAATCTGTGCGTTGGGTGTACAAAAAAAATAATTGGTAACTCGATGCGTCTATATAAAAAAACGTGTTGAATACCGACAACAAATAATGAAAAGTTTTTTTTTTGACACAAAATTTCATAAAGTGCACACAGTGAAATTATTATTATTACTTTTTTGTAGAAAAAAAAATACATAAATAATAATAATAGGTTTATCGATTTTTATTTTATTTTTTTTTCTTTGTTATTATTTAAGACAACAAGAAAATTGTAATACGTACGTGGGTAGTGGGAGGAAATCAGTAAACATAGTATTCGTTTAGGTTTTCTGGAAATCGAACTTTTCTACCAGAACGCGTAGCTTTCGGCGTTACAAGGCTCTTTGATATTTCCACTTGCAAGTTAGTCGTTGCTTGAGGCGTGGTGACTTCGTTCATGTCAAGTTTTGCGGGTGTAATGACGAATTCGACATTAAAAGGTTTATTTTCTAGGTAGGCTGCTATTAAGGGGTCAATCCTGACGTTATCTCTGTGGCCATTCCAGTCAGTCGTATAGTACCTTGTTTCTTGTTTAAGAACCTTGTATGGCCCTTCATAAGTTGCATCGAGAGGTCGGCGTACGGCATCACGACGTACGAAAACGTGTGTACTATATTTTAAGGCGGCTTGGATAAAGGTGTCTGTCGATTGTTGTCAAGTTCGAACTAGCTTGACTGAACGCATAGCACTTGTAAGCCGGTCCACGTAAGAAATGAGATCCAGGTTTGCCGAAGTGGAAGAGGTTTCCACAAACTCACCTGGTAGTCGAAGAGTCGTTCCGTGGACTGATTCGGCAACACTGCGTTCAAGATCATTTATTTCCGTGCTGCGAATTTCGATTAAAACTAGTGGTACGGCGTCGATCCATTGAGGGATGTTTGTAATTGAAAGTGATGCTTTCAGTTGTCGATGTAAATCTTTCTACCAAACCGTTAGATTGTGGGTGGTAGGCGGTCGTCCTGAAACGCGTAGTTCCAAGAAGTTTCGTCAGAGCGTGGAACAATCCAGATTCAAATTGACGTCCACGGTCTGTTGTAACTGTGGATGGACAACCAAAGTTGGCTACCCATCGTTCGACGAAAGCGCGAGCAATCGTTTCACTTGTGATGTCTTTGAGTGAAGTCGCCTCTGGCCAGTGTGTGAATCAGTCCACATAAGTCAGAAGATAAGAAAATCCATTTGATTCTAGTAAAGGTCCTACCAAATCAAGATGGACGTGATCAAATCGAGCGTCAGGGGTTGAGAAAGTGCCTAGGGGGCATTTATTATGCTGAATTACTTTGTTCTTCTGGCAGGCCATGCAAATGCGCCCCCATTCTTTGATATCTCTATTCATCTTTGGCTAGCAGAATCTCTCAGTGATCAGTCTACTCGTAGCTAGAACTTCAGTATGAGAGTGGTTGTGCAATGTGTCGAAGATGACTCTCCGATAACTCCTGGGAACGACTGGACAGGTTGTACCTGTAGAAGAATCACAAATTAAAGTGTTCTTACCTTTCCTAATCGTTCTAGTTTGGAGTTGGAGCGTTGTTGCGGCTAACTCGTGATGAAAATCGATGTCTTCACTTTGAAGCCGAGCTAGTTCAACAAGGTCGATCCCTTGGATACGATCCAAGGAAATTATTCCCGATAAAGCTTCGGCAATTACATTGTTAGCTTCCAATATATGTCGTATGTTCTCACGAAGCTGATCCGTTAGTTGTTTCACAATAGATGCACAGCTGGGAATATATAGTCTGTAGAAACTAACCAACCCGTTGAAAGCATGTAACTGCTTAGTGGTATTTGGTTCCGGATACTCCAGAATAGCCGCAGCCTTGTTTTTTTAGGCTGTATACCATTAGCATCAATAGTATGCCTCAGAATGTTTCCCGACGTATTAACAGTGGGTTTGTGGCTACGTAAACAACAGGGGTCTCTACACTTCTTCGAGTCCTTGACGTAGGTAATGTAGTACCAACACCAATGTGAATTTCTCCTTCATCGAAGTCGAGATGAGGATCTTCTGCGAGAGGAACTTCGTCATTGAGGACTGCTTGGTTGACGATGTTCCTGTTGATCGAGAAAATGAGAAAGAGTATTGAATAATTCGGTTATTTCTGTCTCAAGAGGTTTTTCTGTAACGAAGTAAACATCATCGTTGCGAGTTCTGATGATCTCCAGGATTCGATCAGCAGATGAAGCTAGTTTATCTACTTGGTTGTTGTTAAATGTTACCAATACTGCTTGCACTTGTTGTGGCATTTTTTGAAGGGAAGGATCAATGAAGGTGGCCTTCATCCAAAAGTGCCCAGAAGGCATTTATAATGCTGAATTACCTTGTTCTTTCGTCAGACTACACAGAGGCGTGCCCATTCTTTGATATCCTTGCTCTTCATTGGCCAGCAGTATTTCTCAGTAATCAGTTTAGTTGTAGCACGAACTCCAGGATGAGAGAGTTAGTGCAATGTGTTGATAACTCTTGGGGACGATTAGATAGACTGTGCCTGTAGAAAAATCAGAAAGTAAAATGTTCTTATCTTTTTCAATTGTTTTTGTTTGGAGTTTGAGAGTTGTTGTGGCTAATTCGTGATGAAAATCGATGTCTTCACTTTGAAGTCAGGCTAGTTCAACAAGTTCGATCCCTTGTATACGATTCAGGGAATGTATTCTCGATAAAGCTTCGGCAACTAAATTGTTAGCTTCCGATATATGTCGTATGTTAGTAGACAATTGTGACATATAGTCTAGATGACGCGAATCTCGTGGAGAGTACTTATCAGAAGATGACTTCATCGAAAACGTTAGTGATTTATGGTCGGTGAATATTGTATATTCCTGGCCTTGGATGGAATGTTGAAAATGATGTACAGCACAGTACATGGCTAGTTGTTCACGTCCAAAATGCTGTCCCTCGATTTAGTGTCGTTTAATCGTCTTGAGTAGAGCGCTAAAGGCTGCCAAGCTTGCTTGACTGAGTGCAATCAACTAGTCGTGCCCGCTAAAATAAACATTGTCAGCATAAATGTCAAGAACCCATGCAACTATTTATTTAAATGATTATTTACTAATGCGTATTTGAACCACTAAGTTTGAAAAATTCAAGTCTAACCGTTTAAAAAATGGTGCTAGGTATTAGCCACTTCATTATAATAAAAAGATAAATATTTCAACAGTCAAATTTTTCATGTCAAACAAATTCTTAATTCAATAAAACTAAAGACATTTGTTTAGTTGCTCCAATAACATTTCAACTCGCATCCACACATTTTAGAATATAGAGTAGCATTTATCTTGGCCATTTATCCATTTTTATTAATGCTGGAAAATCAAATACCAAATGTTACGGAGACCGAGATAAAGTGCCGTTTATTCTGTACCTCAGGTTCTTTAGTGTCAAAAAAGTTTGTGGATTTAGAATCTGGAACAACACTATCAGAGAATAGCCCGATTTCGTTTAATTCAGTATGTAAGTCTCTGCAATGTTGCATAAGTTGTTTCAGACTGCATTTATGTGTTATATAATGGCCAATCCACATATGAATGTCTACATATTCATAACAAATAATGGTATTTAGAGCATGTAGTGTGTTTTCAGCTTAAAGGAACTACTGTTAATAGTCTTTATTTTTTTTTGGATTGCTAACGTAATATCATTGCAAGTAAAATGTGATTTTGCCGACCAAAAAATTGCATATGCATGATATTTTAATTAGGAATTTCGTTCTCCTTTTCCTGCACTTATTCCAGCATAAATTTTAGCACATAATTTAGCGTGATATTTTTTTTTTGACACAAAATTTCATAAAGTGCACACAGTGAAATTATTATTATTACTTTTTTGTAGAAAAAAAAATACATAAATAATAATAATAGGTTTATCGATTTTTATTTTATTTTTTTTTCTTTGTTATTATTTAAGACAACAAGAAAATTGTAATACGTACGTGGGTAGTGGGAGGAAATCAGTAAACATAGTATTCGTTTAGGTTTTCTGGAAATCGAACTTTTCTACCAGAACGCGTAGCTTTCGGCGTTACAAGGCTCTTTGATATTTCCACTTGCAAGTTAGTCGTTGCTTGAGGCGTGGTGACTTCGTTCATGTCAAGTTTTGCGGGTGTAATGACGAATTCGACATTAAAAGGTTTATTTTCTAGGTAGGCTGCTATTAAGGGGTCAATGCTGACGTTATCTCTGTGGCCATTCCAGTCAGTCGTATAGTACCTTGTTTCTTGTTTAAGAACCTTGTATGGCCCTTCATAAGTTGCATCGAGAGGTCGGCGTACGGCATCACGACGTACGAAAACGTGTGTACTATATTTTAAGGCGGCTTGGATAAAGGTGTCTGTCGATTGTTGTCAAGTTCGAACTAGCTTGACTGAACGCATAGCACTTGTAAGCCGGTCCACGTAAGAAATGAGATCCAGGTTTGCCGAAGTGGAAGAGGTTTCCACAAACTCACCTGGTAGTCGAAGAGTCGTTCCGTGGACTGATTCGGCAACACTGCGTTCAAGATCATTTATTTCCGTGCTGCGAATTTCGATTAAAACTAGTGGTACGGCGTCGATCCATTGAGGGATGTTTGTAATTGAAAGTGATGCTTTCAGTTGTCGATGTAAATCTTTCTACCAAACCGTTAGATTGTGGGTGGTAGGCGGTCGTCCTGAAACGCGTAGTTCCAAGAAGTTTCGTCAGAGCGTGGAACAATCCAGATTCAAATTGACGTCCACGGTCTGTTGTAACTGTGGATGGACAACCAAAGTTGGCTACCCATCGTTCGACGAAAGCGCGAGCAATCGTTTCACTTGTGATGTCTTTGAGTGAAGTCGCCTCTGGCCAGTGTGTGAATCAGTCCACATAAGTCAGAAGATAAGAAAATCCATTTGATTCTAGTAAAGGTCCTACCAAATCAAGATGAACGTGATCAAATCGAGCGTCAGGGGTTGAGAAAGTGCCTAGGGGGCATTTGTTATGTTGGATTACCTTGTTATTTTGGCAGGATATGCAGGTGCGTGCCCATTCTTTAATATCCTTATTCATTTTTGGCCAGCAGAATCTATCGGTAATCAGTTTACGTGTAGCACGAATTCCAGGATGGGAAATGTTGCGCAATGTGTCAAAGATGATTTGTCGATAACTGCTGGGGACGACTGGACGAGCTATACCTGTAGAAGAATCACAAATTAAAGTGTTCTAACCTTTTCCAATCGTTTTGGTTTGGAGTTGGAGCGTTGTTGCAGCTAACTCGTGATGAAAGTCGATATCTTCACTTTGAGGTTGAGCTAGTTTAACAAGGTCGATTCCTTGGATACGATTCAAGGAATGTATTCTCGATAAGGCATCAACAACTACATTGTTAGCTCCCGATATATGTCGTATGTCCGTAGAGAATCGGGAGATATGGTCAAGATGACGCGACTCTCATGGAGAGTACTTATCTGTAGATGATTTCATCGAAAACGTCAGTGGTTTATGGTCGGTGAATATTGCGAATTTCCGGCCTTCGATTGAATGTTGAAAATGACGTACAGCACAGTACATAGCTAGAAGTTCACGTCCAAAAGTACTGTATCTTGATTCGTTGTCGTTTAATCGTTTTGAGAAAAATGCTAAAGGCTGCCAAGCTTGGTTAGTCCATTGTTGCAGAACTGCGCCAATCGCTGAGTCAGAAGCGTCGACCGCAATGCTGACGGGAGCCTCAGTATTGTAGTGTGCCAGCATAGTTACTTTGGTTATTGCCTCTTTAATTGCAACGAAGGCTTTCTTCGATTCTGGATCCATTGTGATCGCCTTTTTGTTCCCACGAAGTTGATCTGTTAGTGGTTTCACTATAGATGCACAGTTGGGGATAAATCGTCTGTAAAAACTTACCAACCCGTTGAAAGCTCGTGACTGTTTAATGTTTGTTGGTTCCGGATACTCCAGAATTGCCGCCACCTTGTGTTCTTGAGGCTGTATACCATTAGCATCAATGGTATGCCCCAGGAAGTCCAACGAAGTTGTTCCGATTTGACATTTTTGTATAATAATAGTGATTCCGTATTGCTGCAGTCTTTTAAAAGCTGTGTCCAAATGTTTCATGTGTGTTTCCTCGTCTGGGCTTGCTATCAAGCAGTCGTCGACATATGCATGGACATAGTCGAGCCCGCGAAACACGTCGTCAATGAAACGTTGAAACGTTTGTGCTGCATTCCTCAAGCCGAAGGGCATTCGAAGGAATTCATAAAGACCGAACGGGGTTACAATAGCCGTTTTTGGGATGTCATTTTCTGCCATCGGTATTTGATTGTAGGCTTTTACTAGATCAATTTTTGAGAATACTTTCATTCCCTTTAACGTGGCCGTGAGGTCGTGGATGTGAGATAAAGGGTAGCGATCTGGAGTTGTTTGTGCGTTAAGACGTCGATAATCACCGGTAGGACGCCAATCATTGCTGTCTTTCTACGGGACCATATGTAATGGAGACGACCATGGGCTGCTGGATGGGCGGATTATTCCCAGGTCAATCATATGGTCGAATTCGTTCTTAGCAACCCTTAATTTTTCGGGTGCTAATCTGCGTGCTTTGGAGAATACAGGTTGACCTGTAGTCGTGATGGTCAGCATCAATGTCGAGAGCCTATGCAACTATTTATTTTGGGGATTATTTACCGCTAGACTGTTAATTCATTGTAATCTAAGAGAAGCAGCTTACATAACACTGCGATTTCTGTGATTAAGGAATAACTGAGATAATTCATACTTTGTATGAAGCACTTTTATTATTACACCATTTTAAATATGATGGTGAAATCCTTATAATATGCAGTGATTATCGGCTAACGTTAAATTCATGTCTGCTAAAACAAACACGCACAAATGTAGAAACTAAAAATACTTTTGATCGACTTCATGGTTACAAAATGTTCTCTAAAGTTGACTTAAATGATGCTCATCTTAAACTTTCTTGAGGAGAAACTTCATCGCTTTTAATAGCATTTAATGCACTGTTTAGTTTATTCAAATACAAACTAACTTCTATTTGGCATTAGTTGTTCTCCAGCATTTTTCAAAAAGTGATCATCTGGAAAGTCCAGAATTTTATCATGATGACCAAATTTTTCATGTTTCTGATAAGGCGACTCATGATCAACGGCTAGCACCCTTCCTGCATCGTTTGCCTGTGAATAGTATTATTGTAAATTTGCGTGTTCTCAAATTGAAAAAAATATTTGATAACACATCGTTCACAAAGGCAACGCATGCTTACTTAGTTGGATCGTGACTGGCAAGCGGAATCCAGGACTGCATGCTAACAAACTTTGAAAATCAAAAATAAGTATAAGAGAGCAAGTTACTAAACAACTTCGGTACTTTTTAACACATGTTAATTGTCTCTTTGTCTCATAAGCATCATAACCTGTGGACAGCGAAATTATGGACTTCCAATAACGGACAACAATTAGACCAAATGATATTCAATATTAGAAATGTGCCTGTCCCCCTTGACAGTTACCATAAGCTGAATAATCATTCTTAAAATTAAATTCTATGGCCAGCACCAACAAAGACTTGGAAAAGATTAACTAAGTCCTAATAACTGGTCAGACAGAAGACAAGTGTACCAATCACTCATGATGAGCTTATGTTATAGTCGTGGATTCATTCTATATGATCTACCTTGGCATTAGCGGGTACATATCTGGGACAGTTTAGTGCATGTGCTCTGTTTTTCTCGAAAATAATCGTAACAATCAAAGATTGACAGAGACCCAGGCGAATTTTAATTCAGACCTAACATCACTTCTGAATTTTTTACATCAACCACTGCAATTTTAATATATGCATACGTAAACAGTTGTTTTCAATAAAACAGTTTAATAAAGCATTAGTTAAATAAGTTTAGATAAAGAAATTCTAATGCGGTCTCAATATAAAATCATATAACTGACATAACTACTTAAGTATAAATTTATTACATATGGTTTTGCTTAATCGAGACAGGCTACTTAGCCCAATATCAAATCTAACAATAAATGACATTGCCGCATTATGAATAGTAATATAATTATGAAAACTGCGTAATATTACTGACTACCAATTTATACTTTAGATATTGCATAATTATTAGATGTGAACAAATCCTTAAACGTTTATCATTCCGAGGTTCCGAATATTTCATAACCATTCCACTAAAATTGATTTTTTATCATTTTACACCTACTGACAATAAATTCTATATTGTTAAGTGTTATTATTGATCACTATCACCTGATGTGATTCTGTTGTCTAGCATCGTTCACCGAATGAGTAACCCGTCGACTTGGTATGAAATAAAGCACGTTCTAATCATAGCATGGATGTAACGTAAGATTTTTGGAACAACACAGGTCTGTCACTTCTGTTATCTTCTATTCAATGTTCAGTGAATATCACATTGTTTGAAGGAGACAAATCAATGTCAGTGATGAAGATGACTGAAGTTTGTTGATCAGCCTATTATTTCTCGTAACTGTCATCTTAGATACAGATTAGTATTATGCAAGTTCTTCTTCTGTTACAAGTCGAGGGATTCAGGCTAGTACACAATTAAGGTAAGTAGTTAAGTTAAAGCCTTGGTATGCGCCATCAAGCGTATTCTCATATAAGCACGAAATCTTAGCTTGTGTAGGACCTGATCATATGTAACTCATGTGTGAAGTGTCCAGTAAAGGACTATCAGATTATGCAACGTTCATAATCACACGTTAGTAGTAACGATTTCTGTGTACATCTACTTCAGAGGACCAATATTGTCAGATTATACGGTTATTAAGAAAGGTTGAAAACTCATGTTTTCTTAGACAGTGGTTTTAGTACATTTCATACTTGAAAAAAATCAATAATCAGTTGGGTCTTAAAAGCAAAGAGTCTTTTATAAATGTGACTATAATAAATAAAATTTCTGCTCACAATTGTTTAGAAATGAGAACAGAATTGTTGTCATTAAGATATATGAAAATTCAATCAAAGTAGTGAGACCCTTATCATCAAGATGAATGCTAGTAGGTAACTCAGAACCTCTTGCTAAACAACAGAAGAAAGCTAATAATCGAGAGGTATAACGCTTCATTGATTGAATAACAATTCGGTTGTTAATCTAACTGCTAAGAAGAGAAGAAACTAGATAATTTTCATGTGATTTTGCTATTTTTTATTGATTTGCAAAGTGAGCGATAACCGGTACTGCTCTTAATTTCCTCCGCTGGACCTTGTTAACTGTGATTGTTTGTAATATCATTTTAGTATGCTAATTACTCTGTTTTTCCCAAGGTCGTTTTTCTAAGTATATATACAGACTTGAATTACAATAGAATCGAATCTTCCTAGTGCTGCGTTGGTGTTTTCTTGATTTTGTCTTGGGGTGAGTAATCAGTATCGAGTTGTTGGTCAAGGTTGCAAGTATCAGTTGGCGCAGATAAGTTTTCCGATTAGAGTTGCGGTTAGTTCGTGTATAGCAGTAGGCGTTATTTATTTTATAATATTCCGATATAACACTAACTCGAATCAGTGCCATAGAAGCACACTGTGTTTTCGAATTACAAAATTGCAAGTGACACATTAAGCAACTAAAGAAGATTGTTTATTATTTTGGAACTGCTTTTCGGTAGTATATTTCACTTGTTTCGGTTGTATACAAAGTGGGTATTTCATTCTCACTATTAATACGTTCCCCCCTTAATAGGTCAACTTTTAATATATCACTTTCCATTGACGAACTATGGTTAATCAGTTGTGTACACGTTACTCTAGTTCACAGCCAATGTTACTTTTATTTTGTATTAATGTTAATGTGTTAACTGGTTGACTGAATGATCAGGTTTTATTTATATATAGAGGATTGTTTAAAGTAAAATCTGGTCCTATCTACTTGTTCATCACTCTTGTGTTCTTCATAATGTGGTTTGGGGCTGAGAAAACATTGGGCAGACTAAAGGAGACCTTTTGTTGGTGTTTGTTATTATAACTTGGTACGCACAATGTCGTATCAATTAACTGGTCATACGCATCAGTTATGAAAGCTTTCTGACGTCACAACAACAGGTCACGAAACATCTGCTAAGAAGAGAAGAAACTAGTTATTTTTTATGTAATTATCTTCAATTTTGCTATTTTTTATTTAATTGTAAAGCAAGCGGTCCCCAGTACTACTCTTCATTTCCTCCGCTTGGACCTTGTTAATTGTGATTGGTTGTAATATCATTTTAGTATGCTAATTACTCTGTTTTTCCCAAGGTCGTTTTCGTAACCATATATATAGAGTTGAGATATAATAGAATCAAATCTTCCTAGTGCTGCGTTCGTGTCTTCATGATTTTGTCTTGAGGTAAGTAATCAGTTATCAAGTTGTTTGTCACGGTTGCGATTATCAGTTGGCGCAGACAAGTTTCCGATTAGCGTTGCGGTTAGATCGTGTATAGCAGTAGGCGTTATATTGCGATATAACAACATCCCATTTAAATCACATACACATCAGGAGTGACATTTGTCCACTATCACGGTTAAGGCTCTCAGTCAACCATGATAACAGCAAGTCAGAATTCGAATAATTTGTCAGTAGATGGTAGATGTTGGTCTTAATAAGTTTATTTCACAAGAGACAAAATTATTTTAAATAAGTGATATGAAGATTCCTAAGCTGTGGGAACGGAAATAACACGAATTTAAGGTAGTTTGATAAACACATCGTCTGCAAGTATTAGAAAAGGTCTTAGATTAGGTGAAGCTGTGGTGAATGTAGAAAATTCTATTATTCGACGACCAAAAGACCAAATATGACTCCTTCTAAGAGAACTGGCGACGTTGGATCGCAGTTACACAATGTCAATTCATAAATATCTTAAGGGCAGTTTATCTTATAAATTTCACTTTGAGATTACGCGTATATATTAGCAAACAAATGCAAATAAAATAGAAAAGACGATGTGCCAGATGAATAACGATGTATTTATAACCATTAAAATCCAACAGATAAAACGAGATAAAGCATATCAGCAATAAAAGACGAAATTCAGTCAAACATTAAACGTGAATACAAAAAGTGGATGTGTAATAAAAAAATTGAGCGTTTTGAGTATGAAATCTAAGTCTACATGGATAAAAACTTTCCACAACAGTATCAGAAAACATATTTAACAATTGATGATATCACAGAAAATGTGCTGAAATAAACACAAAAGATGTACAACCACTGGATGTAAACACCCCGGTAATACATCATTAAGTAATTCCAAATAATAATTGGACATTCACATTGTGAGAATCAGCACAATATCCACTACAGCACCACTCGCTATTGAACAACCACTTGATATATATTAGTTAGGAGAAAGATTCGAAATGAGTACTTGAAATGAATGTGAGCTGTTTCAATATAATCTTTCTCCGACGGTTAAATAGTATTAATACCATCCAATGAGATGAGCATTACATGACAACGTCAACCTCATCACCGACTGACATAAATGATCAAATCGACTGTATATTAGGAATGGATTTTTTTTAGCAAACACGTATAGCGAAGAAATGTTCATGTTGCTCTCAATATCCCATACATCATTGAACTACAGTAATATCACCAGACAATGTCTTATTTAGTAAACCTACAAGCTTATAATAAAATGGATCATGAATTGAACGAATTATGCTGACTGGGTCAACTACGATGAACAGCTCTTGCATACAATTATTCAAACTGTGTAGAAGCACGAAATACACAGGTTTCTAACTCACCAATCAATAACTACAATATCCGTATCACGATCAACTACAACGCCTCAATGTATTATGTTCGAATAGAATAGAAATATCAAAGGTAAACAGACACGAGCATACACAATCCAAATCACCATTCTCATCTTCTCTTGAATATCTTACGTACACATTAAGAAAACAAACACATATTTGCAGAATTACTTTAATTAATAAATTAATTAATTAGCTAACTAACATTTTGTTACTACAAAGTACTTCATTAATTGACACGATAGTGTAATTCACCACATTGCACATACAATTCAACAAGCTCCTGAAACGAAAGCATACATTGAGTGGTTAGCTACATACAATAATGTGAAGGAGTCAACAGAAATTTACACTAATTATTTGTTAGTTGAATTCAAGTTCAAGTTGATTGTTGATGACTGGTAATAACTAACCAGACAATGAATTCATATGTTATTTAAATTATCACCTATTGGGCTCTACCCAGTGCCAAATACATTCCTATCACCCAGTCAATCTGTACACTATAATTGATTACCCATATTCCTCCGATTAGTCTGTGGTTGCATACTCACTTTTGCAGACTGATGATGCAAATCCTGAATATCCTGCAATTTCGCAGTCTATCAGTGAATTAGATTCCGTTCAAGTGTCTGGTTGGATTACTTTCGGATCGTTGGATATTCTGAATGACTTCAATTAGATGAGTAAGGCTTACAACTCATTCCTCTTCAGATAACAATTTCATTGAACAGTTTTCACTAAGGACACTCAACCAAGCATTATACACTGATGTTTCATTTGTGATGACTTCTTAAATGCCAGCTTTTAACCACTCATAACTGAACACTCATTGACCGACAATTATTTTCACGATAACTTGACCTACCAATATTGTACTCCACTTCTGATTCCATTAACTCCACCACTGTGTTCACTCTTTCTATAGGCTCCAAAACTAAATATTCCATTAATTGGAAGTATTTCCGAACTTACATTTAAAATAATTGAACATTTGTGTATTGAAAAATTTCACTTGTGTGATTAGATTCTCTGTGAAGTAATTTCAAAGGAGGAGTATTCACAAGATTAACTTTCCAGAAGACAATTTATAAACGGAATGAGTGAAATTCGTAACAACACTACAGTCAGTGTATTCATAATTCGCTTTGTGAATAGATGGTGTGGAAAGTGAAGTGGGCACTATTGAAGCTCACTTCATTGGCTTGACGGTAAGATTATAATGCTTCAAATCGAATTACAATGTGTGGTTTGATGTTGTCCAAACATATTCTTATAAACTACATAGATGAATTTGTCACTGAGCAACAGATAATAACATTTATTGCTTGCTTGTAAAGAGAGAAATCACTGGTGGAATGTAAGAGGACAGGGAGATTTCATTTATCTGGAAACCACGAGTTTAGCATCTTGTGTTGAATAACACGACATACGAAATACACCGAATTGTAATCACACTCTCCTCAACAGTCATGAGCATATCATGTATATATGTTTAGAGAGAGAAAGAAAGACAGTGGGATTGAGAGAGCTAGAGATACTCGTAGTCACAAAACGAGTGTTCCACTAGCGATAAAAGAGGAAGAATTACAATTGCTTTGGTGTTGTTCAGTGTAAATACTGTCAAGTGACATCACTGATCATAGTTGAGTTTACTTGTGCAATGTGCTTCACTAACAGTAAATCACTTTCCAAATTATTCGCTATTCAATCTTACCGAGAGCTTTCTTGAGACTTCTCTCCTTTTTTTCTAATATTTCCTTTTCATTGATGAACTATTGGTGTCTGCAAATAAATTGTCATTTGTAATAGTGAATTGTGTAAATATAGAATTGCGGGAATACAGTGAATACAGTAGATAATTAACTAACTATCACCCAGTGTCTTTACAACAAATAAAACACCAAAATGATGACTACTATCACACTTCAAGTAAACCATGATGATGGCTATATGACAATGAAGACCAAAACTGAGTAGATTACTGAAGTGAATATTTGTAAACGTGTATGTTGTTTCTAAGACACATTTGTGCACACTTAATCATGGCTATTATTTACAACGCTGAACAACCAGAAACACATTATCCAACCACCATTGATACTGGTTAACGTCTGAAATGGTGATAACGTTCACATGCAAAGCACATGCCTACCGACTAACCTTTCACTTGTTCATACTCCAAATTTGCTTTTACCGCTAAAAGGCATTTGTCCCACGCGTTATCTGTAAACCATGAAAATGAAATTAGACAGATTATTGATATAGGTGGAGATATGGTGAAAATTGTCAGATTCAAACAATCACAACATCTCGGTGAATAAATCATGCGTTTCCGATATATGAGGATTGTGAAATCGTGTAAACTATGCACACATATCGACTCTTAGTAACCTATTGTATCGCTTCACTGTTTAACTGATGAGATATGATTTGATTTGTTATACGGCAATACTGATTGCAAGTTTTCCAATATTCAAGTCATCTGTAAACCTATTGCAAACGAGAACTGTGAGGATGACGGAAATTGTGTGAACATATTTACCAACTGTGAATTACAAATTGTACGTCATATTTACACTTGCTAATTCATGACTAAATAATGGAATTCATCAGCTAACAAACGTTTGTCTACCCCAATGAATAATATCCACAGTCGGCAGATATCTGAGCCGTCATTTGAAACACAGAATGACATTCTTCAATTAAGTGTTCTGGTTCTGAGAAACCTACACAACTGTAAAATGTCAACAGACTGAGTATGTGAAACCCGAGACAATATATTGTCGATGCCTCATGTCACAAAATCATCACATAATTTCTAACTACCATTATCGAATTCACAACATCGCATTTGGCGAATCCATACAACACTATTTATTCCAGGAAAACAACTGCTTAATATAATGTGTTTGCCCGATCACGTGGTTGTTAGCAAGTCCACAATTCACCATAGTCTAACTACACTTACCTAGACATATCTTCTTCATCCTCTGAGCATGGGAGTATTTTTCTTTCGCAACTTTGTAGTCAAAACCTGTATTCAGTGTCAAAACGAAATACATCAGAAATAAGTACAAGTAAATTTCAGCACTTAAATAGATGTTAAATAAATACTAAAATTGAAAACTATGTAAACACTATCACTTCTATACAATTTGTAATAGTAGATAAAAATGAGTGGTAGAAGTGTAATTTGTTTCATTTATCTTAATATGAGAACAAATGTGGAATCTTCTACGTAACACCGTCATACATTGGAAATGTTGCTCTCAATATCACAGTCAGTAAGCGTCAATATTACTGCACAATTCATTTCGATGATAGAGCCGATTGCATATGAGTTTTAATATTGATGGTAAATTGTGCACGTTGGATTTATTAAACGATTTCATGTAAAGACTCTCACCTACTAGTTGATAAAAAGAAATTAGCCGTTACACAACTCAATCTCAACAATGCTACACATGACGTATATATATTCTACATTAAATATGACATGCAATCATCACAGAATTAACCAACCATCAGCATGGATGACGCACTTCCATGTAGTGGATTTTGATGAGTGCGTCTCAAGCTTTGTCATCTTACTTGAAGTGCAAAAATCAACTTACCTCTTTCGTAACGATATTCAGACCGATTTTTCTCATTCACATCATTCAACTGCTTAACTGTATTAAATGAAACTTAGGCATTAGTATTACTTAGTATCATAGAGGTGATTCGGAAGACAGTAACTGATTGCGTTAAGCATTATTTCGACAAAACACAACATTTACGAATTATTCATCATTAACTAAGAGCTCTACAAACTTTACAGGCAAGCAATTAAGTAACTTGCTTATAAAATAAATGAACGACACTATCTTTCACCAGTTCATGACGTGATTTCTACACAAGAACATATTTCAGCTTATCCACAGCAAACAAATGATGTAGACATCAAATTAGTCCAATTGCATAAATCTGATTACTCATTGTATGCAATTAATATTGTATCTAGTTGGCAAATATTATATCACAAAAATCATCACAATTTTGTAAATAATTTATTCAAATGCGGATGTCCAGAATGAAATTCACTGGTTGGCACTATGAATGTGATTGGACATAATGGTTGACTCAAACGGAATCCAACAACTAAGAAAACATACAAAACACTTGTTTACTTGCTAATAAATCTAACTCCGTTCTGTTCTTCCATTTCCATTCAGTATATTTATTGAGGACAGTACAACCTGTTGACGTGGAAAGTACAAATGAATGAGGTGATTCACTTGAAATAAAATTTAAACGGAAACTATGCAAACCGTAATCGTGTCATATGTGGTTTCGTGATTGTGTAGGATTCTGAGGAGTGAATGAAAGAGATTGCGAAAATCTATGGGAGACAACCTCTCGATTTCGCTTGTGTTTCGCTATAGCAGAAGTAAACAGATGAAAACTGACTAACGTTTCCTATAACAAAGTATTCAGTAGAATTATCAGTCACAAACACTACAAATAAAAGGCCGTCACACTCACCATAGTTCACTGTTTTTTGAATAGTCTCATTCCAGTTTCGAGCATTGCTTTCGTTCAAGAGGGAGGTACCTCAAGTGAACAATTATAAACACAATCATGTAAACAGTATATAGAAAGTAAGTCACTGTGACGCTAAATGTAAGGAAGATAATACTGTGAGATTGTAGTAGTTTTCAATTTCAAAGAGAATGGAATTTGAGTTAAATCAGTTGATTTGGAAGAAAGGAATTACACTGTGATTACGTCCGACTAGCAATAATAACTCTTATCATTACAAACATATACCAATAATCCACTAGGTAGTCAGTGGCTTGCATAAAGCATTATAGCACAATGGAACGTTGTGATTTACGCTGTTCGTGTTGACGTTTCTCGTTCTCTTTAGACATTTACGATCTGTGAAACAATGTCGTATCGATGGATGAGATTTATTAATGTAATCAGAAGACAGTTTGCAAACTACATTACAAGAACCAAGTGGTGATTAACATGAATTACAGTTTGAAATCCGCACACCACTTACAGGAATCTCGTACGATAGAGTTGTTCTTATCTGTAAGACAAGTAAGCGATAATTGACACTAAGTGGAAGTTTACAATCTATTATCTATCGAGATACACTCACACAGTTTTGCAAAATAATATAAACAAGGGTTATGTGCCGAACAGTCTGATTGACAGTTAGTGGGATTCTCTGATTATAAATGATAAAGAATACTTACGTTTGGTGATCGGAACTTACGCAAATAAGAATTCGTAGTGTTAACAAATTGATTTTTCTCCAATTTCCAAGTGTCATTCGCAGCTTCAGCATAAACAACAGAGTTTAGCAAATTCAAGTAATACATCTCAAATAGTGTTATAGATAGCCGCTAATTAAGGCAAAAGTTGGACAACCTCATCTAAGAAACTTATACACTCCTTCATACAATCCCTAATCGACGTCGACTCGTAATATTGAACTGAATTATGCTAAATTTAAATCATGTTCCAATGTAAATACGTATGTGCATGTAGTCATGCATATTTTTGATGTTCACAGAAAATGCACAGTAGCCTTGTGAATTGTCAGTCACCATGAAACCGTTTTGCATCCAGTTTGAGTCAAGCATACAGATGATACACACACCCAACCAGTGTTAATTTGATATTAGGAAACTTGTAGAATTAATGCAGAAATCTCCTTTACCTATACACTCATCTCACTCAATCTTTAGCCTAAATCTCAAGAGAGACAGGATATGCACCAAAACACATTTGATCAATCGCATTGATAGTGTTTGCAGTCAGTTCGACGTTAGTATGATCATCATGTCATTACATACATTGCTACTAGGAAGCCACTAATTCATAGTAGAAAAATATCTTATACACTATGCATTTCTCGATTTACAAGTATGTATCAAGGATGTGTGGTCATGCTATCACCCCATTTTGAGCATGTTCTAATATTAGAAAGAACATGGAAATCACCCCTGTGATACATCAATAACAAAATGTCTCAACTTACCATTAAGATAATCGAGTGCCCATTTGACTTGAAATTCTTTTTCCGTTGCGCGAATCGCTAAATGTATATTTGTGAACAATAAGCAAATGTTCTAATCAATCAGTGTAATTTGTATAAATGATATGTAATTCCTCATCTCCTTATTGATACAATTCATTCTGATTTCCATACGCCAAAATACATCAAAACAAGCACTTCATCCCGATATCTCTTCGAATTCACTAACTACAATCGACTGTGTGCTCTATCGTTAACCAAACAGTATTGTAAACATCTGTGAGTTATCAACCTAACCAGCACCATCGTTTACAACTGTACTTATCAATTTCTTCTACATACCATTCCTTTCTATATAAAGTGAACATGTTTAGTTTGGTGGTAAATCAAGGAACAAACTGATTTTTAGCAATTCTATGTGGAGGTTCAAAGTAATGTCAATCCAATAAATCAGTAAGCATATGTGTATTAAATTCGCCTTGATTAGACACCTCATTCTAGTTTAAGCTAAGTAACTTGTGGTGAGTTCACAAATGCACCAATTACTTACTCTTTGCACTTTCATAGAGTGTTAAATTAATTTCTGGTTTCTCTGCCATAATGAGTAGTTGATCTACAAAAAAGAAAAGACGAATTGTAATATGGAATTCTGATAAACACTTCACAACTGATAACCACATACATATTCCAACTATAAGATATTTATCAGAGTTACATTACAGTAAATAATCTGTGCGCTTACATGCAATCCAAATGTTAGCTGCATAGATATCACTATATGCTGATATAGTAGAATTCCGAGTTGCTGAAACGTAATGGAAGAAAGTTGTGCGAATATTCAGTAATATTCAGTATTTCTCAATAACAAGTGATAATTGTGACAATTCATTATTTGACCATGGGATGATTGCATTTCGCAGTTTGAACAGTAGACTTACACTTTGTTGAAGGTTCCTCTTGGCAAACGATTCCACTCACTAAATTACATAAATGAATGCATAGATTTATACATGCTAATATAATATCGGTGCTTGCATAATGTGAAATAATCACACATCTTTCATAATGATCTGATTAGTATGGATAGTACAAAATTACATTTTCAAATCAACACGATAACCAGGTCAACAACAAAAAACTGGAAGTGGATTCCACTTGCATCAACAGATCGGGTTTTCTAGAAATACCTAATCTTGTTTGATGTGTAGACTAGAATGATCATAGAATCACGTTAAGGAAAGTATCTGAGAGTGTAGGAACCTCTACAGAATTTAAGACAACATAGCATGCCAATATAAATAAGTAGCCAATTAACACAAAACTAAGTGGAATTACGGTCTCCTACTTACAGACCTAGAACACATAACAACAATTAAATTAAGAAAATTGATTACGATACTCGACCAACAGTCGAAACAGATTAAGCACATTAGGTATGATGTCAATAAAAGTTAATCAAAACTATACTTACATGAAATCAGTAAAACGACTCCTCTGATTAGAGGACTGTGTTTATACACCATGTTGCTTCTGAGCTCAATTTTTCATTTTCAGTATGGAGAAGAGACCTATTTATACGGTCTCAATGAGATACTCAGCATAGTCATGGGAAGTTACCTTATGGTTCCCATGGACATAAAAATAATTATGAAATTGTGATGCATATCATAATGCAACATATACTTATGTATATTGTAAAGCGCACTTATATGAATGAGTACGGAATGAGAATTTGCAGTGGATAAGAGCATCATGCATAACACTGAATATCCCAACTTAATAAGAAAATCACGATTATTGTTGTAATTAGTTGCGTAAGTGCATTTCATACAATAATGTACATCACAATTTTACAATTATTCTAAGTTCATGAGAATTAAGGTACACAAACGGAAAACTGAAACACCTGAATATAAAGATTTCTCACTAAAATCTTTTTCTACTCAATGGATTGTGTGAATCTACCCACGTTTCTTTCACAATCTAAAAGTACTCAAAAGGTAACTTGCCATAATTATACTGAATATATTACATGGAGACAGTGTACATAAGCCTTTCTCACAAGCTTAACAAAATTATCATTATTGCTATTATTTTGATTATTATGTTCTGAAATTGATTACACAATTCAAGCCAGTCTACAGCCATGGTCATAGTGAGACATAGCTGTGTTTTATCGCAATATAACGCCTACTGCTATACATGAACTAACCGCAACTGTAATCTGAAACTTGTCTGCGCCAACTGATAATCGCAACCGTGACCCACAACTCGATAACTGATTACTCACCCCGAGACAAAACCAAGAAGACACGAACGCATCACTAGGAAGATTCGATTATATTATAACCCAACTATGTATAAATAGTTACAAAAGCGACCTTGGGGAGAATAGAGTAATTAGCATACTAAAATGACACTACAACCAATCACAATTAACAAGGTCCAAGCGGAGGAAATGAAGAGCAGTACCGGTGACCGCTTGCTTTGCAATTAAATAAAAAATAGCGAAATTGAGGATAATTACATGAAAAGTAACTAGTTTCTTCTATTCTTAGCACCTCCTTTTTTTGAGAAAAGTTCACTCTCTTGAAACCATACTGTGGCTTTTCGTTTCCTCTCACTGCGTCTTATTGGCTGTTCCTCTTCAGATGTTCTTTTCTCGTTGTTTGCCGCAACCATTGTTGGTTTTTCCGTGGGAAGCTTGAAAGTGTCAAGAAGAATTTCAAGTGCAAGGTTCGGTTCATCCGCTTTTTTTTTCACTTAACCTTCTGCGTAACTGGTTGCGATGTCGAAAGCATATCTGTCCTTCTACTGCTACTTCATATATCATCTTTTCTCTTTTTTCTTTAATTACCCTGTTTCTCCATTTCTCACTTTCCGGTCTGCAGTTCCTCACATGCACCTGCGTGCCGTTCCTATACATGTCATCTTGATTGCTTTCTACTTTTGATGGCCTCATTACCTCATTTATCGTTCTCAGTTTTCGTCCCATAAGTGCTTTTGCCGATGACTTTTGTTCGGGCGCATTGCTGTTAAGAGTGCTGTTAAGTGGAATTGTTCACATCATTGCCAAAAAGTGCGTTCGATGTCTTGAAGATGCTTCTTACATCACATCTTCTATTGACGCATTATGATCCGAAAGTGCCGATTATTGTTGCTGCGGACGCATCTGCATATGGTGTAGGTGCAGTTATCTTGCACAAATTTTTGAATAGGAAGGAGAAAGCTATTATGCATGCTTCTAGGACGCTGACATCTACTGAAAAGCGTTATGGCTAAATTGAGAAGGAAGCTTTGGCTATCAGTTTTGTAGTACGACGATTTCATAAGATGGTGTATTGATGACACTTCACAATACTAACTGATCACAAACCACTGCTGGCAGTCTTTGGGTCGAAAGCAGGAGTACCAGTGCATCCCGAAAATCGGTTACAACGTTGATCATTGACGCTGCTCGGATATGATTTTGATATACAATACAAGAAGAGTGAGAATTTCGGTCAGGCAGATGCCCCATCTCGACTCATAAGCACCTATCCTACGACGAGTGAAGAGTCGGTGATTACCACCATCGATACAAGAGATTACGCTGAAGAAAGTTTCATGCATGCTGTGAGAGCAATTGCTATTACCATCCAGCAAGTCCCTGAATTCACAAGAAGAGACAAAACGATTTAACAAGCGATGTGTTACATGCGACACAAAAGGCTATGTTTCTTAGATGAACACCTGAAACAGCTATATTGAGTTGGGTTATAATATAATCGAATCTTCCTAGTGATGCGTTCGTGTCTTCTTGGTTTTGTCTCGGGGTGAGTAATCAGTTATCGAGTTGTGGGTCACGGTTGCGATTATCAGTTGGCGCAGACAAGTTTCAGATTACAGTTGCGGTTAGTTCATGTATAGCAGTAGGCGTTATATTGCGATAAAACACAGCTATGTCTCACTATGACCATGGCTGTAGACTGGCTTGAATTGTGTAATCAATTTCAGAACATAATAATCAAAATAATAGCAATAATGATAATTTTGTTAAGCTTGTGAGAAAGGCTTATGTACACTGTCTCCATGTAATATATTCAGTATAATTATGGCAAGTTACCTTTTGAGTACTTTTAGATTGTGAAAGAAACGTGGGTAGATTCACACAATCCATTGAGTAGAAAAAGATTTTAGTGAGAAATCTTTATATTCAGGTGTTTCAGTTTTCCGTTTGTGTACCTTAATTCTCATGAACTTAGAATAATTGTAAAATTGTGATGTACATTATTGTATGAAATGCACTTACGAAACTAATTACAACAATAATCGTGATTTTCTTATTAAGTTGGGATATTCAGTGTTATGCATGATGCACTTATCCACTGCAAATTCTCATTCCGTACTCATTCATATAAGTGCGCTTCACAATATACATAAGTATATGTTGCATTATGATATGCATCACAATTTCATAATTATTTTTATGTCCATGGGAACCATAAGGTAACTTCCCATGACTATGCTGAGTATCTCATTGAGACCGTATAAATAGGTCTCTTCTCCATACTGAAAATGAAAAATTGAGCTCAGAAGCAACATGGTGTATAAACACAGTCCTCTAATCAGAGGAGTCGTTTTACTGATTTCATGTAAGTATACTTTTGATTAACTTTTATTGACATCATACCTAATGTGCTTAATTTGTTTCGACTGTTGGTCGAGTATCGTAATCAATTTTCTTAATTTAATTGTTGTTATGTGTTCTAGGTCTGTAAGTAGGAGACCGTAATTCCACTTAGTTTTGTGTTAATTGGCTACTTATTTATATTGGCATGCTATGTTGTCTTAAATTCTGTAGAGGTTCCTACACTCTCAGGTACTTTCCTTAACGTGATTCTATGATCATTCTAGTCTACACATCAAACAAGATTAGGTATTTCTAGAAAACCCGATCTGTTGATGCAAGTGGAATCCACTTCCAGTTTTTTGTTGTTGACCTGGTTATCGTGTTGATTTGAAAATGTAATTTTGTACTATCCATACTAATCAGATCATTATGAAAGATGTGTGATTATTTCACATTATGCAAGCACCGATATTATATTAGCATGTATAAATCTATGCATTCATTTATGTAATTTAGTGAGTGGAATCGTTTGCCAAGAGGAACCTTCAACAAAGTGTAAGTCTACTGTTCAAACTGCGAAATGCAATCATCCCATGGTCAAATAATGAATTGTCACAATTATCACTTGTTATTGAGAAATACTGAATATTACTGAATATTCGCACAACTTTCTTCCATTACGTTTCAGCAACTCGGAATTCTACTATATCAGCATATAGTGATATCTATGCAGCTAACATTTGGATTGCATGTAAGCGCACAGATTATTTACTGTAATGTAACTCTGATAAATATCTTATAGTTGGAATATGTATGTGGTTATCAGTTGTGAAGTGTTTATCAGAATTCCATATTACAATTCGTCTTTTCTTTTTTGTAGATCAACTACTCATTATGGCAGAGAAACCAGAAATTAATTTAACACTCTATGAAAGTGCAAAGAGTAAGTAATTGGTGCATTTGTGAACTCACCACAAGTTACTTAGCTTAAACTAGAATGAGGTGTCTAATCAAGGCGAATTTAATACACATATGCTTACTGATTTATTGGATTGACATTACTTTGAACCTCCACATAGAATTGCTAAAAATCAGTTTGTTCCTTGATTTACCACCAAACTAAACATGTTCACTTTATATAGAAAGGAATGGTATGTAGAAGAAATTGATAAGTACAGTTGTAAACGATGGTGCTGGTTAGGTTGATAACTCACAGATGTTTACAATACTGTTTGGTTAACGATAGAGCACACAGTCGATTGTAGTTAGTGAATTCGAAGAGATATCGGGATGAAGTGCTTGTTTTGATGTATTTTGGCGTATGGAAATCAGAATGAATTGTATCAATAAGGAGATGAGGAATTACATATCATTTATACAAATTACACTGATTGATTAGAACATTTGCTTATTGTTCACAAATATACATTTAGCGATTCGCGCAACGGAAAAAGAATTTCAAGTCAAATGGGCACTCGATTATCTTAATGGTAAGTTGAGACATTTTGTTATTGATGTATCACAGGGGTGATTTCCATGTTCTTTCTAATATTAGAACATGCTCAAAATGGGGTGATAGCATGACCACACATCCTTGATACATACTTGTAAATCGAGAAATGCATAGTGTATAAGATATTTTTCTACTATGAATTAGTGGCTTCCTAGTAGCAATGTATGTAATGACATGATGATCATACTAACGTCGAACTGACTGCAAACACTATCAATGCGATTGATCAAATGTGTTTTGGTGCATATCCTGTCTCTCTTGAGATTTAGGCTAAAGATTGAGTGAGATGAGTGTATAGGTAAAGGAGATTTCTGCATTAATTCTACAAGTTTCCTAATATCAAATTAACACTGGTTGGGTGTGTGTATCATCTGTATGCTTGACTCAAACTGGATGCAAAACGGTTTCATGGTGACTGACAATTCACAAGGCTACTGTGCATTTTCTGTGAACATCAAAAATATGCATGACTACATGCACATACGTATTTACATTGGAACATGATTTAAATTTAGCATAATTCAGTTCAATATTACGAGTCGACGTCGATTAGGGATTGTATGAAGGAGTGTATAAGTTTCTTAGATGAGGTTGTCCAACTTTTGCCTTAATTAGCGGCTATCTATAACACTATTTGAGATGTATTACTTGAATTTGCTAAACTCTGTTGTTTATGCTGAAGCTGCGAATGACACTTGGAAATTGGAGAAAAATCAATTTGTTAACACTACGAATTCTTATTTGCGTAAGTTCCGATCACCAAACGTAAGTATTCTTTATCATTTATAATCAGAGAATCCCACTAACTGTCAATCAGACTGTTCGGCACATAACCCTTGTTTATATTATTTTGCAAAACTGTGTGAGTGTATCTCGATAGATAATAGATTGTAAACTTCCACTTAGTGTCAATTATCGCTTACTTGTCTTACAGATAAGAACAACTCTATCGTACGAGATTCCTGTAAGTGGTGTGCGGATTTCAAACTGTAATTCATGTTAATCACCACTTGGTTCTTGTAATGCAGTTTGCAAACTGTCTTCTGATTACATTAATAAATCTCATCCATCGATACGACATTGTTTCACAGATCGTAAATGTCTAAAGAGAACGAGAAACGTCAACACGAACAGCGTAAATCACAACGTTCCATTGTGCTATAATGCTTTATGCAAGCCACTGACTACCTAGTGGATTATTGGTATATGTTTGTAATGATAAGAGTTATTATTGCTAGTCGGACGTAATCACAGTGTAATTCCTTTCTTCCAAATCAACTGATTTAACTCAAATTCCATTCTCTTTGAAATTGAAAACTACTACAATCTCACAGTATTATCTTCCTTACATTTAGCGTCACAGTGACTTACTTTCTATATACTGTTTACATGATTGTGTTTATAATTGTTCACTTGAGGTACCTCCCTCTTGAACGAAAGCAATGCTCGAAACTGGAATGAGACTATTCAAAAAACAGTGAAATATGGTGAGTGTGACGGCCTTTTATTTGTAGTGTTTGTGACTGATAATTCTACTGAATACTTTGTTATAGGAAACGTTAGTCAGTTTTCATCTGTTTACTTCTGCTATAGCGAAACACAAGCGAAATCGAGAGGTTGTCTCCCATAGATTTTCGCAATCTCTTTCATTCACTCCTCAGAATCCTACACAATCACGAAACCACATATGACACGATTACGGTTTGCATAGTTTCCGTTTAAATTTTATTTCAAGTGAATCACCTCATTCATTTGTACTTTCCACGTCAACAGGTTGTACTGTCCTCAATAAATATACTGAATGGAAATGGAAGAACAGAACGGAGTTAGATTTATTAGCAAGTAAACAAGTGTTTTGTATGTTTTCTTAGTTGTTGGATTCCGTTTGAGTCAACCATTATGTCCAATCACATTCATAGTGCCAACCAGTGAATTTCATTCTGGACATCCGCATTTGAATAAATTATTTACAAAATTGTGATGATTTTTGTGATATAATATTTGCCAACTAGATACAATATTAATTGCATACAATGAGTAATCAGATTTATGCAATTGGACTAATTTGATGTCTACATCATTTGTTTGCTGTGGATAAGCTGAAATATGTTCTTGTGTAGAAATCACGTCATGAACTGGTGAAAGATAGTGTCGTTCATTTATTTTATAAGCAAGTTACTTAATTGCTTGCCTGTAAAGTCTGTAGAGCTCTTAGTTAATGATGAATAATTCGTAAATGTTGTGTTTTGTCGAAATAATGCTTAACGCAATCAGTTACTGTCTTCCGAATCACCTCTATGATACTAAGTAATACTAATGCCTAAGTTTCATTTAATACAGTTAAGCAGTTGAATGATGTGGATGAGAAAAATCGGTCTGAATATCGTTACGAAAGAGGTAAGTTGATTTTTGCACTTCAAGTAAGATGACAAAGCTTGAGACGCACTCATCAAAATCCACTACATGGAAGTGCGTCATCCATGCTGATGGTTGGTTAATTCTGTGATGATTGCATGTCATATTTAATGTAGAATATATATACGTCATGTGTAGCATTGTTGAGATTGAGTTGTGTAACGGCTAATTTCTTTTTATCAACTAGTAGGTGAGAGTCTTTACATGAAATCGTTTAATAAATCCAACGTGCACAATTTACCATCAATATTAAAACTCATATGCAATCGGCTCTATCATCGAAATGAACTTTGCAGTAATATTGACGCTTACTGACTGTGATATTGAGAGCAACATTTCCAATGTATGACGGTGTTACGTAGAAGATTCCACATTTGTTCTCATATTAAGATAAATGAAACAAATTACACTTCTACCACTCATTTTTATCTACTATTACAAATTGTATAGAAGTGATAGTGTTTACATAGTTTTCAATTTTAGTATTTATTTAACATCTATTTAAGTGCTGAAATTTACTTGTACTTATTTCTGATGTATTTCGTTTTGACACTGAATACAGGTTTTGACTACAAAGTTGCGAAAGAAAAATACTCCCATGCTCAGAGGATGAAGAAGATATGTCTAGGTAAGTGTAGTTAGACTATGGTGAATTGTGGACTTGCTAACAACCACGTGATCGGGCAAACACATTATATTAAGCAGTTGTTTTCCTGGAATAAATAGTGTTGTATGGATTCGCCAAATGCGATGTTGTGAATTCGATAATGGTAGTTAGAAATTATGTGATGATTTTGTGACATGAGGCATCGACAATATATTGTCTCGGGTTTCACATACTCAGTCTGTTGACATTTTACAGTTGTGTAGGTTTCTCAGAACCAGAACACTTAATTGAAGAATGTCATTCTGTGTTTCAAATGACGGCTCAGATATCTGCCGACTGTGGATATTATTCATTGGGGTAGACAAACGTTTGTTAGCTGATGAATTCCATTATTTAGTCATGAATTAGCAAGTGTAAATATGACGTACAATTTGTAATTCACAGTTGGTAAATATGTTCACACAATTTCCGTCATCCTCACAGTTCTCGTTTGCAATAGGTTTACAGATGACTTGAATATTGGAAAACTTGCAATCAGTATTGCCGTATAACAAATCAAATCATATCTCATCAGTTAAACAGTGAAGCGATACAATAGTTTACTAAGAGTCGATATGTGTGCATAGTTTACACGATTTCACAATCCTCATATATCGGAAACGCATGATTTATTCACCGAGATGTTGTGATTGTTTGAATCTGACAATTTTCACCATATCTCCACCTATATCAATAATCTGTCTAATTTCATTTTCATGGTTTACAGATAACGCGTGGGACAAATGCCTTCTAGCGGTAAAAGCAAATTTGGAGTATGAACAAGTGAAAGGTTAGTCGGTAGGCATGTGCTTTGCATGTGAACGTTATCACCATTTCAGACGTTAACCAGTATCAATGGTGGTTGGATAATGTGTTTCTGGTTGTTCAGCGTTGTAAATAATAGCCATGATTAAGTGTGCACAAATGTGTCTTAGAAACAACATACACGTTTACAAATATTCACTTCAGTAATCTACTCAGTTTTGGTCTTCATTGTCATATAGCCATCATCATGGTTTACTTGAAGTGTGATAGTAGTCATCATTTTGGTGTTTTATTTGTTGTAAAGACACTGGGTGATAGTTAGTTAATTATCTACTGTATTCACTGTATTCCCGCAATTCTAGATTTACACAATTCACTATTACAAATGACAATTTATTTGCAGACACCAATAGTTCATCAATGAAAAAGGAAATATTAGAAAAAAAGGAGAGAAGTCTCAAGAAAGCGCTCGGTAAGATTGAATAGCGAATAATTTGGAAAGTGATTTACTGTTAGTGAAGCACATTGCACAAGTAAACTCAACTATGATCAGTGATGTCACTTGACAGTATTCACACTGAACAACACCAAAGCAATTGTAATTCTTCCTCTTTTATCGCTAGTGGAACACTCGTTTTGTGACTACGAGTATCTCTAGCTCTCTCAATCCCACTGCCTTTCTTTCTCTCTCTAAACATATATACATGATATGCTCATGACTGTTGAGGAGAGTGTGATTACAATTCGGTGTATTTCGTATGTCGTGTTATTCAACACAAGATGCTAAACTCGTGGTTTCCAGATAAATGAAATCTCCCTGTCCTCTTACATTCCACCAGTGATTTCTCTCTTTACAAGCAAGCAATAAATGTTATTATCTGTTGCTCAGTGACAAATTCATCTATGTAGTTTATAAGAATATGTTTGGACAACATCAAACCACACATTGTAATTCGATTTGAAGCATTATAATCTTACCGTCAAGCCAATGAAGTGAGCTTCAATAGTGCCCACTTCACTTTCCACACCATCTATTCACAAAGCGAATTATGAATACACCGACTGTAGTGTTGTTACGAATTTCACTCATTCCGTTTATAAATTGTCTTCTGGAAAGTTAATCTTGTGAATACTCCTCCTTTGAAATTACTTCACAGAGAATCTAATCACACAAGTGAAATTTTTCAATACACAAATGTTCAATTATTTTAAATGTAAGTTCGGAAATACTTCCAATTAATGAAATATTTAGTTTTGGAGCCTATAGAAAGAGTGAACACAGTGGTGGAGTTAATGGAATCAGAAGTGGAGTACAATATTGGTAGGTCAAGTTATCGTGAAAATAATTGTCGGTCAATGAGTGTTCAGTTATGAGTGGTTAAAAGCTGGCATTTAAGAAGTCATCACAAATGAAACATCAGTGTATAATGCTTGGTTGAGTGTCCTTAGTGAAAACTGTTCAATGAAATTGTTATCTGAAGAGGAATGAGTTGTAAGCCTTACTCATCTAATTGAAGTCATTCAGAATATCCAACGATCCGAAAGTAATCCAACCAGACACTTGAACGGAATCTAATTCACTGATAGACTGCGAAATTGCAGGATATTCAGGATTTGCATCATCAGTCTGCAAAAGTGAGTATGCAACCACAGACTAATCGGAGGAATATGGGTAATCAATTATAGTGTACAGATTGACTGGGTGATAGGAATGTATTTGGCACTGGGTAGAGCCCAATAGGTGATAATTTAAATAACATATGAATTCATTGTCTGGTTAGTTATTACCAGTCATCAACAATCAACTTGAACTTGAACTCAACTAACAAATAATTAGTGTAAATTTCTGTTGACTCCTTCACATTATTGTATGTAGCTAACCACTCAATGTATGCTTTCGTTTCAGGAGCTTGTTGAATTGTATGTGCAATGTGGTGAATTACACTATCGTGTCAATTAATGAAGTACTTTGTAGTAACAAAATGTTAGTTAGCTAATTAATTAATTAATTAATTAAAGTAATTCTGCAAATATGTGTTTGTTTTCTTAATGTGTACGTAAGATATTCAAGAGAAGATGAGAATGGTGATTTGGATTGTGTATGCTCGTGTCTGTTTACCTTTGATATTTCTATTCTATTCGAACATAATACATTGAGGCGTTGTAGTTGATCGTGATACGGATATTGTAGTTATTGATTGGTGAGTTAGAAACCTGTGTATTTCGTGCTTCTACACAGTTTGAATAATTGTATGCAAGAGCTGTTCATCGTAGTTGACCCAGTCAGCATAATTCGTTCAATTCATGATCCATTTTATTATAAGCTTGTAGGTTTACTAAATAAGACATTGTCTGGTGATATTACTGTAGTTCAATGATGTATGGGATATTGAGAGCAACATGAACATTTCTTCGCTATACGTGTTTGCTAAAAAAATCCATTCCTAATATACAGTCGATTTGATCATTTATGTCAGTCGGTGATGAGGTTGACGTTGTCATGTAATGCTCATCTCATTGGATGGTATTAATACTATTTAACCGTCGGAGAAAGATTATATTGAAACAGCTCACATTCATTTCAAGTACTCATTTCGAATCTTTCTCCTAACTAATATATATCAAGTGGTTGTTCAATAGCGAGTGGTGCTGTAGTGGATATTGTGCTGATTCTCACAATGTGAATGTCCAATTATTATTTGGAATTACTTAATGATGTATTACCGGGGTGTTTACATCCAGTGGTTGTACATCTTTTGTGTTTATTTCAGCACATTTTCTGTGATATCATCAATTGTTAAATATGTTTTCTGATACTGTTGTGGAAAGTTTTTATCCATGTAGACTTAGATTTCATACTCAAAACGCTCAATTTTTTTATTACACATCCACTTTTTGTATTCACGTTTAATGTTTGACTGAATTTCGTCTTTTGTTGCTGATATGCTTTATCTCGTTTTATCTGTTGGATTTTAATGGTTATAAATACATCGTTATTCATCTGGCACATCGTCTTTTCTATTTTATTTGCATTTGTTTGCTAATATATACGCGTAATCTCAAAGTGAAATTTATGAGATAAACTGCCCTTAAGATATTTATGAATTGACATTGTGTAACTGTGATCCAACGTCGCCAGTTCTCTTAGAAGGAGTCATATTTGGTCTTTTGGTCGTCGAATAATAGAATTTTCTACATTCACCACAGCTTCACCTAATCTAAGACCTTTTCTAATACTTGCAGACGATGTGTTTATCAAACTACCTTAAATTCGTGTTATTTCCGTTCCCACAGCTTAGGAATCTTCATATCACTTATTTAAAATAATTTTGTCTCTTGTGAAATAAACTTATTAAGACCAACATCTACCATCTACTAACAAATTATTCGAATTCTGACTTGCTGTTATCATGGTTGACTGAGAGCCTTAACCGTGATAGTGGACAAATGTCACTCCTGATGTGTATGTGATTTAAATGCGATGTTGTTATATCGCAATATAACGCCTACTGCTATACACGAACTAACCGCAACTCTAATCGGAAAACTTATCTGCGCCAACTGATACTTGCAACCTTGACCAACAACTCGATACTGATTACTCACCCCAAGACAAAATCAAGAAAACACCAACGCAGCACTAGGAAGATTCGATTCTATTGTAATTCAAGTCTGTATATATACTTAGAAAAACGACATTGGGAAAAACAGAGTAATTAGCATACTAAAATGATATTACAAACAATCACAGTTAACAAGGTCCAGCGGAGGAAATTAAGAGCAGTACCGGTTATCGCTCACTTTGCAAATCAATAAAAAATAGCAAAATCACATGAAAATTATCTAGTTTCTTCTCTTCTTAGCAGTTAGATTAACAACCGAATTGTTATTCAATCAATGAAGCGTTATACCTCTCGATTATTAGCTTTCTTCTGTTGTTTAGCAAGAGGTTCTGAGTTACCTACTAGCATTCATCTTGATGATAAGGGTCTCACTACTTTGATTGAATTTTCATATATCTTAATGACAACAATTCTGTTCTCATTTCTAAACAATTGTGAGCAGAAATTTTATTTATTATAGTCACATTTATAAAAGACTCTTTGCTTTTAAGACCCAACTGATTATTGATTTTTTTCAAGTATGAAATGTACTAAAACCACTGTCTAAGAAAACATGAGTTTTCAACCTTTCTTAATAACCGTATAATCTGACAATATTGGTCCTCTGAAGTAGATGTACACAGAAATCGTTACTACTAACGTGTGATTATGAACGTTGCATAATCTGATAGTCCTTTACTGGACACTTCACACATGAGTTACGTATGATCAGGTCCTACACAAGCTAAGATTTCGTGCTTATATGAGAATACGCTTGATGGCGCATACCAAGGCTTTAACTTAACTACTTACCTTAATTGTGTACTAGCCTGAATCCCTCGACTTGTAACAGAAGAAGAACTTGCATAATACTAATCTGTATCTAAGATGACAGTTACGAGAAATAATAGGCTGATCAACAAACTTCAGTCATCTTCATCACTGACATTGATTTGTCTCCTTCAAACAATGTGATATTCACTGAACATTGAATAGAAGATAACAGAAGTGACAGACCTGTGTTGTTCCAAAAATCTTACGTTACATCCATGCTATGGTTAGAACGTGCTTTATTTCATACCAAGTCGACGGGTTACTCATTCGGTGAACGATGCTAGACAACAGAATCACATCAGGTGATAGTGATCAATAATAACACTTAACAATATAGAATTTATTGTCAGTAGGTGTAAAATGATAAAAAATCAATTTTAGTGGAATGGTTATGAAATATTCGGAACCTCGGAATGATAAACGTTTAAGGATTTGTTCACATCTAATAATTATGCAATATCTAAAGTATAAATTGGTAGTCAGTAATATTACGCAGTTTTCATAATTATATTACTATTCATAATGCGGCAATGTCATTTATTGTTAGATTTGATATTGGGCTAAGTAGCCTGTCTCGATTAAGCAAAACCATATGTAATAAATTTATACTTAAGTAGTTATGTCAGTTATATGATTTTATATTGAGACCGCATTAGAATTTCTTTATCTAAACTTATTTAACTAATGCTTTATTAAACTGTTTTATTGAAAACAACTGTTTACGTATGCATATATTAAAATTGCAGTGGTTGATGTAAAAAATTCAGAAGTGATGTTAGGTCTGAATTAAAATTCGCCTGGGTCTCTGTCAATCTTTGATTGTTACGATTATTTTCGAGAAAAACAGAGCACATGCACTAAACTGTCCCAGATATGTACCCGCTAATGCCAAGGTAGATCATATAGAATGAATCCACGACTATAACATAAGCTCATCATGAGTGATTGGTACACTTGTCTTCTGTCTGACCAGTTATTAGGACTTAGTTAATCTTTTCCAAGTCTTTGTTGGTGCTGGCCATAGAATTCAGTTTTAAGAATGATTATTCAGCTTATGGTAACTGTCAAGGGGGACAGGCACATTTCTAATATTGAATATCATTTGGTCTAATTGTTGTCCGTTATTGGAAGTCCATAATTTCGCTGTCCACAGGTTATAATGCTTATGAGACAAAGAGACAATTAACATGTGTTAAAAAGTACCGAAGTTGTTTAGTAACTTGCTCTCTTATACTTATTTTTGATTTTCAAAGTTTGTTACCATGCAGTTCTGGATTCCGCTTGCCAGTCACGATCCAACTAAGTAAGCATGCGTTGCCTTTGTGAACGATGTGTTATCAAATATTTTTTTCAATTTGAGAACACGCAAATTTACAATAATACTATTCACAGGCAAACGATGCAGGAAGGGTGCTAGCCGTTGATCATGAGTCGCCTTATCAGAAACATGAAAAATTTGGTCATCATGATAAAATTCTGGACTTTCCAGATGATTACTTTTTGAAAAATGCTGGAGAACAACTAATGCCAAATAGAAGTTAGTTTGTATTTGAATAAACTAAACAGTGCATTAAATGCTATTAAAAGCGATGAAGTTTCTCCGCAAGAAAGTTTAAGATGAGCATCATTTAAGTCAACTTTAGAGAACATTTTGTAACCATGAAGTCGATCAAAAGTATTTTTAGTTTCTACATTTGTGCGTGTTTGTTTTAGCAGACATGAATTTAACGTTAGCCGATAATCACTGCATATTATAAGGATTTCACCATCATATTTAAAATGGTGTAATAATAAAAGTGCTTCATACAAAGTATGAATTATCTCAGTTATTCCTTAATCACAGAAATCGCAGTGTTATGTAAGCTGCTTCTCTTAGATTACAATGAATTAACAGTATAATTGGAAATAAATGGCTCGAATTTCAGTCACAAATTATTACAGTTAAAACACCATAGTAGAGCGTAAATTGTATTGAATTCATTGGCGAAAGAAGCCTGTGCATTTAAAAAAGCACGTCAGGAATATATCATCCTATGAACATAGACACTCTTGAGATTCAGTGTTATGAACTACGTGATATGTCGGAATATTATAATAATAAATAATATCGCCTACTTATATGCGAGAACTAACCGCAACTCTAACCGGGAACTTATCTGCGCCAACTGATACTAGCAACCGTGACCAACGACTCGATACTGATTACTCACCCCAAGACAAAATCAAGAACACCAAGCAGCACCAGGAAGATTCGATTCTATTACAATTCAAGTCTGTATATATAGATACAAAAACGACCTTGGGAAAAACAGAGTAATTAGCATACTAAAATGACATTACAAACAATCACAGTTAGCAAGGCCCAGCGGAGGAAATGAAAAGCAGTACCGGTTTCCGCTCACTTTACAATTAAATAAAAAATAGCAAAATCACATGAAAAATAACTAGTTTCTCCTCTTCTTAGCACCTCCCCTTTTTGAGAAAAGTTCGCTTTCTTGGAACTTCACTGTGGCTCTTCGTTTTCTTTCACTCCGTCTTATTGGCTGTTGTTCTTCGGATGCTCCTTTCTTGTTGTTTGCTGCAATTAATGTTGGTTTCCCTGTGGGGAGCTTGAAAGTGTCAAGAAGAAGTTCAAGCGCTAGGTTCGGTTCATCTGCTTTTCGCTCACCAAACCTTCTTCGCAGCTGGTTGCGATGTCGGATCCATATTTGTCCTCCCACTGCTACTTCATACATCACCTTTCCTCTTTTACCTTTAATTACTCCGTTTTTCCATTTCTCGCTTCCTGGTCTGTAGTTCCTTACGTACACCTGCGTGCCGTTTCTATAGATATCATCATCGTTGCTTTTTACTTTTGCCGGCCTCATTACCTCATTCATCGTTCTCAGTTTCCGACCCATGAGTGCTTCTGCTGGTGATTTCTGTTCTGGAGCACTGTTGTTTGGGGTACTTCTATATACAAGTATAAAACGCTGAATAATTTCTGCTAGGCTTCCCTCCCCCTTTGCCTTCAGTACAGCTCTTTTGAAGGTATCCACAAACCTCTCCGCTTGTCCATTTGATTGCGGATGGTACGGTGGGGAGCGAATATGTGTGATAGCGTTTTCTCGACAAAATTCACTGAAAATCTGTGACGTAAACTGGGACCCGTTATCAGTGACTAGTGTCTCTGGAAACCCATGACACGCGAATATCTTCCTCAATGTTTCCAGGGTTTTCTGCGTGGTCGGAGGAACTACAGGATGGACCTCTGGCCATTTCGAATATGCGTCTACTAACACCAAGTAGTAGACTCCTGACATGGGTCCGGCAAAATCTAAATGTACTCTGCTCCATGGACCCGCAGGAACAGGCCAGCTTACTGGTTCCACCTTCGATGGGCTTTTTGATGCTTGCTGAATCGTTTTGTCTCTTCTTGTGAATTCAGTAACTTGCTGTGTGGTAACAGGAAGTGCTCTCACAGCATGCATGAAACTTTCTTTAGCGTAATCTCTCGTATCGATGGTGGCAATCACCGACTCTTCACTTGTCGTAGGATAGGTGCTTAGTGGAACAGCATCTAGTTTCAGGTCAGTAATCCAATCTAACCCCAACAAGTTAAGATTGTTGTTAACCACATAACATACTCCATCCGTGGTTATTTCGTTGAATGACACTGAGCATACAATTTTGCCAATGATCACCAAACGATCGCCTGAAGCACTTATGGCGAGTTGTTCTGTAGGGTGTAGCACAGGTTTCCCAATTTTAATCCATGTTTTTCTAGAAATAATAGTAATATCAGATGCTGTATCAAGTTGGAGGCTTACCGTATGACCATTTATCCGGACAGAAACGTACTTTCTGGCTGGTCTCTGATGAGCGTGATTCAGGGTGGATACTGAGAGTGACTCAGCCGGCTTACTCGGTGAATGGAATCTTCTTCTGGAAAGTGATCGAGTGCGTATGTCTTTCTGCCTGCACAAAGTTTCTTTGTGTCCCAGTCTGTTACACTTTCTGCAACGATAGTTCTTAAATGGACAAAACTTGGCAAAATGCCATCCATCACAGTTCCAGCATCTGGATGGGGGAGTAATATTCTTCTTTTCGGCTGCTTTATCACGATGAGTTGAGGTGGTTGCTGGAGTGACTTGATGAGAAATAGGTTTTCGACGAACAGCATGAACTTCAGTGTCACCATTACCATCAGACTGGACAAGTGCAGTATCATGCTTTAAATTGGTCAGTCGTTGATATTCTGCGGCAATGTCATTTAGAGACAATGTTGGTTCTTGGTCAAGACGGTGAAGCAATCGCGTTCGAATATCAGCGAATTTTTCTGACTGTAGGCTGCAGATGAGTATTAACGATTTAAATTGGTTCTCCGATAGGTCTTTCAATTTAAACCGTTCACATTCTCTGTTTACAACTCCAACATGAGTTAAGAAATCATCTGATTCATTCATTTTTAACTTTAGGCAACGATATCTAATATTGAATAGAGAAGAATTGTCACCAAAGTGTTGACTGAGAGTTGAGCAGGTTTCAGAGAATGTTCTATCTCGAGGATTCTGAGGTAAAATTAGGTTGCAGTATTTGTCAAGTTCTGCTGCACCAAGCTTTCTGAGAAGTAGGCGAACTTTCCATGCATCGTCCTGTGAAGCTAAATCATACGTAAACAAATCTTCATATCTCCGGAACCATGTATCAAAAGTAACATTAGCTTCTGGATCATAATTAAATTCAGCAATACTATTAATAATTCCATCAACTGAAAGTGCAGAGTTGGGGACAGGAACATTCGAGGATGATTCAAGCTTAGAATTAAGGCTTGTGAAAAGCTTCATTAGTTTGAGTTGTTCATCCAACAACGAATCCATTTTAGTAGGATCCACAGTCACCATCACCCGTCGCCAATTGATATGTCGGAATTATAATAATAAATAATATCGCCTACTTCTATGCAAGAACTAACCGCAACTCTAACCGGGAACTTATCTGCGCCAACTGATACTAGCAACCGTGACCAACGACTCGATACTGATTACTCACCCCAAGACAAAATCAAGAACACCAAGCAGCACCAGGAAGATTCGATTCTATTACAATTCAAGTCTGTATATATAGATACAAAAACGACCTTGGGAAAAACAGAGTAATTAGCATACTAAAATGACATTACAAACAATCACAGTTAGCAAGGCCCAGCGGAGGAAATGAAAAGCAGTACCGGTTTCCGCTCACTTTACAATTAAATAAAAAATAGCAAAATCACATGAAAAATAACTAGTTTCTCCTCTTCTTAGCACTACGATCACAAAATAACTCGGTACGAACTCAGTTTCAGCGGTAATGGTAATTTACTGTCCAAACTAGCAACAGATTTGCATGGAGTCACACAGGGAGATTAGGAATATATCCAGTTACGTGCATATTTGAAAATGTATGCTTAGAATTGCTTTAAATATGATTGACTTTAGAAATTAGGAATAGAAATAACCAGTTCTCAACTGGTGTGTTATGGTAAAATGATCACCCAGCATTTACGCTGTAAAGTGAAAGCGCATCTTTGTGTTCTAATCATGATATCTTAACGTGAGTTTTCCGATCTCCGTGATATGTCGGAATATTATAATGATAAATAATATCGCCTACTTCTATGCAAGAACTAACCGCAACTCTAATCGGAACTTATCTGCGCCAACTAATACCAGCAACCGTGACCAACGACTCGATACTGATTACTCACCCCAAAACAAAATCAAGAACACCAAAGCAGCACCAGGAAGATTCGATTCTATTACAATTCAAGTCTGTATATATAGATACAAAAACGACCTTGGGAAAAACAGAGTAATTAGCATACTAAAATGACATTACAACCAATCACAGTTAACAAGGTCCAGCGGAGGAAATGAAAAGCAGTACCGGTTTCCGCTCACTTTACAATTAAATAAAAAATAGCAAAATCACATGAAAAACAACTAGTTTCTCCTCTTCTTAGCACCTCCCCTTTTTGAGAAAAGTTCGCTTTCTTGGAACTTCACTGTGGCTCTTCGTTTTCTTTCACTCCGTCTTATTGGCTGTTGTTCTTCGGATGCTCCTTTCTTGTTGTTTGCTGCAATTAATGTTGGTTTCCCTGTGGGGAGCTTGAAAGTGTCAAGAAGAAGTTCAAGCGCTAGGTTCGGTTCATCTGCTTTTCGCTCACCAAACCTTCTTCGCAGCTTGTTGCGATGTCGGATCCATATTTGTCCTCCCACTGCTACTTCATACATCACCTTTCCTCTTTTACCTTTAATTACTCCGTTTTTCCATTTCTCGCTTCCTGGTCTGTAGTTCCTTACGTACACCTGCGTGCCGTTTCTATAGATATCATCATCGTTGCTTTTTACTTTTGCCGGCCTCATTACCTCATTCATCGTTCTCAGTTTCCGACCCATGAGTGCTTCTGCTGGTGATTTCTGTTCTGGAGCACTGTTGTTTGGGGTACTTCTATATACAAGTATAAAACGCTGAATAATTTCTGCTAGGCTTCCCTCCCCCTTTGCCTTCAGTACAGCTCTTTTGAAGGTATCCACAAACCTCTCCGCTTGTCCATTTGATTGTGGATGGTATGGTGGGGAGCGAATATGTGTGATAGCGTTTTCTCGACAAAATTCACTGAAAATCTGTGACGTAAACTGGGACCCGTTATCAGTGACTAGTGTCTCTGGAAACCCATGACACGCGAATATCTTCCTCAATGTTTCCAGGGTTTTCTGCGTGGTCGGAGGAACTACAGGATGGACCTCTGGCCATTTCGAATATGCGTCTACTAACACCAAGTAGTAGACTCCTGACATGGGTCCGGCAAAATCTAAATGTACTCTGCTCCATGGACCCGCAGGAACAGGCCAGCTTACTGGTTCCACCTTCGATGGGCTTTTTGATGCTCGTTGAATCGTTTTATCTCTTCTTGTGAATTCAGCAACTTTCTGTGTGGTAACAGGAAGTGCTCTCACAGCATGCATGAAACTTTCTTTAGCGTAATCTCTCGTATCGATGGCGGCAATCACCGACTCTTCACTTGTCGTAGGATAGGTGCTTAGTGGAACAGCATCTAGTTTCAGGTCAGTAATCCAATCTAACCCCAACAAGTTAAGATTGTTGTTAACCACATAACATACTCCATCCGTGGTTATTTCGTTGAATGACACTGAGCATACAATTTTGCCAATGATCACCAAACGATCGCCTGAAGCACTTATGGCGAGTTGTTCTGTAGGGTGTAGCACAGGTTTCCCAATTTTAATCCATGTTTTTCTAGAAATAATAGTAATATCAGATGCTGTATCAAGTTGGAGGCTTACCGTATGACCATTTATCCGGACAGAAACGTACTTTCTGGCTGGTCTCTGATGAGCGTGATTCAGGGTGGATACTGAGAGTGACTCAGCCGGCTTACTCGGTGAATGGAATCTTCTTCTGGAACGTGATCGAGTGCGTATGTCTTTCTGCCTGCACAAAGTTTCTTTGTGTCCCAGTCTGTTACACTTTCTGCAACGATAGTTCTTAAATGGACAAAACTTGGCAAAATGCCATCCATCACAGTTCCAGCATCTGGATGGGGGAGTAATATTCTTCTTTTCGGCTGCTTTATCACGATGAGTTGAGGTGGTTGCTGGAGTGACTTGATGAGAAATAGGTTTTCGACGAACAGCATGAACTTCAGTGTCACCATTACCATCAGACTGGACAAGTGCAGTATCATGCTTTAAATTGGTCAGTCGTTGATATTCTGCGGCAATGTCATTTAGAGACAATGTTGGTTCTTGGTCAAGACGGTGAAGCAATCGCGTTCGAATATCAGCGAATTTTTCTGACTGTAGGCTGCAGATGAGTATTAACGATTTAAATTGGTTCTCCGATAGGTCTTTCAATTTAAACCGTTCACATTCTCTGTTTACAACTCCAACATGAGTTAAGAAATCATCTGATTCATTCATTTTTAACTTTAGGCAACGATATCTAATATTGAATAGAGAAGAATTGTCACCAAAGTGTTGACTGAGAGTTGAGCAGGTTTCAGAGAATGTTCTATCTCGAGGATTCTGAGGTAAAATTAGGTTGCAGTATTTGTCAAGTTCTGCTGCACCAAGCTTTCTGAGAAGTAGGCGAACTTTCCATGCATCGTCCTGTGAAGCTAAATCATACGTAAACAAATCTTCATATCTCCGGAACCATGTATCAAAAGTAACATTAGCTTCTGGATCATAATTAAATTCAGCAATACTATTAATAATTCCATCAACTGAAAGTGCAGAGTTGGGGACAGGAACATTCGAGGATGATTCAAGCTTAGAATTAAGGCTTGTGAAAAGCTTCATTAGTTTGAGTTGTTCATCCAACAACGAATCCATTTTAGTAGGATCCACAGTCACCATCACCCGTCGCCAATTGATATGTCGGAATATTATAATGATAAATAATATCGCCTACTTCTATGCAAGAACTAACCGCAACTCTGATCGGAACTTATCTGCGCCAACTAATACCAGCAACCGTGACCAACGACTCGATACTGATTACTCACCCCAAAACAAAATCAAGAACACCAAAGCAGCACCAGGAAGATTCGATTCTATTACAATTCAAGTCTGTATATATAGATACAAAAACGACCTTGGGAAAAACAGAGTAATTAGCATACTAAAATGACATTACAACCAATCACAGTTAACAAGGTCCAGCGGAGGAAATGAAAAGCAGTACCGGTTTCCGCTCACTTTACAATTAAATAAAAAATAGCAAAATCACATGAAAAATAACTAGTTTTTCCTCTTCTTAGCACTCCGTCGTTTCGCTATAAGACACTGTCCAAACAACGTCGTGTTCGTACTAGATACTATAACTGACTATTTACAACAACCACTAATTATATAAATTTCCCTATTTTCACCCTTAGGACACTCCCTACTTTAATTGATTGCGTTTATTAATAAATGTTCTTTCCTTTGTATCCATGAACACTCAAAATTATAAAGTGCCTTCCATCTGAGGGTTGATGGTTACTTACTGACATGTGATCTGCCTACACATGAATCTAGCGTATTGTAAATGCTATTGCTGTTCATGCACTGATTTATGTAAAATTTTATGTTCTTTTGTGAATGCGTTAATCCTCCTGTATCATTATGACCATGCCTGCAAAGTGGCGCGGATTCTGTACTAAATTTAAGAATATAATACTACTACTAATAATAATAATAGAAAGCAGAGAATATGAAATCAAATTCTGTATAGTACGATGGATCAATGTAATAGAGGCAACCAGAAGAGAGGTATACAAAAATCTATACATATAAAAAATAAATATGTCTAATTGCACACTGTTGTATGTTGAATCAAAGTTACTGAATACGTAACTATGTTAGGTTCTATTAATTACACATATTATCCGAAAATTAATCTTTCTCAGCTACAATACACACAAATGCCAATAGTAGAATACACTTGTAATCAAGAAGTCACTAACAAAGGCGCGACAGATATGTCTTCGAATATTAGGTATTTATTAAGAAAATCATACAGCGCACAGGAAGTTTGACAGTACAACAATATGTTTTATCAAAGAAACATGCAACACGAAATCTATTTCTTAAGGAGCGACCATCAACTTTTAATCAGCCTGCCCTTAAAACATAGAGATTTACGAATAGCCTTTGTTTTAGAAAGCATTAGGATGTGATGATAAAACGAAACAACAATGGCAGTTAAACCAAATTAATGTAAAAGAGATAAATATCAAAAATGTCACAACTTCGTTAGAATACGAATCAATATGAAATTTCACAATCTTAAGGGATGTGACGATAAAAAAATATTAATGGCAGTTTTTCCTGGAAAACAATCAAAACTATAAACACGTGACAAGTAGTTACGAGAAAGGTTCATAATTTAGTTGATAATTGTCGTTATATGTATAGCTACATAGTGTCAGTAACGAGAAACTGAGAATATTAGCGTTTAGCCACCACTGATAACCCTGAACATGATATTTCACCTGTGACACATTCTTGTTTTGGCAGGCATATTACAGTATAATTGCATGATGGTGTTGATTTGGCTCGTGCCTTCCGGATTTCTGATTGCTTGCTGCTGGCTGACTGAAACAAGTTATTTCGTATCAATTAATATTTTGTCTTTTATTTTACACATGAAACTTAGTATCATGCGACCATATGTTTGACTAGTCCGACACCATCGGATTCTACAGATGATTGAATACTTTGCTTTTAACAACACACTGACTGTTACAAACTCTGTAATCAAGCTGAATAATGATGAAATAAATAATAAATATTATAAGATATGAAGTATCTAAGAGCATGAAACATACATAATATATTGACGGCAAAACAATACTGCGTTAAGACTGTCTTCTTGATTCAGTTAACTTGATGCTTAGATTAAAAGCCGTTTCAACATGTCTTTGTGGTCAGTGCACTATCCTCCCGAAACGTGTCGTAATGTTGGTTGTTGATAACTATGGTGTTGCTACAGGTGATAGTTTCTGTCTGTCATTTGGTGGCTGTATTGTCGGCGGCTTTGTTGTGCTGCTGGTTGCCTGATATCGTCTTTGATGAAGGCAACCTTTAATCTAACTTCACTATGTCGTTTTTCTGGAGCATTAATTATTAGCTATTTTGTTATTGCTGCATAAGACTTTGAACGAGCGTTCATTCGATTTCAGTAAAGGTATAAATATGTAGTCATTTCGAAAAAAACCTTGAAATAATATCCAAGGTCTTGTAGCACATAACTAGAAGGAGAGTAGTAATACAAAGAGTTTGAGATCGCATCTGTAGCATATTCCTTTCCAGTTGTTGTGTGTAGTCAGCTATATTACTATGAACCCGTGGTGCCGGACTGAAATATTACTGCTTCTGTGAGTGGTTTATAGTCAGTAAATATGGTATAAGCTATAACTTCCATCATATATCGATTATATTTAATCACTGCATAAACTTCTAACAATTTCTTGATTAGCACACCGTATCTACTCTGCGCTATATAAAGTCGATCGAAGAAAGACAATAATGGCTGCCACTAGCCGTCGATAACTCCCAATACTGTGTTCCATTCATCGATACTGAGTGCTAATGGCGTGTGATAGTTCTTTTAAGCAAGTAATTCTGGGAAGCCTAAGATTCTCCTTAACCTTTCAAAAGCATTTGTTGCAAATTCCGTCATGTTGAACAACCTGGGGTGTACTTTAAATAGCTCAGTCACAGGATAGGCTTCTGTTGTATCTGGACAGGGATGGCCGATATTATCGATTCTGTTATCTGCAGCGCTATGTCCTACAGCTAGCACCCAGCCTTGTCTTAATCTATTGCTCAAGCACAATAATCCGACTGATTTATCAAGAAGCCAACTAGTCACTCACACACATGTATTACAACAACAATAAACCAATAGTATACAATATATATATATATATATAAGTCTAGCTTTTGACTGACATGTCTGTCACACTGCATTAACCAGTCACATGTCTTCTTCAGTTATGCCTGCTACTTCTGCTGAATTTGGCATGAAATCTCTATATTAATTGACTGGGCTAGAAAATAGGTGAAGCTTTTTTAAAAGACACAGGATTTGGGAAACTCTTAATGCCTTTGTTCTTTGTCAGAGTAGGCGTATCCTATGGTGAACATATCACGTGTCCCAGAAACTGAAGTGGACGTTGCAAACATAGTACTTTAACAGCAAGGTGTTTTGTCGCACGATCAACCAGTATCTAGCTACTGACCGACAGTTTGTTGTTTTAACAAAATGAAGCACTGATGAATGTTTGTTTTTAAAAATCTGAAGTGCACTTCGGTAAATGACCAGGTTACATTTGTCGCATAACCAGAGTCACTTCTAGCAATTAAACCTTCTTGTACGTACGAGAATAAATCAGAAGGCAATAAAGCATGAAAGAAAATCTATATTTGATTGTAAATAGAGTGTCAATGGGATAGCAACGTCTAGGCTGGCGAACGAGAAACCGATGCTTCCCACGTTGTGTTGTGTCATCATCTGGTATTGATGCTTGACCGAGTGCAATCAACTAGTCGTGTCTGCTAAAATAAACATTGTCAGCATAAATGTCGAGAGCCCATGCAACTATTTATTTAGGGAATTATTTAACGTTACAGCTCGTTTTACCCTATGGGTTCGTAAGGACCCAAAGACGTATCAGCCAAAGAATAAAACTCAATGTGTTAGACATTGGTAGTCGTTCAATGGTTGCTTGCGATGTTGTGCAGCTTCTAAACGTCTGTGCTCTCGATAGGGTATCGTTGAATACACAATTTTGTACAAATCATATTCTCTGTTTTCAGCGTTCTTCTATTTGTTTCCAGATAGCCTGAAAATCCAATGAAGGAATTTTTTAAATCTGCGCATTTCGTATACAAAAAATAATTTGATAGCTCAATGCTACTGCAAGAACATGTAAAATATCGATGACGCCAATGTAAATAAGTAAACCTTTGTGAAGATTTTTATAAACATACAAAGATGTGTAAAATAGACACTGAAGTGTACCCTGTTATATGACCGAGTTACGCTTGTCGTAGAACCACAGCCTCTTCTATCGATTGGACTCACTCTTACGAATGAGAAATCAGAAGGCACTGATGGATGAAAGCGAAATTATATTTGATCGCAAACAGAGTTTCAATAGGATAGCAACATCTAGGCTGGCAAACTAGAGAAAGATGCTACCTACGGTGGTACGAGTCGGGATCCAATGGTGATGCATGACCGCGCACCTTCAACTAGTAGTGTCCGCTAGAAGAAACATGGTCAGCATCAATGTCGTGAGCCTATGCAACTATTTATTTTGGGGATTATTTACCGCTACAGCTCACTGCCCCCCCCCCATTAATGGGTTCGTGAGGACCCTGAGACATACTAGCCAAAGGATAAAACCCAATGCGTCAGACATCGGTAAACGTTCATTCGATGGCTTGCGATGTTGTGTAGCTTCTAGACGCCAGTCTCTACGCTATGCTGTCGTTGCATAAAATATTTGTACATAAAAATTCCTTGTTCCTTTCACGTTCTTCTGTTTGTTTCCCGACGGCCTGGAAGTCAAAAACAAAAGTAAAATTTAATTCTGTGCATTTTGTATACGAAAAAAATAATTAATAGCTCGATGCATCTATAAACACGTGTTGAACACCAACAACAAATAATCAAACGCTTTTTTGACACAAAAATTTATTAAATGCATACAGTGAATTTTTAAGGAAATAATAATGTTGGTTTCATCGATTTTCGTTTATTAATTTTTGTCATTATTTCTTCTGAGACAACGAAAATAAATTGTAATACGTACGTAGATAATGGGCATCCGGAGGAGATTAATAGACATAGTATTTGTTTAGATGTTCTGGAAATCGTACATTTCTACCAGAACGCGTAGCTCTTGGCGTTATGGATCACTTTGATATTTCCACTTGCAAGTTAGTCGTTGCTTGAGGCGTGGTGACTTCGTTCATGTCAAGTTTTGCGGGTGTTGTGGCGAATTCGACATTAAAAGGTTTATTTTCTAGGTAGGCTGCTATGAGGGGGTCAATGCTGACGTTATCTCTGTGGCCATTCCAGTCAGTCGTATAGTACCTTGTTTCTTGTTTCAGCTCCAGCGAAGAACGCCTTATTTTCATCTTCCACCAAACAACAACAACTTTAATAATGATTAGTTTATAGGATGAGTATGACAAATTATTTCTGATTGGATAAATATTAATTTCATTTTTTACTAATATGTCATTAATGACCCTGTATATGTATGAGATACTAGGATCTGTTTATTGAATCAGTCCACAAAATTCACTGGTTTCATTTTATTTAGCTTTGGTTGCTTTAGGAATTTGTTTCTTATTTTTAATGCTTCTTGAGTCCGTGTTTCTTCTTTGTCTCGTAGTAACATCATGCAACCATAAGTGCTAATCTAATTAAGTTCGTAGACCTAATATTATCCATTCCTGATGTGTATGTGATTTAAATGCGATGTTGTTATATCGCAATATAACGCCTACTGCTATACACGATCTAACCTCAACTGTAATCTGAAACTTGTCTGCGCCAACTCATACTCGCAACCGCGACAAACAACTTGAAATCTGATTACTTACCTCAAGACAAAATCATGAAGACACCAACGCAACACTAGGAAGATTCGATTCTATTATATCTCAACTCTGTATATATAGTTACAAAAGCGACCGTGGGGACAATAGAGTAATTTGCTTACTAAAATGACACTACAACCAATCACAATTAACAAGGTTCAAGCGGAGAAAATGAAGAGTAGTGCCGGTGACCGCTTGCTTTACAATTAAATAAAAAATAGCATAAATGAGGATATATACATGAAAAGTAACTAGTTTCTTCTCTTCTTAGCAGATGTTTTGTGACCTGTTGTTGTGACGTCAGAAAGCTTTCATAACTGATGCGTATGACCAGTTAATTGATACGACATTGTGCGTACCAAGTTATAATAACAAACACCAACAAAAGGTCTCCTTTAGTCTGCCCAATGTTTTCTCAGCCCCAAACCACATTATGAAGAACACAAGAGTGATGAACAAGTAGATAGGACCAGATTTTACTTTAAACAATCCTCTATATATAAATAAAACCTGATCATTCAGTCAACCAGTTAACACATTAACATTAATACAAAATAAAAGTAACATTGGCTGTGAACTAGAGTAACGTGTACACAACTGATTAACCATAGTTCGTCAATGGAAAGTGATATATTAAAAGTTGACCTATTAAGGGGGGAACGTATTAATAGTGTGAATGAAACGCCCACTTTGTATACAACCGAAACAAGTGAAATATACTACCGAAAAGCAGTACTAAATACTAAACAATCTTCTTTAGTTGCTTAATGTGTCACTTGCAATTTTGTAATTCGAAAACACAGTGTGCTTCTATGGCACTGATTCGAGTTAGTGTTATATCGGAATATTATAAAATAAATAACGCCTACTGCTATACACGAACTAACCGCAACTCTAATCGGAAAACTTATCTGCGCCAACTGATACTCGCAACCTTGACAAACAACTCGATACTGATTACTCACCCCAAGACAAATCAAGAAAACACCAACGCAGCACTAGGAAGATTCGATTCTATTGTAATTCAAGTCTGTATATATACTTAGAAAAACGACCTTGGGAAAAACAGAGTAATTAGCATACTAAAATGATATTACAAACAATCACAGTTAACAAGGTCCAGCGGAGGAAATTAAGAGCAGTACCGGTTATCGCTCACTTTGCAAATCAATAAAAAATAGCAAAATCACATGAAAATTATCTAGTTTCTTCTCTTCTTAGCAGTTAGATTAACAACCGAATTGTTATTCAATCAATGAAGCGTTATACCTCTCGATTATTAGCTTTCTTCTGTTGTTTAGCAAGAGGTTCTGAGTTACCTACTAGTATTCATCTTGATGATAAGGGCCTCACTACTTTGATTGAATTTTCATATATCTTAATGACAACAATTTTGTTCTCATTTCTAAACAATTGTGAGCAGAAATTTTATTTATTATAGTCACATTTATAAAAGACTCTTTGCTTTTAAGACCCAACTGATTATTGATTTTTTTCAAGTATGAAATGTACTAAAACCACTGTCTAAGAAAACATGAGTTTTCAACCTTTCTTAATAACCGTATAATCTGACAATATTGGTCCTCTGAAGTAGATGTACACAGAAATCGTTACTACTAACGTGTGATTATGAACGTTGCATAATCTGATAGTCCTTTACTGGACACTTCACACATGAGTTACGTATGATCAGGTCCTACACAAGCTAAGATTTCGAGCTTATGTGAGAATACGCTTGATGGCGCATACCAAGGCTTTAACTTAACTACTTACCTTAATTGTGTACTAGCCTGAATCCCTCGACTTGTAACAGAAGAAGAACTTGCATAATACTAATCTGTATCTAAGATGACAGTTACGAGAAATAATAGGCTGATCAACAAACTTCAGTCATCTTCATCACTGACATTGATTTGTCTCCTTCAAACAATGTGATATTCACTGAACATTGAATAGAAGATAACAGAAGTGACAGACCTGTGTTGTTCCAAAAATCTTACGTTACATCCATGCTATGATTAGAACGTGCTTTATTTCATACCAAGTCGACGGGTTACTCATTCGGTGAACGATGCTAGACAACAGAATCACATCAGGTGATAGTGATCAATAATAACACTTAACAATATAGAATTTATTGTCAGTAGGTGTAAAATGATAAAAAATCAATTTTAGTGGAATGGTTATGAAATATTCGGAACCTCGGAATGATAAACGTTTAAGGATTTGTTCACATCTAATAATTATGCAATATCTAAAGTATAAATTGGTAGTCAGTAATATTACGCAGTTTTCATAATTATATTACTATTCATAATGCGGCAATGTCATTTATTGTTAGATTTGATATTGGGCTAAGTAGCCTGTCTCGATTAAGCAAAACCATATGTAATAAATTTATACTTAAGTAGTTATGTCAGTTATATGATTTTATATTGAGACCGCATTAGAATTTCTTTATCTAAACTTATTTAACTAATGCTTTATTAAACTGTTTTATTGAAAACAACTGTTTACGTATGCATATATTAAAATTGCAGTGGTTGATGTAAAAAATTCAGAAGTGATGTTAGGTCTGAATTAAAATTCGCCTGGGTCTCTGTCAATCTTTGATTGTTACGATTATTTTCGAGAAAAACAGAGCACATGCACTAAACTGTCCCAGATATGTACCCGCTAATGCCAAGGTAGATCATATAGAATGAATCCACGACTATAACATAAGCTCATCATGAGTGATTGGTACACTTGTCTTCTGTCTGACCAGTTATTAGGACTTAGTTAATCTTTTCCAAGTCTTTGTTGGTGCTGGCCATAGAATTCAGTTTTAAGAATGATTATTCAGCTTATGGTAACTGTCAAGGGGGACAGGCACATTTCTAATATTGAATATCATTTGGTCTAATTGTTGTCCGTTATTGGAAGTCCATAATTTCGCTGTCCACAGGTTATAATGCTTATGAGACAAAGAGACAATTAACATGTGTTAAAAAGTACCGAAGTTGTTTAGTAACTTGCTCTCTTATACTTATTTTTGATTTTCAAAGTTTGTTACCATGCAGTCCTGGATTCCGCTTGCCAGTCACGATCCAACTAAGTAAGCATGCGTTGCCTTTGTGAACGATGTGTTATCAAATATTTTTTTCAATTTGAGAACACGCAAATTTACAATAATACTATTCACAGGCAAACGATGCAGGAAGGGTGCTAGCCGTTGATCATGAGTCGCCTTATCAGAAACATGAAAAATTTGGTCATCATGATAAAATTCTGGACTTTCCAGATGATTACTTTTTGAAAAATGCTGGAGAACAACTAATGCCAAATAGAAGTTAGTTTGTATTTGAATAAACTAAACAGTGCATTAAATGCTATTAAAAGCGATGAAGTTTCTCCGCAAGAAAGTTTAAGATGAGCATCATTTAAGTCAACTTTAGAGAACATTTTGTAACCATGAAGTCGATCAAAAGTATTTTTAGTTTCTACATTTGTGCGTGTTTGTTTTAGCAGACATGAATTTAACGTTAGCCGATAATCACTGCATATTATAAGGATTTCACCATCATATTTAAAATGGTGTAATAATAAAAGTGCTTCATACAAAGTATGAATTATCTCAGTTATTCCTTAATCACAGAAATCGCAGTGTTATGTAAGCTGCTTCTCTTAGATTACAATGAATTAACAGTATAATTGGAAATAAATGGCTCGAATTTCAGTCACAAATTATTACAGTTAAAACACCATAGTAGAGCGTAAATTGTATTGAATTCATTGGCGAAAGAAGCCTGCGCATTTAAAAAAGCACGTCAGGAATATATCATCCTATGAACATAGACACTCTTGAGATTCAGTGTTATGAACTACGATCACAAAATAACTCGGTACGAACTCAGTTTCAGCGGTAATGGTAATTTACTGTCCAAACTAGCAACAGATTTGCATAGAGTCACACAGGGAGATTAGGAATATATCCAGTTACGTGCATATATATAAATGTATGCTTAGAATTGCTTTAAATATGATTAACTTTAGAAATTAGGAATAGAAATAACCAGTTCTCAACTGCTGTGTTATGATAAAATGATCACCTAGCATTTACGCTGTAAAGTGGAAGCGCATCTTTGTGTTCTAATCATGATATCTTAACGTGAGTTTTCCAATCTCCGTCGTTTCGCTATAAGACACTGTCCAAACAACGTCGTGTTCGTACTAGATACTATAACTGACTATTTACAACAACCACTAATTATATAAATTTCCCTATTTTCACCCTTAGGACACTCCCTACTTTAATTGATTGCGTTTATTAATAAATGTTCTTTCCTTTGTATCCATGAACACTCAAAATTATAAAGTGCCTTCCATCTGAGGGTTGATGGTTACTTACTGACATGTGATCTGCCTACACATGAATCTAGCGTATTGTAAATGCTATTGCTGTTCATGCACTGATTTATGTAAAATTTTATGTTCTTTTGTGAATGCGTTAATCCTCCTGTATCATTATGACCATGCCTGCAAAGTGGCGCGGATTCTGTACTAAATTTAAGAATATAATACTACTACTAATAATAATAATAGAAAGCAGAGAATATGAAATCAAATTCTGTATAGTACGATGGATCAATGTAATAGAGGCAACCAGAAGAGAGGTATACAAAAATCTATACATATAAAAAATAAATATGTCTAATTGCACACTGTTGTATGTTGAATCAAAGTTACTGAATACGTAACTATGTTAGGTTCTATTAATTACACATATTATCCGAAAATTAATCTTTCTCAGCTACAATACACACAAATGCCAATAGTAGAATACACTTGTAATCAAGAAGTCACTAACAAAGGCGCGACAGATATGTCTTCGAATATTAGGTATTTATTAAGAAAATCATACAGCGCACAGGAAGTTTGACAGTACAACAATATGTTTTATCAAAGAAACATGCAACACGAAATCTATTTCTTAAGGAGCGACCATCAACTTTTAATCAGCCTGCCCTTAAAACATAGAGATTTACGAATAGCCTTTGTTTTAGAAAGCATTAGGATGTGATGATAAAACGAAACAACAATGGCAGTTAAACCAAATTAATGTAAAAGAGATAAATATCAAAAATGCCACAACTTCGTTAGAATACGAATCAATATGAAATTTCACAATTTTAAGGGATGTGACGATAAAAAAATATTAATGGCAGTTTTTCCTGGAAAACAATCAAAACTATAAACACGTGACAAGTAGTTACGAGAAAGGTTCATAATTTAGTTGATAATTGTCGTTATATGTATAGCTACATAGTGTCAGTAACGAGAAACTGAGAATATTAGCGTTTAGCCACCACTGATAACCCTGAACATGATATTTCACCTGTGACACATTCTTGTTTTGGCAGGCATATTACAGTATAATTGCATGATGGTGTTGATTTGGCTCGTGCCTTCCGGATTTCTGATTGCTTGCTGCTGGCTGACTGAAACAAGTTATTTCGTATCAATTAATATTTTGTCTTTTATTTTACACATGAAACTTAGTATCATGCGACCATATGTTTGACTAGTCCGACACCATCGGATTCTACAGATGATTGAATACTTTGCTTTTAACAACACACTGACTGTTACAAACTCTGTAATCAAGCTGAATAATGATGAAATAAATAATAAATATTATAAGATATGAAGTATCTAAGAGCATGAAACATACATAATATATTGACGGCAAAACAATACTGCGTTAAGACTGTCTTCTTGATTCAGTTAACTTGATGCTTAGATTAAAAGCCGTTTCAACATGTCTTTGTGGTCAGTGCACTATCCTCCCGAAACGTGTCCTAATGTTGGTTGTTGATAACTATGGTGTTGCTACAGGTGATAGTTTCTGTCTGTCATTTGGTGGCTGTATTGTCGGCGGCTTTGTTGTGCTGCTGGTTGCCTGATATCGTCTTTGATGAAGGCAACCTTTAATCTAACTTCACTATGTCGTTTTTCTGGAGCATTAATTATTAGCTATTTTGTTATTGCTGCATAAGACTTTGAACGAGCCCATGCGACTATTTATTTAGGGAATTATTTAACGTTACAGCTCGTTTAACCCTTATGGGTTCGTGAGGACCCAAAGACGTATCAGCCAAAGAATAAAACTCAATGTGTTAGACATTGGTAGTCGTTCAATGGTTGCTTGCGATGTTGTGCAGCTTCTAAACGTCTGTGCTCTCGATAGGGTATCGTTGAATAAACAATTTTGTACAAATCATATTCTCTGTTTTCAGCGTTCTTCTATTTGTTTCCAGATAGCCTGAAAATCCAATGAAGGAATTTTTTAAATCTGCGCATTTCGTATACAAAAAATAATTTGATAGCTCAATGCTACTGCAAGAACATGTAAAATATCGATGACGCCAATGTAAATAAGTAAACCTTTGTGAAGATTTTTATAAACATACAAAGATGTGTAAATCAGTTATCGAGTTGTGGGTCACGGTTGCGATTATCAGTTGGCGCAGACAAGTTTCAGATTACAGTTGCGGTTAGTTCATGTATAGCAGTAGGCGTTATATTGCGATAAAACACAGCTATGTCTCACTATGACCATGGCTGTAGACTGGCTTGAATTGTGTAATCAAATTCAGAACATAATAATCAAAATAATAGCAATAATGATAATTTTGTTAAGCTTGTGTGAAAGGCTTATGTACACTGTCTCCATGTAATATATTCAGTATAATTATGGCAAGTTACCTTATGAGTACTTTTAGATTGTGAAAGAAACGTGGGTAGATTCACACAATCCATTGACTAGAAACAGATTTCAGTGAGAAATCTTTATATTCAGGTGTTTCAGTTTTCCGTTTGTGTACCTTAATTCTCATGAACTTAGAATAATTGTAAAATTGTGATGTACATTATTGTATGAAATGCACTTACGAAACTAATTACAACAATAATCGTGATATTTTTATTAACGGCCACGTTAAATGTAATGGCAGGTTTTTCAAAAATTGTCTTATCAAAGGCGTGCAATCAATCAGGCAATAGCCAATGTAACTATGCTAGCACACTACAATACTGAAGTTCTTGTCAGCATTGCGGTCAACGCTTCTGACTCAGCCAACAACGCAGTTCTGCAACAATGGATTGGCAAGCTTGTCAGTCTTTAGCGCTCTACTCAAAACGATTAAACGACACTGAATCGAGGTACAGCACTTTGGACGTGAACAACTAGCCATATACTGTGCTGTATGACATTTTCAACATTCCATCCAAGGCCAGGAATATACAATATTCACGGACCATAAACCACTGACGTTTTCGATGAAGTCATCTTCTGTTAAGTACTCTCCACGAAAGTCACGTCATCTTGACTATATGTCACAATTGTCCACTGATATAAGACATATGTCGGCAGCTAACAATGTAGATGTTGATGCCTTATCGAGAATACATTCCTTGAATCGTATCCAAGGGATCGACCTTGTTGAACTAGCTCGACTTCAAAGTGAAGATATCGATTTTCATCACGAGTTAGCTGCAACAACGCTCCAACTCCAAACTAGAACGATTAGGAAAGGTAAGAACACTTTAATTTGTGATTCTTCTACAGGTACAACCTGTCCAGTCGTTCCCAGGAGTTATCGAAGAGTCATCTTCGACACATTGCACAACCACTCTCATACTGGAGTTCTAGCTACGAGTAAACTGATTACTGAGAGATTCTGCTAGCCAAAGATGAATAGTAATATCGAAGAATTGGGGCGCATTTGCATGGCCTGCCAGAAGAACAAAGTAATTCAGCATAATAAATGCCCCCTAGGCACTTTCTCAACCCCTGACGCTCGATTTGATCACGTCCATCTTGATTCGGTAGGACCTTTACTAGAATCAAATGGATTTTCTTATCTTCTGACTTATGTGGACTGATTCACACACTGGCCAGAGGCGACTTCACTCAAAGACATCACAAGTGAAACGATTGCTCGCGCTTTCGTCGAACGATGGGTAGCCAACTTTGGTTGTCCATCCACAGTTACAACAGACCGTGGACGTCAATTTGAATCTGGATCGTTCCACGCTCTGACGAAACTTCTTGGAACTACGCGTTTCAGGACGACCGCCTACCACCCACAATCTAACGGTTTGGTAGAAAGATTCCATCGACAACTGAAAGAACCACTTTCAATTACAAACATCCCTCAATGGATCGACGCCGTACCACTAGTTCTAATCAAAATTCGCAGCACTGGTAATAAAAGTTCTTGAACGCAGTGTTGCCGAATCAGTCTACGGAACGACTCTTCGACTACCAGGTGAGTTTGTGGAAACCTCTTCCACTTCGGCAAACCTGCATCTCATTTCTTACGTGTACCGGCTTACAAGTGCTATGCGTTCAGTCAAGCCAGTTCGAACTTGACAACAATCGACAGACACCTTTATCCAAGCCGCCTTAAAATATAGTACACACGTTTTCGTACGTCGTGATGCCGTACGCCGACCTCTCGACGCAACTTACGAAGGGCCATACAAGGTTCTTAAACAAGAAACAAGGTACTATACGACTGACTGGAATGGCCACAGAGATAACGTCAGCATTGACCCCCTCATAGCAGCCTACCTAGAAAATAAACCTTTTAATGTCGAATTCGCCACAACACCCGCAAAACTTGACATGAACGAAGTCACCACGCCTCAAGCAACGACTAACTTGCAAGTGGAAATATCAAAGTGATCCATAACGCCAAGAGCTACGCGTTCTGGTAGAAATGTACGATTTCCAGAACATCTAAACTAATACTATGTCTATTAATCTCCTCCGGATGCCCATTATCTACGTACGTATTACAATTTATTTTTGTTGTCTCAGAAGAAATAATGACAAAAATTAATAAACGAAAATCGATGAAACCAACTATTATTATTTCCTTAAAAATTCACTGTATGCATTTAATAAATTTTTGTGTCAAAAAAGCGTTTGATTATTTGTTGTTGGTGTTCAACACGTGTTTATAGATGCATCGAGCTATTAATTATTTTTTTCGTATACAAAATGCACAGAATTAAATTTTACTTTTGTTTTTGACTTCCAGGCCGTCGGGAAACAAACAGAAGAACGTGAAAGGAACAAGGAATTTTTATGTACAAATATTTTATGCAACGACAGCATAGCGTAGAGACTGGCGTCTAGAAGCTACACAACATCGCAAGCCATCAAATGAACGTTTACCGATGTCTGACGCACTGGGTTTTATCCTTTGGCTAGTATGTCTCAGGGTCCTCACGGACCCATTAATGGGGGGGGCAGTGAGCTGTAGCGGTAAATAATCCCCAAAATAAATAATTGCATAGGCTCACGACATTGATGCTGACCATGTTTCTTCTAGCGGACACTACTAGTTGAAGGTGCGCGGTCACGCATCACCACTGTATCCCGACTCGTACTACCGTAGGTAGCATCTTTCTCTAGTTTGCCAGCCTAGATGTTGCTATCCCATTGAAACTCTGTTTGCGATCAAATATAATTTCGCTTTCATCCATCAGTGCCTTCTGATTTCTCATTCGTAAGAGTGAGTCCAATCGATAGAAGAGGCTGTGGTTCTACGACAAGCGTAACTCGGTCATATAACAGGGTACACTTCAGTGTCTATTTTACACATCTTTGTATGTTTATAAAAATCTTCACAAAGGTTTACTTATTTACATTGGTGTCATCGATATTTTACATGTTCTTGCAGTAGCATTGAGCTATCAAATTATTTTTTGTATACGAAATGCGCAGATTTAAAAAATTCCTTCATTGGATTTTCAGGCTATCTGGAAACAAATAGAAGAACGCTGAAAACAGAGAATATGATTTGTACAAAATTGTGTATTCAACGATACCCTATCGAGAGCACAGACGTTTAGAAGCTGCACAACATCGCAAGCAACCATTGAACGACTACCAATGTCTAACACATTGAGTTTTATTCTTTGGCTGATACGTCTTTGGGTCCTTACGAACCCATAAGGGTTAAACGAGCTGTAACGTTAAATAATTCCCTAAATAAATAGTTGCATGGGCTCTCGACATTTATGCTGACAATGTTTATTTTAGCAGACACGACTAGTTGATTGCACTCGGTCAAGCATCAATACCAGATGATGACACAACACAACGTGGGAAGCATCGGTTTCTCGTTCGCCAGCCTAGACGTTGCTATCCCATTGACACTCTATTTACAATCAAATATAGATTTTCTTTCATGCTTTATTGCCTTCTGATTTATTCTCGTACGTACAAGAAGGTTTAATTGCTAGAAGTGACTCTGGTTATGCGACAAATGTAACCTGGTCATTTACCGGAGTGCACTTCAGATTTTTAAAAACAAACATTCATCAGTGCTTCATTTTGTTAAAACAACAAACTGTCGGTCAGTAGCTAGATACTGGTTGATCGTGCGACAAAACACCTTGCTGTTAAAGTACTATGTTTGCAACGTCCACTTCAGTTTCTGGGACACGTGATATGTTCACCATAGGATACGCCTACTCTGACAAAGAACAAAGGCATTAAGAGTTTCCCAAATCCTGTGTCTTTTAAAAAAGCTTCACCTATTTTCTAGCCCAGTCAATTAATATAGAGATTTCATGCCAAATTCAGCAGAAGTAGCAGGCATAACTGAAGAAGACATGTGACTGGTTAATGCAGTGTGACAGACATGTCAGTCAAAAGCTAGACTTATCGTTCAAAGTCTTATGCAGCAATAACAAAATAGCTAATAATTAATGCTCCAGAAAAACGACATAGTGAAGTTAGATTAAAGGTTGCCTTCATCAAAGACGATATCAGGCAACCAGCAGCACAACAAAGCCGCCGACAATACAGCCACCAAATGACAGACAGAAACTATCACCTGTAGCAACACCATAGTTATCAACAACCAACATTACGACACGTTTCGGGAGGATAGTGCACTGACCACAAAGACATGTTGAAACGGCTTTTAATCTAAGCATCAGGTTAACTGAATCAAGAAGACAGTCTTAACGCAGTATTGTTTTGCCGTCAATATATTATGTATGTTTCATGCTCTTAGATACTTCATATCTTATAATATTTATTATTTATTTCATCATTATTCAGCTTGATTACAGAGTTTGTAACAGTCAGTGTGTTGTTAAAAGCAAAGTATTCAATCATCTGTAGAATCCGATGGTGTCGGACTAGTCAAACATATGGTCGCATGATACTAAGTTTCATGTGTAAAATAAAAGACAAAATATTAATTGATACGAAATAACCTGTTTCAGTCAGCCAGCAGCAAGCAATCAGAAATCCGGAAGGCACGAGCCAAATCAACACCATCATGCAATTATACTGTAATATGCCTGCCAAAACAAGAATGTGTCACAGGTGAAATATCATGTTCAGGGTTATCAGTGGTGGCTAAACGCTAATATTCTCAGTTTCTCGTTACTGACACTATGTAGCTATACATATAACGACAATTATCAACTAAATTATGAACCTTTCTCGTAACTACTTGTCACGTGTTTATAGTTTTGATTGTTTTCCAGGAAAAACTGCCATTAATATTTTTTTATCGTCACATCCCTTAAAATTGTGAAATTTCATATTGATTCGTATTCTAACGAAGTTGTGACATTTTTGATATTTATCTCTTTTACATTAATTTGGTTTAACTGCCATTGTTGTTTCGTTTTATCATCACATCCTAATGCTTTCTAAAACAAAGGCTATTCGTAAATCTCTATGTTTTAAGGGCAGGCTGATTAAAAGTTGATGGTCGCTCCTTAAGAAATAGATTTCGTGTTGCATGTTTCTTTGATAAAACATATTGTTGTACTGTCAAACTTCCTGTGCGCTGTATGATTTTCTTAATAAATACCTAATATTCGAAGACATATCTGTCGCGCCTTTGTTAGTGACTTCTTGATTACAAGTGTATTCTACTATTGGCATTTGTGTGTATTGTAGCTGAGAAAGATTAATTTTCGGATAATATGTGTAATTAATAGAACCTAACATAGTTACGTATTCAGTAACTTTGATTCAACATACAACAGTGTGCAATTAGACATATTTATTTTTTATATGTATAGATTTTTGTATACCTCTCTTCTGGTTGCCTCTATTACATTGATCCATCGTACTATACTAGAATTTGATTTCATATTCTCTGCTTTCTATTATTATTAGTAGTAGTAGTATTATATTCTTAAATTTAGTACAGAATCCGCGCCACTTTGCAGGCATGGTCATAATGATACAGGAGGATTAACGCATTCACAAAAGAACATAAAATTTTACATAAATCAGTGCATGAACAGCAATAGCATTTACAATACGCTAGATTCATGTGTAGGCAGATCACATGTCAGTAAGTAACCATCAACCCTCAGATGGAAGGCACTTTATAATTTTGAGTGTTCATGGATACAAAGGAAAGAACATTTATTAATAAACGCAATCAATTAAAGTAGGGAGTGTCCTAAGGGTGAAAATAGGGAAATTTATATAATTAGTGGTTGTTGTAAATAGTCAGTTGTAGTATCTAGTACGAACACGACGTTGTTTGGACAGTGTCTTATAGCGAAACGACGGAGATTGGAAAACTCACGTTAAGATATCATGATTAGAACACAAAGATGCGCTTTCACTTTACAGCGTAAATGCTAGGTGATCATTTTATCATAACACAGCAGTTGAGAACTGGTTATTTCTATTCCTAATTTCTAAAGTTAATCATATTTAAAGCAATTCTAAGCATACATTTATATATATGCACGTAACTGGATATATTCCTAATCTCCCTGTGTGACTCTATGCAAATCTGTTGCTAGTTTGGACAGTAAATTACCATTACCGCTGAAACTGAGTTCGTACCGAGTTATTTTGTGATCGTAGTTCATAACACTGAATCTCAAGAGTGTCTATGTTCATAGGATGATATATTCCTGACGTGCTTTTTTAAATGCGCAGGCTTCTTTCGCCAATGAATTCAATACAATTTACGCTCTACTATGGTGTTTTAACTGTAATAATTTGTGACTGAAATTCGAGCCATTTATTTCCAATTATACTGTTAATTCATTGTAATCTAAGAGAAGCAGCTTACATAACACTGCGATTTCTGTGATTAAGGAATAACTGAGATAATTCATACTTTGTATGAAGCACTTTTATTATTACACCATTTTAAATATGATGGTGAAATCCTTATAATATGCAGTGATTATCGGCTAACGTTAAATTCATGTCTGCTAAAACAAACACGCACAAATGTAGAAACTAAAAATACTTTTGATCGACTTCATGGTTACAAAATGTTCTCTAAAGTTGACTTAAATGATGCTCATCTTAAACTTTCTTGCGGAGAAACTTCATCGCTTTTAATAGCATTTAATGCACTGTTTAGTTTATTCAAATACAAACTAACTTCTATTTGGCATTAGTTGTTCTCCAGCATTTTTCAAAAAGTAATCATCTGGAAAGTCCAGAATTTTATCATGATGACCAAATTTTTCATGTTTCTGATAAGGCGACTCATGATCAACGGCTAGCACCCTTCCTGCATCGTTTGCCTGTGAATAGTATTATTGTAAATTTGCGTGTTCTCAAATTGAAAAAAATATTTGATAACACATCGTTCACAAAGGCAACGCATGCTTACTTAGTTGGATCGTGACTGGCAAGCGGAATCCAGGACTGCATGCTAACAAACTTTGAAAATCAAAAATAAGTATAAGAGAGCAAGTTACTAAACAACTTCGGTACTTTTTAACACATGTTAATTGTCTCTTTGTCTCATAAGCATTATAACCTGTGGACAGCAAAATTATGGACTTCCAATAACGGACAACAATTAGACCAAATGATATTCAATATTAGAAATGTGCCTGTCCCCCTTGACAGTTACCATAAGCTGAATAATCATTCTTAAAACTGAAATTCTATGGCCAGCACCAACAAAGACTTGGAAAAGATTAACTAAGTCCTAATAACTGGTCAGACAGAAGACAAGTGTACCAATCACTCATGATGAGCTTATGTTATAGTCGTGGATTCATTCTATATGATCTACCTTGGCATTAGCGGGTACATATCTGGGACAGTTTAGTGCATGTGCTCTGTTTTTCTCGAAAATAATCGTAACAATCAAAGATTGACAGAGACCCAGGCGAATTTTAATTCAGACCTAACATCACTTCTGAATTTTTTACATCAACCACTGCAATTTTAATATATGCATACGTAAACAGTTGTTTTCAATAAAACAGTTTAATAAAGCATTAGTTAAATAAGTTTAGATAAAGAAATTCTAATGCGGTCTCAATATAAAATCATATAACTGACATAACTACTTAAGTATAAATTTATTACATATGGTTTTGCTTAATCGAGACAGGCTACTTAGCCCAATATCAAATCTAACAATAAATGACATTGCCGCATTATGAATAGTAATATAATTATGAAAACTGCGTAATATTACTGACTACCAATTTATACTTTAGATATTGCATAATTATTAGATGTGAACAAATCCTTAAACGTTCATCATTCCGAGGTTCCGAATATTTCATAACCATTCCACTAAAATTGATTTTTTATCATTTTACACCTACTGACAATAAATTCTATATTGTTAAGTGTTATTATTGATCACTATCACCTGATGTGATTCTGTTGTCTAGCATCGTTCACCGAATGAGTAACCCGTCGACTTGGTATGAAATAAAGCACGTTCTAATCATAGCATGGATGTAACGTAAGATTTTTGGAACAACACAGGTCTGTCACTTCTGTTATCTTCTATTCAATGTTCAGTGAATATCACATTGTTTGAAGGAGACAAATCAATGTCAGTGATGAAGATGACTGAAGTTTGTTGATCAGCCTATTATTTCTCGTAACTGTCATCTTAGATACAGATTAGTATTATGCAAGTTCTTCTTCTGTTACAAGTCGAGGGATTCAGGCTAGTACACAATTAAGGTAAGTAGTTAAGTTAAAGCCTTGGTATGCGCCATCAAGCGTATTCTCACATAAGCTCGAAATCTTAGCTTGTGTAGGACCTGATCATACGTAACTCATGTGTGAAGTGTCCAGTAAAGGACTATCAGATTATGCAACGTTCATAATCACACGTTAGTAGTAACGATTTCTGTGTACATCTACTTCAGAGGACCAATATTGTCAGATTATACGGTTATTAAGAAAGGTTGAAAACTCATGTTTTCTTAGACAGTGGTTTTAGTACATTTCATACTTGAAAAAAATCAATAATCAGTTGGGTCTTAAAAGCAAAGAGTCTTTTATAAATGTGACTATAATAAATAAAATTTCTGCTCACAATTGTTTAGAAATGAGAACAGAATTGTTGTCATTAAGATATATGAAAATTCAATCAAAGTAGTGAGACCCTTATCATCAAGATGAATACTAGTAGGTAACTTAGAACCTCTTGCTAAACAACAGAAGAAAGCTAATATTCGAGAGGTATAACGCTTCATTGATTGAATAACAATTCGGTTGTTAATCTAACTGCTAAGAAGAGAAGAAACTAGATAATTTTCATGTGATTTTGCTATTTTTTATTGATTTGCAAAGTGAGCGATAACCGGTACTGCTCTTAATTTCCTCCGCTGGACCTTGTTAACTGTGATTGTTTGTAATATCATTTTAGTATGCTAATTACTCTGTTTTTCCCAAGGTCGTTTTTCTAAGTATATATACAGACTTGAATTACAATAGAATCGAATCTTCCTAGTGCTGCGTTGGTGTCTTCTTGATTTGTCTTGGGGTGAGTAATCAGTATCGAGTTGTTTGTCAAGGTTGCGAGTATCAGTTGGCGCAGATAAGTTTTCCGATTAGAGTTGCGGTTAGTTCGTGTATAGCAGTAGGCGTTATTTATTTTATAATATTCCGATATAACACTAACTCGAATCAGTGCCATAGAAGCACACTGTGTTTTCGAATTACAAAATTGCAAGTGACACATTAAGCAACGAAAGAAGATTGTTTAGTATTTAGTACTGCTTTTCGGTAGTATATTTCACTTGTTTCGGTTGTATACAAAGTGGGCGTTTCATTCACACTATTAATACGTTCCCCCCTTAATAGGTCAACTTTTAATATATCACTTTCCATTGACGAACTATGGTTAATCAGTTGTGTACACGTTACTCTAGTTCACAGCCAATGTTACTTTTATTTTGTATTAATGTTAATGTGTTAACTGGTTGACTGAATGATCAGGTTTTATTTATATAGAGGATTGTTTAAAGTAAAATCTGGTCCTATCTACTTGTTCATCACTCTTGTGTTCTTCATAATGTGGTTTGGGGCTGAGAAAACATTGGGCAGACTAAAGGAGACCTTTTGTTGGTGTTTGTTATTATAACTTGGTACGCACAATGTCGTATCAATTAACTGGTCATACGCATCAGTTATGAAAGCTTTCTGACGTCACAACAACAGGTCACGAAACATCTGCTAAGAAGAGAAGAAACTAGTTATTTTTTATGTAATTATCTTCAATTTTGCTATTTTTTATTTAATTGTAAAGCAAGCGGTCACCGGCACTACTCTTCATTTTCTCCGCTTGAACCTTGTTAATTGTGATTGGTTGTAGTGTCATTTTAGTAAGCAAATTACTCTATTGTCTCCACGGTCGCTTTTGTAACTATATATACATAGTTGAGATATAATAGAATCGAATCTTCCTAGTGTTGCGTTGGTGTCTTCATGATTTTGTCTTGAGGTAAGTAATCAGTTATCAAGTTTTTTGTCAAGGTTGCGAGTATGAGTTGGCGCAGACAAGTTTCAGATTACAGTTGAGGTTAGATCGTGTATAGCAGTAGGCGTTATATTGCGATATAACAACATCGCATTTAAATCACATACACATCAGGAATGGATAATATTAGGTCTACGAACTTAATTAGATTAGCACTTATGGTTGCATGATGTTACTACGAGACAAAGAAGAAACACGGACTCAAGAAGCATTAAAAATAAGAAACAAATTCCTAAAGCAACCAAAGCTAAATAAAATGAAACCAGTGAATTTTGTGGACTGATTCAATAAACAGATCCTAGTATCTCATACATATACAGGGTCATTAATGACATATTAGTAAAAAATGAAATTAATATTTATCCAATCAGAAATAATTTGTCATACTCATCCTATAAACTAATCATTATTAAAGTTGTTGTTGTTTGGTGGAAGATGAAAATAAGGCGTTCTTCGCTGGAGCTGAAACAAGAAACAAGGTACTATACGACTGACTGGAATGGCCACAGAGATAACGTCAGCATTGACCCCCTCATAGCAGCCTACCTAGAAAATAAACCTTTTAATGTCGAATTCGCCACAACACCCACAAAACTTGACATGAACGAAGTCACCACGCCTCAAGCAACGACTAACTTGCAAGTGGAAATATCAAAGTGATCCATAACGCCAAGAGCTACGCGTTCTGGTAGAAATGTACGATTTCCAGAACATCTAAACTAATACTATGTCTATTAATTTCTTCCGGATGCCTATTATCTACGTACGTATTACAATTTATTTTTGTTGTCTCAGAAGAAATAATGACAAAAATTAATAAACGAAAATCGATGAAACCAATATTATTATTTCCTTAAAAATTCACTGTATGCATTTAATAAATTTTTGTGTCAAAAAAGCGTTTGATTATTTGTTGTTGGTGTTCAACACGTGTTTATAGATGCATCGAGCTATTAATTATTTTTTTCGTATACAAAATGCACAGAATTAAATTTTACTTTTGTTTTTGACTTCCAGGCCGTCGGGAAACAAACAGAAGAACGTGAAAGGAACAAGGAATTTTTATGTACAAATATTTTATGCAACGACAGCATAGCGTAGAGACTGGCGTCTAGAAGCTACACAACATCGCAAGCCATCGAATGAACGTTTACCGATGTCTGACGCATTGGGTTTTATCCTTTGGCTAGTATGTCTCAGGGGCCTCACGAACCCATTAATGGGGGGGGCAGTGAGCTGTAGCGGTAAATAATCCCCAAAATAAATAATTGCATAGGCTCACGACATTGATGCTGACCATGTTTCTTCTAGCGGACACTACTAGTTGAAGGTGCGCGGTCACGCATCACCATTGGATCCCGACTCGTACTACCGTAGGTAGCATCTTTCTCTAGTTTGCCAGCCTAGATGTTGCTATCCTATTGAAACTCTGTTTGCGATCAAATATAATTTCGCTTTCATCCATCAGTGCCTTCTGATTTCTCATTCGTAAGAGTGAGTCCAATCGATAGAAGAGGCTGTGGTTCTACGACAAGCGTAACTCGGTCATATAACAGGGTACACTTCAGTGTCTATTTTACACATCTTTGTATGTTTATAAAAATCTTCACAAAGGTTTACTTATTTACATTGGTGTCATCGATATTTTACATGTTCTTGCAGTAGCATTGAGCTATCAAATTATTTTTTGTATACGAAATGCGCAGATTTAAAAAATTCCTTCATTGGATTTTCAGGCTATCTGGAAACAAATAGAAGAACGCTGAAAACAGAGAATATGATTTGTACAAAATTGTGTATTCAACGATACCCTATCGAGAGCACAGACGTTTAGAAGCTGCACAACATCGCAAGCAACCATTGAACGACTACCAATGTCTAACACATTGAGTTTTATTCTTTGGCTGATACGTCTTTGGGTCCTTACGAACCCATAGGGTAAAACGAGCTGTAACGTTAAATAATTCCCTAAATAAATAGTTGCATGGGCTCTCGACATTTATGCTGACAATGTTTATTTTAGCAGACACGACTAGTTGATTGCACTCGGTCAAGCATCAATACCAGATGATGACACAACACAACGTGGGAAGCATCGGTTTCTCGTTCGCCAGCCTAGACGTTGCTATCCCATTGACACTCTATTTACAATCAAATATAGATTTTCTTTCATGCTTTATTGCCTTCTGATTTATTCTCGTACGTACAAGAAGGTTTAATTGCTAGAAGTGACTCTGGTTATGCGACAAATGTAACCTGGTCATTTACCGAAGTGCACTTCAGATTTTTAAAAACAAACATTCATCAGTGCTTCATTTTGTTAAAACAACAAACTGTCGGTCAGTAGCTAGATACTGGTTGATCGTGCGACAAAACACCTTGCTGTTAAAGTACTATGTTTGCAACGTCCACTTCAGTTTCTGGGACACGTGATATGTTCACCATAGGATACGCCTACTCTGACAAAGAACAAAGGCATTAAGAGTTTCCCAAATCCTGTGTCTTTTAAAAAAGCTTCACCTATTTTCTAGCCCAGTCAATTAATATAGAGATTTCATGCCAAATTCAGCAGAAGTAGCAGGCATAACTGAAGAAGACATGTGACTGGTTAATGCAGTGTGACAGACATGTCAGTCAAAAGCTAGACTTATATATATATATATTGTATACTATTGGTTTATTGTTGTTGTAATACATGTGTGTGAGTGACTAGTTGGCTTCTTGATAAATCAGTCGGATTATTGTGCTTGAGCAATAGATTAAGACAAGGCTGGGTGCTAGCTGTAGGACATAGCGCTGCAGATAACAGAATCGATAATATCGGCCATCCCTGTCCAGATACAACAGAAGCCTATCCTGTGACTGAGCTATTTAAAGTACACCCCAGGTTGTTCAACATGACGGAATTTGCAACAAATGCTTTTGAAAGGTTAAGGAGAATCTTAGGCTTCCCAGAATTACTTGCTTAAAAGAACTATCACACGCCATTAGCACTCAGTATCGATGAATGGAACACAGTATTGGGAGTTATCGACGGCTAGTGGCAGCCATTATTGTCTTTCTTCGATCGACTTTATATAGCGCAGAGTAGATACGGTGTGCTAATCAAGAAATTGTTAGAAGTTTATGCAGTGATTAAATATAATCGATATATGATGGAAGTTATAGCTTATACCATATTTACTGACTATAAACCACTCACAGAAGCAGTAATATTTCAGTCCGGCACCACGGGTTCATAGTAATATAGCTGACTACACACAACAACTGGAAAGGAATATGCTACAGATGCGATCTCAAACTCTTTGTATTACTACTCTCCTTCTAGTTATGTGCTACAAGACCTTGGACATTATTTCAAGGTTTTTTTCGAAATGACTACATATTTATACCTTTACTGAACTCGAATGAACGCTCGTTCAAAGTCTTATGCAGCAATAACAAAATAGCTAATAATTAATGCTCCAGAAAAACGACATAGTGAAGTTAGATTAAAGGTTGCCTTCATCAAAGACGATATCAGGCAACCAGCAGCACAACAAAGCCGCCGACAATACAGCCACCAAATGACAGACAGAAACTATCACCTGTAGCAACACCATAGTTATCAACAACCAACATTACGACACGTTTCGGGAGGATAGTGCACTGACCACAAAGACATGTTGAAACGGCTTTTAATCTAAGCATCAAGTTAACTGAATCAAGAAGACAGTCTTAACGCAGTATTGTTTTGCCGTCAATATATTATGTATGTTTCATGCTCTTAGATACTTCATATCTTATAATATTTATTATTTATTTCATCATTATTCAGCTTGATTACAGAGTTTGTAACAGTCAGTGTGTTGTTAAAAGCAAAGTATTCAATCATCTGTAGAATCCGATGGTGTCGGACTAGTCAAACATATGGTCGCATGATACTAAGTTTCATGTGTAAAATAAAAGACAAAATATTAATTGATACGAAATAACTTGTTTCAGTCAGCCAGCAGCAAGCAATCAGAAATCCGGAAGGCACGAGCCAAATCAACACCATCATGCAATTATACTGTAATATGCCTGCCAAAACAAGAATGTGTCACAGGTGAAATATCATGTTCAGGGTTATCAGTGGTGGCTAAACGCTAATATTCTCAGTTTCTCGTTACTGACACTATGTAGCTATACATATAACGACAATTATCAACTAAATTATGAACCTTTCTCGTAACTACTTGTCACGTGTTTATAGTTTTGATTGTTTTCCAGGAAAAACTGCCATTAATATTTTTTTATCGTCACATCCCTTAAGATTGTGAAATTTCATATTGATTCGTATTCTAACGAAGTTGTGACATTTTTGATATTTATCTCTTTTACATTAATTTGGTTTAACTGCCATTGTTGTTTCGTTTTATCATCACATCCTAATGCTTTCTAAAACAAAGGCTATTCGTAAATCTCTATGTTTTAAGGGCAGGCTGATTAAAAGTTGATGGTCGCTCCTTAAGAAATAGATTTCGTGTTGCATGTTTCTTTGATAAAACATATTGTTGTACTGTCAAACTTCCTGTGCGCTGTATGATTTTCTTAATAAATACCTAATATTCGAAGACATATCTGTCGCGCCTTTGTTAGTGACTTCTTGATTACAAGTGTATTCTACTATTGGCATTTGTGTGTATTGTAGCTGAGAAAGATTAATTTTCGGATAATATGTGTAATTAATAGAACCTAACATAGTTACGTATTCAGTAACTTTGATTCAACATACAACAGTGTGCAATTAGACATATTTATTTTTTATATGTATAGATTTTTGTATACCTCTCTTCTGGTTGCCTCTATTACATTGATCCATCGTACTATACAGAATTTGATTTCATATTCTCTGCTTTCTATTATTATTATTAGTAGTAGTATTATATTCTTAAATTTAGTACAGAATCCGCGCCACTTTGCAGGCATGGTCATAATGATACAGGAGGATTAACGCATTCACAAAAGAACATAAAATTTTACATAAATCAGTGCATGAACAGCAATAGCATTTACAATACGCTAGATTCATGTGTAGGCAGATCACATGTCAGTAAGTAACCATCAACCCTCAGATGGAAGGCACTTTATAATTTTGAGTGTTCATGGATACAAAGGAAAGAACATTTATTAATAAACGCAATCAATTAAAGTAGGGAGTGTCCTAAGGGTGAAAATAGGGAAATTTATATAATTAGTGGTTGTTGAAAATAGTCAGTTGTAGTATCTAGTACGAACACGACGTTGTTTGGACAGTGTCTTATAGCGAAACGACGGAGATTGGAAAACTCACGTTAAGATATCATGATTAGAACACAAAGATGCGCTTTCACTTTACAGCGTAAATGCTAGGTGATCATTTTATCATAACACAGCAGTTGAGAACTGGTTATTTCTATTCCTAATTTCTAAAGTTAATCATATTTAAAGCAATTCTAAGCATACATTTATATATATGCACGTAACTGGATATATTCCTAATCTCCCTGTGTGACTCTATGCAAATCTGTTGCTAGTTTGGACAGTAAATTACCATTACCGCTGAAACTGAGTTCGTACCGAGTTATTTTGTGATCGTAGTTCATAACACTGAATCTCAAGAGTGTCTATGTTCATAGGATGATATATTCCTGACGTGCTTTTTTAAATGCGCAGGCTTCTTTCGCCAATGAATTCAATACAATTTACGCTCTACTATGGTGTTTTAACTGTAATAATTTGTGACTGAAATTCGAGCCATTTATTTCCAATTATACTGTTAATTCATTGTAATCTAAGAGAAGCAGCTTACATAACACTGCGATTTCTGTGATTAAGGAATAACTGAGATAATTCATACTTTGTATGAAGCACTTTTATTATTACACCATTTTAAATATGATGGTGAAATCCTTATAATATGCAGTGATTATCGGCTAACGTTAAATTCATGTCTGCTAAAACAAACACGCACAAATGTAGAAACTAAAAATACTTTTGATCGACTTCATGGTTACAAAATGTTCTCTAAAGTTGACTTAAATGATGCTCATCTTAAACTTTCTTGCGGAGAAACTTCATCGCTTTTAATAGCATTTAATGCACTGTTTAGTTTATTCAAATACAAACTAACTTCTATTTGGCATTAGTTGTTCTCCAGCATTTTTCAAAAAGTAATCATCTGGAAAGTCCAGAATTTTATCATGATGACCAAATTTTTCATGTTTCTGATAAGGCGACTCATGATCAACGGCTAGCACCCTTCCTGCATCGTTTGCCTGTGAATAGTATTATTGTAAATTTGCGTGTTCTCAAATTGAAAAAAATATTTGATAACACATCGTTCACAAAGGCAACGCATGCTTACTTAGTTGGATCGTGACTGGCAAGCGGAATCCAGGACTGCATGGTAACAAACTTTGAAAATCAAAAATAAGTATAAGAGAGCAAGTTACTAAACAACTTCGGTACTTTTTAACACATGTTAATTGTCTCTTTGTCTCATAAGCATTATAACCTGTGGACAGCGAAATTATGGACTTCCAATAACGGACAACAATTAGACCAAATGATATTCAATATTAGAAATGTGCCTGTCCCCCTTGACAGTTACCATAAGCTGAATAATCATTCTTAAAACTGAATTCTATGGCCAGCACCAACAAAGACTTGGAAAAGATTAACTAAGTCCTAATAACTGGTCAGACAGAAGACAAGTGTACCAATCACTCATGATGAGCTTATGTTATAGTCGTGGATTCATTCTATATGATCTACCTTGGCATTAGCGGGTACATATCTGGGACAGTTTAGTGCATGTGCTCTGTTTTTCTCGAAAATAATCGTAACAATCAAAGATTGACAGAGACCCAGGCGAATTTTAATTCAGACCTAACATCACTTCTGAATTTTTTACATCAACCACTGCAATTTTAATATATGCATACGTAAACAGTTGTTTTCAATAAAACAGTTTAATAAAGCATTAGTTAAATAAGTTTAGATAAAGAAATTCTAATGCGGTCTCAATATAAAATCATATAACTGACATAACTACTTAAGTATAAATTTATTACATATGGTTTTGCTTAATCAAGACAGGCTACTTAGCCCAATATCAAATCTAACAATAAATGACATTGCCGCATTATGAATAGTAATATAATTATGAAAACTGCGTAATATTACTGACTACCAATTTATACTTTAGATATTGCATAATTATTAGATGTGAACAAATCCTTAAACGTTTATCATTCCGAGGTTCCGAATATTTCATAACCATTCCACTAAAATTGATTTTTTATCATTTTACACCTACTGACAATAAATTCTATATTGTTAAGTGTTATTATTGATCACTATCACCTGATGTGATTCTGTTGTCTAGCATCGTTCACCGAATGAGTAACCCGTCGACTTGGTATGAAATAAAGCACGTTCTAATCATAGCATGGATGTAACGTAAGATTTTTGGAACAACACAGGTCTGTCACTTCTGTTATCTTCTATTCAATGTTCAGTGAATATCACATTGTTTGAAGGAGACAAATCAATGTCAGTGATGAAGATGACTGAAGTTTGTTGATCAGCCTATTATTTCTCGTAACTGTCATCTTAGATACAGATTAGTATTATGCAAGTTCTTCTTCTGTTACAAGTCGAGGGATTCAGGCTAGTACACAATTAAGGTAAGTAGTTAAGTTAAAGCCTTGGTATGCGCCATCAAGCGTATTCTCACATAAGCTCGAAATCTTAGCTTGTGTAGGACCTGATCATACGTAACTCATGTGTGAAGTGTCCAGTAAAGGACTATCAGATTATGCAACGTTCATAATCACACGTTAGTAGTAACGATTTCTGTGTACATCTACTTCAGAGGACCAATATTGTCAGATTATACGGTTATTAAGAAAGGTTGAAAACTCATGTTTTCTTAGACAGTGGTTTTAGTACATTTCATACTTGAAAAAAATCAATAATCAGTTGGGTCTTAAAAGCAAAGAGTCTTTTATAAATGTGACTATAATAAATAAAATTTCTGCTCACAATTGTTTAGAAATGAGAACAAAATTGTTGTCATTAAGATATATGAAAATTCAATCAAAGTAGTGAGACCCTTATCATCAAGATGAATACTAGTAGGTAACTCAGAACCTCTTGCTAAACAACAGAAGAAAGCTAATAATCGAGAGGTATAACGCTTCATTGATTGAATAACAATTCGGTTGTTAATCTAACTGCTAAGAAGAGAAGAAACTAGATAATTTTCATGTGATTTTGCTATTTTTTATTGATTTGCAAAGTGAGCGATAACCGGTACTGCTCTTAATTTCCTCCGCTGGACCTTGTTAACTGTGATTGTTTGTAATATCATTTTAGTATGCTAATTACTCTGTTTTTCCCAAGGTCGTTTTTCTAAGTATATATACAGACTTGAATTACAATAGAATCGAATCTTCCTAGTGCTGCGTTGGTGTTTTCTTGATTTGTCTTGGGGTGAGTAATCAGTATCGAGTTGTTTGTCAAGGTTGCGAGTATCAGTTGGCGCAGATAAGTTTTCCGATTAGAGTTGCGGTTAGTTCGTGTATAGCAGTAGGCGTTATTTATTTTATAATATTCCGATATAACACTAACTCGAATCAGTGCCATAGAAGCACACTGTGTTTTCGAATTACAAAATTGCAAGTGACACATTAAGCAACTAAAGAAGATTGTTTAGTATTTAGTACTGCTTTTCGGTAGTATATTTCACTTGTTTCGGTTGTATACAAAGTGGGCGTTTCATTCACACTATTAATACGTTCCCCCCTTAATAGGTCAACTTTTAATATATCACTTTCCATTGACGAACTATGGTTAATCAGTTGTGTACACGTTACTCTAGTTCACAGCCAATGTTACTTTTATTTTGTATTAATGTTAATGTGTTAACTGGTTGACTGAATGATCAGGTTTTATTTATATATAGAGGATTGTTTAAAGTAAAATCTGGTCCTATCTACTTGTTCATCACTCTTGTGTTCTTCATAATGTGGTTTGGGGCTGAGAAAACATTGGGCAGACTAAAGGAGACCTTTTGTTGGTGTTTGTTATTATAACTTGGTACGCACAATGTCGTATCAATTAACTGGTCATACGCATCAGTTATGAAAGCTTTCTGACGTCACAACAACAGGTCACGAAACATCTGCTAAGAAGAGAAGAAACTAGTTATTTTTTATGTAATTATCTTCAATTTTGCTATTTTTTATTTAATTGTAAAGCAAGCGGTCCCCAGTACTACTCTTCATTTCCTCCGCTTGGACCTTGTTAATTGTGATTGGTTGTAATATCATTTTAGTATGCTAATTACTCTGTTTTTCCCAAGGTCGCTTACGTAACCATATATGCAGAGTTGAGATATAATAGAATCAAATCTTCCTAGTGCTGCGTTCGTGTCTTCATGATTTTGTCTTGAGGTAAGTAATCAGTTATCAAGTTGTTTGTCACGGTTGCGAGTATGAGTTGGCGCATACAAGTTTCCGATTAGCGTTGCGGTTAGATCGTGTATAACAGTAGGCGTTATATTGCGATATAACAACATCCCATTTAAATCACATACACATCAGGAGTGACATTTGTCCACTATCACGGTCAAGGCTCTCAGTCAACCATGATAACAGCAAGTCAGAATTCGAATAATTTGTCAGTAAATGGTAGATGTTGGTCTTAATAAGTTTATTTCACAAGAGACAAAATTATTTTAAATAAGTGATATGAAGATTCCTAAGCTGTGGGAACGGAAATAACACGAATTTAAGGTAGTTTGATAAACACATCGTCTGCAAGTATTAGAAAAGGTCTTAGATTAGGTGAAGCTGTGGTGAATGTAGAAAATTCTATTATTCGACGACCAAAAGACCAAATATGACTTCTTCTAAGAGAACTGGCGACGTTGGATCGCAGTTACACAATGTCAATTCATAAATATCTTAAGGGCAGTTTATCTCATAAATTTCACTTTGAGATTACGCGTATATATTAGCAAACAAATGCAAATAAAATAGAAAAGACGATGTGCCAGATGAATAACGATGTATTTATAACCATTAAAATCCAACAGATAAAACGAGATAAAGCATATCAGCAACAAAAGACGAAATTCAGTCAAACATTAAACGTGAATACAAAAAGTGGATGTGTAATAAAAAAATTGAGCGTTTTGAGTATGAAATCTAAGTCTACATGGATAAAAACTTTCCACAACAGTATCAGAAAACATATTTAACAATTGATGATATCACAGAAAATGTGCTGAAATAAACACAAAAGATGTACAACCACTGGATGTAAACACCCCGGTAATACATCATTAAGTAATTCCAAATAATAATTGGACATTCACATTGTGAGAATCAGCACAATATCCACTACAGCACCACTCGCTATTGAACAACCACTTGATATATATTAGTTAGGAGAAAGATTCGAAATGAGTACTTGAAATGAATGTGAGCTGTTTCAATATAATCTTTCTCCGACGGTTAAATAGTATTAATACCATCCAATGAGATGAGCATTACATGACAACGTCAACCTCATCACCGACTGACATAAATGATCAAATCGACTGTATATTAGGAATGGATTTTTTTAGCAAACACGTATAGCGAAGAAATGTTCATGTTGCTCTCAATATCCCATACATCATTGAACTACAGTAATATCACCAGACAATGTCTTATTTAGTAAACCTACAAGCTTATAATAAAATGGATCATGAATTGAACGAATTATGCTGACTGGGTCAACTACGATGAACAGCTCTTGCATACAATTATTCAAACTGTGTAGAAGCACGAAATACACAGGTTTCTAACTCACCAATCAATAACTACAATATCCGTATCACGATCAACTACAACGCCTCAATGTATTATATTCGAATAGAATAGAAATATCAAAGGTAAACAGACACGAGCATACACAATCCAAATCACCATTCTCATCTTCCCTTGAATATCTTACGTACACAATAAGAAAACAAACACATATTTGCAGAATTACTTTAATTAATTAATTAATTAATTAGCTAACTAACATTTTGTTACTACAAAGTACTTCATTAATTGACACGATAGTGTAATTCACCACATTGCACATACAATTCAACAAGCTCCTGAAACGAAAGCATACATTGAGTGGTTAGCTACATACAATAATGTGAAGGAGTCAACAGAAATTTACACTAATTATTTGTTAGTTGAGTTCAAGTTCAAGTTGATTGTTGATGACTGGTAATAACTAACCAGACAATGAATTCATATGTTATTTAAATTATCACCTATTGGGCTCTACCCAGTGCCAAATACATTCCTATCACCCAGTCAATCTGTACACTATAATTGATTACCCATATTCCTCCGATTAGTCTGTGGTTGCATACTCACTTTTGTAGACTGATGTATATCCTGAATATCCTGCAGTTTCGCAGTCTATCAGTGAATTAGATTCCGTTCAAGTGTCTGGTTGGATTACTTTCGGATCGTTGGATATTCTGAATGACTTCAATTAGATGAGTAAGGCTTACAACTCATTCCTCTTCAGATAACAATTTCATTGAACAGTTTTCACTAAGGACACTCAACCAAGCATTATACATTGATGTTTCATTTGTGATGACTTCTTAAATGCCAGCTTTTAACCACTCATAACTGAACACTCATTGACCGACAATTATTTTCACGATAACTTGACCTACCAATATTGTACTCCACTTCTGATTCCATTAACTCCACCACTGTGTTCACTCTTTCTATAGGCTCCAAAACTAAATATTCCATTAATTGGAAGTATTTCCGAACTTACATTTAAAATAATTGAACATTTGTGTATTGAAAAATTTCACTTGTGTGATTAGATTCTCTGTGAAGTAATTTCAAAGGAGGAGTATTCACAAGATTAACTTTCCAGAAGACAATTTATAAACGGAATGAGTGAAATTCGTAACAACACTACAGTCAGTGTATTCATAATTCGCTTTGTGAATAGATGGTGTGGAAAGTGAAGTGGGCACTATTGAAGCTCACTTCATTGGCTTGACGGTAAGATTATAATGCTTCAAATCGAATTACAATGTGTGGTTTGATGTTGTCCAAACATATTCTTATAAACTACATAGATGAATTTGTCACTGAGCAACAGATAATAACATTTATTGCTTGCTTGTAAAGAGAGAAATCACTGGTGGAATGTAAGAGGACAGGGAGATTTCATTTATCTGGAAACCACGAGTTTAGCATCTTGTGTTGAATAACACGACATACGAAATACACCGAATTGTAATCACACTCTCCTCAACAGTCATGAGCATATCATGTATATATGTTTAGAGAGAGAAAGAAAGGCAGTGGGATTGAGAGAGCTAGAGATACTCGTAGTCACAAAACGAGTGTTCCACTAGCGATAAAAGAGGAAGAATTACAATTGCTTTGGTGTTGTTCAGTGTGAATACTGTCAAGTGACATCACTGATCATAGTTGAGTTTACTTGTGCAATGTGCTTCACTAACAGTAAATCACTTTCCAAATTATTCGCTATTCAATCTTACCGAGCGCTTTCTTGAGACTTCTCTCCTTTTTTTCTAATATTTCCTTTTTCATTGATGAACTATTGGTGTCTGCAAATAAATTGTCATTTGTAATAGTGAATTGTGTAAATCTAGAATTGCGGGAATACAGTGAATACAGTAGATAATTAACTAACTATCACCCAGTGTCTTTACAACAAATAAAACACCAAAATGATGACTACTATCACACTTCAAGTAAACCATGATGATGGCTATATGACAATGAAGACCAAAACTGAGTAGATTACTGAAGTGAATATTTGTAAACGTGTATGTTGTTTCTAAGACACATTTGTGCACACTTAATCATGGCTATTATTTACAACGCTGAACAACCAGAAACACATTATCCAACCACCATTGATACTGGTTAACGTCTGAAATGGTGATAACGTTCACATGCAAAGCACATGCCTACCGACTAACCTTTCACTTGTTCATACTCCAAATTTGCTTTTACCGCTAAAAGGCATTTGTCCCACGCGTTATCTGTAAACCATGAAAATGAAATTAGACAGATTATTGATATAGGTGGAGATATGGTGAAAATTGTCAGATTCAAACAATCACAACATCTCGGTGAATAAATCATGCGTTTCCGATATATGAGGATTGTGAAATCGTGTAAACTATGCACACATATCGACTCTTAGTAAACTATTGTATCGCTTCACTGTTTAACTGATGAGATATGATTTGATTTGTTATACGGCAATACTGATTGCAAGTTTTCCAATATTCAAGTCATCTGTAAACCTATTGCAAACGAGAACTGTGAGGATGACGGAAATTGTGTGAACATATTTACCAACTGTGAATTACAAATTGTACGTCATATTTACACTTGCTAATTCATGACTAAATAATGGAATTCATCAGCTAACAAACGTTTGTCTACCCCAATAAATAATATCCACAGTCGGCAGATATCTGAGCCGTCATTTGAAACACAGAATGACATTCTTCAATTAAGTGTTCTGGTTCTGAGAAACCTACACAACTGTAAAATGTCAACAGACTGAGTATGTGAAACCCGAGACAATATATTGTCGATGCCTCATGTCACAAAATCATCACATAATTTCTAACTACCATTATCGAATTCACAACATCGCATTTGGCGAATCCATACAACACTATTTATTCCAGGAAAACAACTGCTTAATATAATGTGTTTGCCCGATCACGTGGTTGTTAGCAAGTCCACAATTCACCATAGTCTAACTACACTTACCTAGACATATCTTCTTCATCCTCTGAGCATGGGAGTATTTTTCTTTCGCAACTTTGTAGTCAAAACCTGTATTCAGTGTCAAAACGAAATACATCAGAAATAAGTACAAGTAAATTTCAGCACTTAAATAGATGTTAAATAAATACTAAAATTGAAAACTATGTAAACACTATCACTTCTATACAATTTGTAATAGTAGATAAAAATGAGTGGTAGAAGTGTAATTTGTTTCATTTATCTTAATATGAGAACAAATGTGGAATCTTCTACGTAACACCGTCATACATTGGAAATGTTGCTCTCAATATCACAGTCAGTAAGCGTCAATATTACTGCAAAATTCATTTCGATGATAGAGCCGATTGCATATGAGTTTTAATATTGATGGTAAATTGTGCACGTTGGATTTATTAAACGATTTCATGTAAAGACTCTCACCTACTAGTTGATAAAAAGAAATTAGCCGTTACACAACTCAATCTCAACAATGCTACACATGACGTATATATATTCTACATTAAATATGACATGCAATCATCACAGAATTAACCAACCATCAACATGGATGACGCACTTCCATGTAGTGGATTTTGATGAGTGCGTCTCAAGCTTTGTCATCTTACTTGAAGTGCAAAAATCAACTTACCTCTATTTTTATGATTTTTAGATCCAGTTTCCATACCCACATCATTCAACTGCTTAACTGTATTAAATGAAACTTAGGCATTAGTATTACTTAGTATCATAGAGGTGATTCGGAAGACAGTAACTGATTGCGTTAAGCATTATTTCGACAAAACACAACATTTACGAATTATTCATCATTAACTAAGAGCTCTACAGACTTTACAGGCAAGCAATTAAGTAACTTGCTTATAAAATAAATGAACGACACTATCTTTCACCAGTTCATGACGTGATTTCTACACAAGAACATATTTCAGCTTATCCACAGCAAACAAATGATGTAGACATCAAATTAGTCCAATTGCATAAATCTGATTACTCATTGTATGCAATTAATATTGTATCTAGTTGGCAAATATTATATCACAAAAATCATCACAATTTTGTAAATAATTTATTCAAATGCGGATGTCCAGAATGAAATTCACTGGTTGGCACTATGAATGTGATTGGACATAATGGTTGACTCAAACGGAATCCAACAACTAAGAAAACATACAAAACACTTGTTTACTTGCTAATAAATCTAACTCCGTTCTGTTCTTCCATTTCCATTCAGTATATTTATTGAGGACAGTACAACCTGTTGACGTGGAAAGTACAAATGAATGAGGTGATTCACTTGAAATAAAATTTAAACGGAAACTATGCAAACCGTAATCGTGTCATATGTGGTTTCGTGATTGTGTAGGATTCTGAGGAGTGAATGAAAGAGATTGCGAAAATCTATGGGAGACAACCTCTCGATTTCGCTTGTGTTTCGCTATAGCAGAAGTAAACAGATGAAAACTGACTAACGTTTCCTATAACAAAGTATTCAGTAGAATTATCAGTCACAAACACTACAAATAAAAGGCCGTCACACTCACCATATTTCACTGTTTTTTGAATAGTCTCATTCCAGTTTCGAGCATTGCTTTCGTTCAAGAGGGAGGTACCTCAAGTGAACAATTATAAACACAATCATGTAAACAGTATATAGAAAGTAAGTCACTGTGACGCTAAATGTGAGGAAGATAATATTGTGAGACTGTAGTAGTTTTCAATTTCAAAGAGAATGGAATTTGAGTTAAATCAGTTGATTTGGAAGAAAGGAATTACACTGTGATTACGTCCGACTAGCAATAATAACTCTTATCATTACAAACATATACCAATAATCCACTAGGTAGTCAGTGGCTTGCATAAAGCATTATAGCACAATGGAACGTTGTGATTTACGCTGTTCGTGTTGACGTTTCTCGTTCTCTTTAGACATTTACGATCTGTGAAACAATGTCGTATCGATGGATGAGATTTATTAATGTAATCAGAAGACAGTTTGCAAACTACATTACAAGAACCAAGTGGTGATTAACATGAATTACAGTTTGAAATCCGCACACCACTTACAGGAATCTCGTACGATAGAGTTGTTCTTATCTGTAAGACAAGTAAGCGATAATTGACACTAAGTGGAAGTTTACAATCTATTATCTATCGAGATACACTCACACAGTTTTGCAAAATAATATAAACAAGGGTTATGTGCCGAACAGTCTGATTGACAGTTAGTGGGATTCTCTGATTATAAATGATAAAGAATACTTACGTTTGGTGATCGGAACTTACGCAAATAAGAATTCGTAGTGTTAACAAATTGATTTTTCTCCAATTTCCAAGTGTCATTCGCAGCTTCAGCATAAACAACAGAGTTTAGCAAATTCAAGTAATACATCTCAAATAGTGTTATAGATAGCCGCTAATTAAGGCAAAAGTTGGACAACCTCATCTAAGAAACTTATACACTCCTTCATACAATCCCTAATCGACGTCGACTCGTAATATTGAACTGAATTATGCTAAATTTAAATCATGTTCCAATGTAAATACGTATGTGCATGTAGTCATGCATATTTTTGATGTTCACAGAAAATGCACAGTAGCCTTGTGAATTGTCAGTCACCATGAAACCGTTTTGCATCCAGTTTGAGTCAAGCATACAGATGATACACACACCCAACCAGTGTTAATTTGATATTAGGAAACTTGTAGAATTAATGCAGAAATCTCCTTTACCTATACACTCATCTCACTCAATCTTTAGCCTAAATCTCAAGAGAGACAGGATATGCACCAAAACACATTTGATCAATCGCATTGATAGTGTTTGCAGTCAGTTCGACGTTAGTATGATCATCATGTCATTACATACATTGCTACTAGGAAGCCACTAATTCATAGTAGAAAAATATCTTATACACTATGCATTTCTCGATTTACAAGTATGTATCAAGGATGTGTGGTCATGCTATCACCCCATTTTGAGCATGTTCTAATATTAGAAAGAACATGGAAATCACCCCTGTGATACATCAATAACAAAATGTCTCAACTTACCATTAAGATAATCGAGTGCCCATTTGACTTGAAATTCTTTTTCCGTTGCGCGAATCGCTAAATGTATATTTGTGAACAATAAGCAAATGTTCTAATCAATCAGTGTAATTTGTATAAATGATATGTAATTCCTCATCTCCTTATTGATACAATTCATTCTGATTTCCATACGCCAAAATACATCAAAACAAGCACTTCATCCCGATATCTCTTCGAATTCACTAACTACAATCGACTGTGTGCTCTATCGTTAACCAAACAGTATTGTAAACATCTGTGAGTTATCAACCTAACCAGCACCATCGTTTACAACTGTACTTATCAATTTCTTCTACATACCATTCCTTTCTATATAAAGTGAACATGTTTAGTTTGGTGGTAAATCAAGGAACAAACTGATTTTTAGCAATTCTATGTGGAGGTTCAAAGTAATGTCAATCCAATAAATCAGTAAGCATATGTGTATTAAATTCGCCTTGATTAGACACCTCATTCTAGTTTAAGCTAAGTAACTTGTGGTGAGTTCACAAATGCACCAATTACTTACTCTTTGCACTTTCATAGAGTGTTAAATTAATTTCTGGTTTCTCTGCCATAATGAGTAGTTGATCTACAAAAAAGAAAAGACGAATTGTAATATGGAATTCTGATAAACACTTCACAACTGATAACCACATACATATTCCAACTATAAGATATTTATCAGAGTTACATTACAGTAAATAATCTGTGCGCTTACATGCAATCCAAATGTTAGCTGCATAGATATCACTATATGCTGATATAGTAGAATTCCGAGTTGCTGAAACGTAATGGAAGAAAGTTGTGCGAATATTCAGTAATATTCAGTATTTCTCAATAACAAGTGATAATTGTGACAATTCATTATTTGACCATGGGATGATTGCATTTCGCAGTTTGAACAGTAGACTTACACTTTGTTGAAGGTTCCTCTTGGCAAACGATTCCACTCACTAAATTACATAAATGAATGCATAGATTTATACATGCTAATATAATATCGGTGCTTGCATAATGTGAAATAATCACACATCTTTCATAATGATCTGATTAGTATGGATAGTACAAAATTACATTTTCAAATCAACACGATAACCAGGTCAACAACAAAAAACTGGAAGTGGATTCCACTTGCATCAACAGATCGGGTTTTCTAGAAATACCTAATCTTGTTTGATGTGTAGACTAGAATGATCATAGAATCACGTTAAGGAAAGTACCTGAGAGTGTAGGAACCTCTACAGAATTTAAGACAACATAGCATGCCAATATAAATAAGTAGCCAATTAACACAAAACTAAGTGGAATTACGGTCTCCTACTTACAGACCTAGAACACATAACAACAATTAAATTAAGAAAATTGATTACGATACTCGACCAACAGTCGAAACAAATTAAGCACATTAGGTATGATGTCAATAAAAGTTAATCAAAACTATACTTACATGAAATCAGTAAAACGACTCCTCTGATTAGAGGACTGTGTTTATACACCATGTTGCTTCTGAGCTCAATTTTTCATTTTCAGTATGGAGAAGAGACCTATTTATACGGTCTCAATGAGATACTCAGCATAGTCATGGGAAGTTACCTTATGGTTCCCATGGACATAAAAATAATTATGAAATTGTGATGCATATCATAATGCAACATATACTTATGTATATTGTGAAGCGCACTTATATAAATGAGTACGGAATGAGAATTTGCAGTGGATAAGAGCATCATGCATAACACTGAATATCCCAACTTAATAAGAAAATCACGATTATTGTTGTAATTAGTTGCGTAAGTGCATTTCATACAATAATGTACATCACAATTTTACAATTATTCTAAGTTCATGAGAATTAAGGTACACAAACGGAAAACTGAAACACCTGAATATAAAGATTTCTCACTAAAATCTTTTTCTACTCAATGGATTGTGTGAATCTACCCACGTTTCTTTCACAATCTAAAAGTACTCAAAAGGTAACTTGCCATAATTATACTGAATATATTACATGGAGACAGTGTACATAAGCCTTTCTCACAAGCTTAACAAAATTATCATTATTGCTATTATTTTGATTATTATGTTCTGAAATTGATTACACAATTCAAGCCAGTCTACAGCCATGGTCATAGTGAGACATAGCTGTGTTTTATCGCAATATAACGCCTACTGCTATACATGAACTAACCGCAACTGTAATCTGAAACTTGTCTGCGCCAACTGATAATCGCAACCGTGACCCACAACTCGATAACTGATTACTCACCCCGAGACAAAACCAAGAAGACACGAACGCATCACTAGGAAGATTCGATTATATTATAACCCAACTATGTATAAATAGTTACAAAAGCGACCTTGGGGAGAATAGAGTAATTAGCATACTAAATGACACTACAATCAATCACAATTAACAAGGTCCAAGCGGAGGAAATGAAGAGCAGTACCGGTGACCGCTTGCTTTGCAATTAAATAAAAAATAGCAAAATTGAGGATAATTACATGAAAAGTAACTAGTTTCTTCTATTCTTAGCACCTCCTTTTTTTGAGAAAAGTTCACTCTCTTGAAACCTTACTGTGGCTTTTCGTTTCCTCTCACTGCGTCTTATTGGCTGTTCCTCTTCAGATGTTCTTTTCTCGTTGTTTGCCGCAACCATTGTTGGTTTTTCCGTGGGAAGCTTGAAAGTGTCAAGAAGAATTTCAAGTGCAAGGTTCGGTTCATCCGCTTTTTTTTTCACTTAACCTTCTGCGTAACTGGTTGCGATGTCGAAAGCATATCTGTCCTTCTACTGCTACTTCATATATCATCTTTTCTCTTTTTTCTTTAATTACCCTGTTTCTCCATTTCTCACTTTCCGGTCTGCAGTTCCTCACATGCACCTGCGTGCCGTTCCTATACATGTCATCTTGATTGCTTTCTACTTTTGATGGCCTCATTACCTCATTTATCGTTCTCAGTTTTCGTCCCATAAGTGCTTTTGCCGATGACTTTTGTTCGGGCGCATTGCTGTTAAGAGTGCTGTTAAGTGGAATTGTTCACATCATTGCCAAAAAGTGCGTTCGATGTCTTGAAGATGCTTCTTACATCACATCTTCTATTGACGCATTATGATCCGAAAGTGCCGATTATTGTTGCTGCGGACGCATCTGCATATGGTGTAGGTGCAGTTATCTTGCACAAATTTTTGAATAGGAAGGAGAAAGCTATTTATGCATGCTTCTAGGACGCTGACATCTACTGAAAAGCGTTATGGCTAAATTGAGAAGGAAGCTTTGGCTATCAGTTTTGTAGTACGGCGATTTCATAAGATGGTGTATTGATGACACTTCACAATACTAACTGATCACAAAACCACTGCTGGCAGTCTTTGGGTCGAAAGCAGGAGTACCAGTGCATCCCGAAAATCGGTTACAACGTTGATCATTGACGCTGCTCGGATATGATTTTGATATACAATACAAGAAGAGTGAGAATTTCGGTCAGGCAGATGCCCCATCTCGACTCATAAGCACCTATCCTACGACGAGTGAAGAGTCGGTGATTACCACCAATCGATACGAGAGATTACGCTGAAGAAAGTTTCATGCATGCTGTGAGAGCAAATTGCTATTACCATCCAGCAAGTCCTGAATTCACAAGAAGAGACAAAACGATTTAACAAGCGATGTGTTACATGCGACACAAAAGGCTATGTTTCTTAGATGAACACCTGAAACAGCTATATTGAGTTGGGTTATAATATAATCGAATCTTCCTAGTGATGCGTTCGTGTCTTCTTGGTTTTGGTCTCGGGGTGAGTAATCAGTTATCGAGTTGTGGGTCACGGTTTGCGATTATCAGTTGGCGCAGACAAGTTTCAGATTACAGTTGCGGTTAGTTCATGTATAGCAGTTAGGCGTTATATTGCGATAAAACACAGCTATGTCTCACTATGACCATGGCTGTAGACTGGCTTGAATTGTGTAATCAATTTCAGAACATAATAATCAAAATAATAGCAATAATGATAATTTTGTTAAGCTTGTGAGAAAGGCTTATGTACACTGTCTCCATGTAATATATTCAGTATAATTATGGCAAGTTACCTTTTGAGTACTTTTAGATTGTGAAAGAAACGTGGGTAGATTCACACAATCCATTGAGTAGAAAAAGATTTTAGTGAGAAATCTTTATATTCAGGTGTTTCAGTTTTCCGTTTGTGTACCTTAATTCTCATGAACTTAGAATAATTGTAAAATTGTGATGTACATTATTGTATGAAATGCACTTACGCAACTAATTACAACAATAATCGTGATTTTCTTATTAAGTTGGGATATTCAGTGTTATGCATGATGCTCTTATCCACTGCAAATTCTCATTCCGTACTCATTTATAAGTGCGCTTACAATATACATAAGTATATGTTGCATTATGATATGCATCACAATTTCATAATTATTTTTATGTCCATGGGAACCATAAGGTAACTTCCCATGACTATGCTGAGTATCTCATTGAGACCGTATAAATAGGTCTCTTCTCCATACTGAAAATGAAAAATTGAGCTCAGAAGCAACATGGTGTATAAACACAGTCCTCTAATCAGAGGAGTCGTTTTACTGATTTCATGTAAGTATAGTTTTGATTAACTTTTATTGACATCATACCTAATGTGCTTAATTTGTTTCGACTGTTGGTCGAGTATCGTAATCAATTTTCTTAATTTAATTGTTGTTATGTGTTCTAGGTCTGTAAGTAGGAGACCGTAATTCCACTTAGTTTTGTGTTAATTGGCTACTTATTTATATTGGCATGCTATGTTGTCTTAAATTCTGTAGAGGTTCCTACACTCTCAGTACTTTCCTTAACGTGATTCTATGATCATTCTAGTCTACACATCAAACAAGATTAGGTATTTCTAGAAAACCCGATCTGTTGATGCAAGTGGAATCCACTTCCAGTTTTTTGTTGTTGACCTGGTTATCGTGTTGATTTGAAAATGTAATTTTGTACTATCCATACTAATCAGATCATTATGAAAGATGTGTGATTATTTCACATTATGCAAGCACCGATATTATATTAGCATGTATAAATCTATGCATTCATTTATGTAATTTAGTGAGTGGAATCGTTTGCCAAGAGGAACCTTCAACAAAGTGTAAGTCTACTGTTCAAACTGCGAAATGCAATCATCCCATGGTCAAATAATGAATTGTCACAATTATCACTTGTTATTGAGAAATACTGAATATTACTGAATATTCGCACAACTTTCTTCCATTACGTTTCAGCAACTCGGAATTCTACTATATCAGCATATAGTGATATCTATGCAGCTAACATTTGGATTGCATGTAAGCGCACAGATTATTTACTGTAATGTAACTCTGATAAATATCTTATAGTTGGAATATGTATGTGGTTATCAGTTGTGAAGTGTTTATCAGAATTCCATATTACAATTCGTCTTTTCTTTTTTGTAGATCAACTACTCATTATGGCAGAGAAACCAGAAATTAATTTAACACTCTATGAAAGTGCAAAGAGTAAGTAATTGGTGCATTTGTGAACTCACCACAAGTTACTTAGCTTAAACTAGAATGAGGTGTCTAATCAAGGCGAATTTAATACACATATGCTTACTGATTTATTGGATTGACATTACTTTGAACCTCCACATAGAATTGCTAAAAATCAGTTTGTTCCTTGATTTACCACCAAACTAAACATGTTCACTTTATATAGAAAGGAATGGTATGTAGAAGAAATTGATAAGTACAGTTGTAAACGATGGTGCTGGTTAGGTTGATAACTCACAGATGTTTACAATACTGTTTGGTTAACGATAGAGCACACAGTCGATTGTAGTTAGTGAATTCGAAGAGATATCGGGATGAAGTGCTTGTTTTGATGTATTTTGGCGTATGGAAATCAGAATGAATTGTATCAATAAGGAGATGAGGAATTACATATCATTTATACAAATTACACTGATTGATTAGAACATTTGCTTATTGTTCACAAATATACATTTAGCGATTCGCGCAACGGAAAAAGAATTTCAAGTCAAATGGGCACTCGATTATCTTAATGGTAAGTTGAGACATTTTGTTATTGATGTATCACAGGGGTGATTTCCATGTTCTTTCTAATATTAGAACATGCTCAAAATGGGGTGATAGCATGACCACACATCCTTGATACATACTTGTAAATCGAGAAATGCATAGTGTATAAGATATTTTTCTACTATGAATTAGTGGCTTCCTAGTAGCAATGTATGTAATGACATGATGATCATACTAACGTCGAACTGACTGCAAACACTATCAATGCGATTGATCAAATGTGTTTTGGTGCATATCCTGTCTCTCTTGAGATTTAGGCTAAAGATTGAGTGAGATGAGTGTATAGGTAAAGGAGATTTCTGCATTAATTCTACAAGTTTCCTAATATCAAATTAACACTGGTTGGGTGTGTGTATCATCTGTATGCTTGACTCAAACTGGATGCAAAACGGTTTCATGGTGACTGACAATTCACAAGGCTACTGTGCATTTTCTGTGAACATCAAAAATATGCATGACTACATGCACATACGTATTTACATTGGAACATGATTTAAATTTAGCATAATTCAGTTCAATATTACGAGTCGACGTCGATTAGGGATTGTATGAAGGAGTGTATAAGTTTCTTAGATGAGGTTGTCCAACTTTTGCCTTAATTAGCGGCTATCTATAACACTATTTGAGATGTATTACTTGAATTTGCTAAACTCTGTTGTTTATGCTGAAGCTGCGAATGACACTTGGAAATTGGAGAAAAATCAATTTGTTAACACTACGAATTCTTATTTGCGTAAGTTCCGATCACCAAACGTAAGTATTCTTTATCATTTATAATCAGAGAATCCCACTAACTGTCAATCAGACTGTTCGGCACATAACCCTTGTTTATATTATTTTGCAAAACTGTGTGAGTGTATCTCGATAGATAATAGATTGTAAACTTCCACTTAGTGTCAATTATCGCTTACTTGTCTTACAGATAAGAACAACTCTATCGTACGAGATTCCTGTAAGTGGTGTGCGGATTTCAAACTGTAATTCATGTTAATCACCACTTGGTTCTTGTAATGTAGTTTGCAAACTGTCTTCTGATTACATTAATAAATCTCATCCATCGATACGACATTGTTTCACAGATCGTAAATGTCTAAAGAGAACGAGAAACGTCAACACGAACAGCGTAAATCACAACGTTCCATTGTGCTATAATGCTTTATGCAAGCCACTGACTACCTAGTGGATTATTGGTATATGTTTGTAATGATAAGAGTTATTATTGCTAGTCGGACGTAATCACAGTGTAATTCCTTTCTTCCAAATCAACTGATTTAACTCAAATTCCATTCTCTTTGAAATTGAAAACTACTACAATCTCACAGTATTATCTTCCTTACATTTAGCGTCACAGTGACTTACTTTCTATATACTGTTTACATGATTGTGTTTATAATTGTTCACTTGAGGTACCTCCCTCTTGAACGAAAGCAATGCTCGAAACTGGAATGAGACTATTCAAAAAACAGTGAAATATGGTGAGTGTGACGGCCTTTTATTTGTAGTGTTTGTGACTGATAATTCTACTGAATACTTTGTTATAGGAAACGTTAGTCAGTTTTCATCTGTTTACTTCTGCTATAGCGAAACACAAGCGAAATCGAGAGGTTGTCTCCCATAGATTTTCGCAATCTCTTTCATTCACTCCTCAGAATCCTACACAATCACGAAACCACATATGACACGATTACGGTTTGC